>JANAVB010005597.1:21083301-21445801 GCA_029216955.1 Iris pallida
CCATGAAAAATAATATTTCCTATGGGTTGGACAAGTTTCATTTTCCACCATTTTAGATGGAAATATGGAAAATGATAATTTTTGGAAAATAATTCCATGGATAATATAAGCTATCAAACACTACAATTGGTGAAAAATTTGTGATGGAAATATTTTCTATGGAAAAGAAAAGCCCAATCAAACACAGCCTAAATCTCTCTTCACTGTCTCAGAGTCTATCTTTTCCCTAAATCTCTAATATTGTCTCTCTTCTTATTTTATTTTTTGTTTCATATCCTTCATTCCGGCTGCCGTTGGCCGAGCTTGAAGCAATTGGGCGTCCGGACTCCGGCACAAAAACATATAGAGGAATGAAGGCCTCATTTATGTGACTTGTCTAGGGCCTCCAAAATTCTGGAGCCGACCCTGGAGAGAAGGTATTAGAGATTCTATCTTGTTTGTGAGGACTGTTTAGGTGCCATCGAAGGGATAGAGTGGAGAATGGTGGACAAGAAGATGAAGAAGAAGTTGCTTAGGGAGAGAGGAAATGGTGGAGGAGAAGGGGAAGAAGAAGATGAGAGGAAATATGATTTTGGAATAGAGAGAGTGAAATGTAGAAATGAAACTAAACTGTCTTGAATAATTTTCTTTCAAAACTGGACTAGTCCCAATTCGAAATAGCTATGATAAAAAAATAATAATGTGCCCTTATAAATAACCTAAAAACTAATAAAAAGACTCGCATAGAAGGGAAATAGAATTGAAACATGGACCAGGGACAGCTGCTCCATTGCTGTAGATAACCCTCAAGCATTAATGCAACAACAAAAAAGATTTGTCATTATTGCGAAGCAGCAACTACAACAACAACACATTATGCGCCTAATGATGATTCATCAGTTTTCGGGCCCATAAATCTTTCCCAATTCCCGGTAAAGATCCCGAGCACGGCCGCGCCGTCGGCGGGAGAGCTTTTGACTGACTGTCTGCATTGGAACGAAACTAACAAAGCTTTTAGAGAGGGGAAAAACCTAATCATACTTAATTTCATATTATATAGCTCTCTCTTTATCCAACATTGCGCCATTCTTTTTTTTCTTATTTTTTTCTTTCTTGTTGACTGCCTTGGGAAAAACTTACTTGTTTATGGAAAGAAAGACCCTCACTTTCTTTATAACATCAAACTTTGTTTGTGTTCCTTTTAACATTGTCAAGTACCTTGGCTTAAATAATTATTTGTTTATAAGGTAATCAATTGTATCTTCTAATAAAAATAATAATAGAAAGGGCTAACTAGATATTAGGGATTTTATATCATTTTAAAGTTTAATCCATAGCATATCAATTAAAAATTTTAGAGTCTGTATCTTATTTTAATTTTATTTTATTTTCATTATATCCTGAATATGAGTACCTACAAGACAATAAGCAATAGAGAGGTCGGAATCAGGGTATAATGAAAAAGAAAAGCAAAAATAAAATTTCAGGATCCGAACTTTTCAATTAAAAATGCCAGGACTTAAACTCCGCTAATTAGTCATAAATTCTAATGTAAACATCGATATATACTATCAAGGTTGTGCATTATATTGTGAAACATTTAGAGACCTCAAAGAGAAGTAATACATGATGTATCACATTAAAATTTGGACTATTAGTGTTTGGATCATAGATTTTATATAAGCTTAGAGTATAAGCACTGACATGTCCAAATGGAAAAGTTTGGATTCTGAATTTTTTATTTTGGTTATTTTTTTCGTTATACCCTTAAATGAGTATCAATAAAGCTAGTTGGATAGAATATCCAGATAGAGAAGGATAAATTTGGTATATTTTATGAATATTTTAATTTTTCTCTTATTCGTACTTTTTTATGTCCAAATTACCTTGTACCATATTAAATTGGGATTGGTTTAAATTTAAATTTTACTTATCTGTCATCATTAATGTTAGTTCCAATGCAATTAATTCTTCTAATCCCTCATCTTAACTTTTTTTAATGTTTCCAACCATTAAGTTTTAGTCTTCCCAGCCTTACTTTTTCTTGTTCTTGATTAGCCTTACTTTCTTCTTGATTATTCTATTTTCTATTTTTATTTATATTTTCTATCTTCTAATTTATAGTTTTATATTTCTTATTTATTTTGTTTAATTTTTAATTTTTAATACTCTTAATATCTATTTTTATTTTTATTTTTATTTTAGATTTTTTTTAAAATTTTAACTCTAAATTTTAAACTTTAAACTTTGAATTTTATTTTTAATTTTTAATTTTAAATTTAAATTAAGGGTCAAAAAAAATTTTAATTTTAAATTTTAGTTCTTAGATCTTAAATATTAAATTTTAGTTTTAGATCTTAAATTTTAAATCTTAAAATTTTAAATCTAAAACTTAGAATTAAATCTTAAATCTTAAAACTTTAAATCTTATTCAATTATAAAGTTTAAATTTTTGGTTTTAAATTTTTTTAATTTTTAGTGTTCACGTAGGTGGGGCTGTAAAAAGATTCAACCCATTCAGCTCGTGTATCATCGGTCAAAGCTTTATTCGAATCTCGTTCGGGTAGATCGGTACATTAATTTTAATTTTTAATTTTTAGTTTTTAAGTTTAATTTATAGATTTTAATTATAATTTGCATTTTTTATTTTTATTTTAATTTAATGTTTTAAAATTTAAATTGTAATTTAAAATTTATTTTTTATTTTAGTTTTAAATTTAAATTTTTAGTTTTAAATTTTAAATTTTAATCTAGTTTAAAATTTTAAAATTAACATTTAAATTATAAATTTTAAATTTTAAATTTTAAATTTTAAATTTTAAATTTTAAATTTTAAATTTTAAATTTTAAATTTTAAATTTTAAATTTTAAATTTAAATTTACAATTTTAAATTTTAAATTTTTAAATTTTAAATTTATAATTTATAGTTTTTAATTTTAAAATTTTAAATTTTAATTTTAATTTTAATTTGTAATTTGTAATTTTTTTTGTTTTTGCTTTTTTATTTTCTGCATTATACTTTTTAGTTTTTAATTTTTAGTTTCTAGATTTTAGTTTCTAATTTTATATTTTGAATTTTTTTTCTTAATTCTTAATTTTACTTTTTCTTTTTAAATTTTAAATTTTAAATTTTAAATTTAAATTTTAAATTTTAAATTTTAAATTTTAAATTTTAAAATTTAAAATTTAAAATTTAAATTTTAAATTTTAATCTTTATTTTAAATTTCTATTTTCTAATTTTTAGTTTGTAATTGTTAATTTTAGTTTTTAAATTTTTATATCTCACATATAGTATAAGTTAATATTACGGGTCCAAATCAATGTTTACGTAGGTAGGGATGTAAAAACTAAAAGTTAAAAACTAAAAAATAAAAGTTAAAAGTTAAAACTAAAAAAAACTAAAAAATAAAAAAATAAAAAATACAAAATACAAAATAAAAAATACAAAATAAAAAATCGGATTTTAGAAATTAAAAATTAAAAACTAAAAATTAGTAATTAAAACCTATGGCCGAACTCAGTTGGAATAACACTTCGAACAGAAAAACTAAAAAATAGTTTTTAATTTTTAGTTCTAATATTCTATTTTTATTTTTATAAGATGGTAAATTTATTAGGTAAAGAGCATAAGTATTTCAACAAAAAGTATTTAAGACTTGGGAGTAACCGTTAATGATTTATACAACAAGTTTAATAGGAACTTGGCTAAGTCTTGGCTCGGACTCGGTTCGTAGTCGTCCGAGCTCGTGAGCTAAATCGTGTCGAACTCGATCATTTAGAACCTCTAGTCGAACCGAGTTTAAACACCATTTTTGAGCTTAACCTTAAGCTCGGTTCAAATGAATCTCGTTTGATCGTTTAGTTGAACCGAGTTCGAACACACTTTGGTCGAGCTCTTTTGTTCGATTTTCTGGACTAACCTTGGACAATTTAGAGACGCAAACCTAATATCAACTTATATATGAGACCCTATTATTTTTTATTGTTATTATTTCCTATTTTATATTTACGGTTTCCTATTTTCTATTTTTTATTTCCTATTTTCAGACCATATTTTATATTTGAGACCCTATTACTTTTTAGTTTTTAATTTTAATTTTTCTATTTTTAGTTTCCTAATTCCTATTTCTTATTTCCTATTTTTCTATTTACTATTTCCAAGTTCCTATTTTCTATTTCTATTTTCTATTTTCTATTTTTCTTTCTTTTTTATTTGCATAAATGTGATAAAACCTACACTATGACAAAGTGTCCGATGATCATACGTCACCACCTGAATCATCAATGATCAACCACCAACATAATTCGATGATCATTCCAAATATAGATGTTCATACAATGCACTTGTGCCAACTTTTTACATCAAATATATATTTCTCGTTTTCTTTTTCAAAAGTTTCTCTTTCTATCCAGTTGCTCTCTACTATTTGTTCACATAACAACATTTAGTTAAACATGAAAGCATTTATGAGAAAAACATTTGTAACTTGTGAGGAAGAGACCTTAGAAAATTGCACCTTCATTATTGTTTAATTGGATTGAACATTTGGAAAAGAGGGTAACAAAGTAATTAAACAACCCAATAGAGTATTAATGACTGCATTAAATGGTTTCTATCCGGATAGATTCTATCCAAAAATCAGCTTCCAGTATCAATATAAGGACAACAACCAACACATGTTGAAAATAAGGATATAATAGAAAAAAAAAAAAAAAAAAGGGGTATCTTTTTGGTCATCTTTGATTATCTTTTTAACATGTTAGTACTTAAACTTTGTACTGATATAAAATTTAGAGTCTAAACCCTAATTAGTCCTTATAGTTTATGATAATTCTTAGATAAAGACAACGTGCTACTAATTATCTAATGACACCAAACTTGTGAGTTGTCAACCTTGAACGTTCAAACGGATACGATAAACAAACCCAATATACAGTGTGCTACTAATTATCTAATGACACCAAACTTGTGAGTTGTCAACCTTGAACGTTCAATCGTATACGAGAAACAAACCCAATAGTGACAAAGGATATACGACATTTGAAATACATGATCCAATAATCGAAAATGTCATGACTTAAGCTATAAGCTGGTATGGAATACATGATCTAATAATAGAATCATCGACATATACTATCCAGAGTTGTGCATTATGTATATGTGGAAACATTTAGAGACCTCAAAAGAAGTTAATACATGATGTATGATATTAAATTTTGAATTAATTAGTGTTTAGATCATGGATTTTATATAAGCTTTTAGAGTTTATGTACTGACATGTCCAATTGAAAAGTTTGAACTGAATATTAATTTTGGTTTCCTTTTTTCCATTATACCTTTAAGGCTTTAAAATGAGTACAATGACATCAACCAACACATGTTGAAAATAAGGATATCATAGAAAAATTAAAATTAAAAATTAAAATTCGGAATCCAAACTTTTTATTTGGACATGTTTAGGGATGGCAATATTCCTCCGAACTCGACGGGGACCCGATATTTTTACCCGATGATGACGGGTTTGGGGATTTAAAAAGGGGAATGGGGACGGGGATTAAAAACAAAATTTCCGAATCGGGTTTGGGGACGGATATGGATATAGTACTCCCCGCTCCGATAAATCTCCGACTCCGGTTACTTATACCCATATCTATATGTGCAACCCATTGGAAATGGTATGATCTCTTGATTTATCTAGTAGTTTATATATTTATTTTATGAAAACCATTATTAACATGTCTTGTATTTTTTTTTGAATGAAAATAATTTTTTAAGCTTATAATGTACATGAAAAATTGTTACCCGAACGGGAGACGGAGACGAGAAAATTCTGTCCCGAAAGTGCGGGATGGAAACGGGGGTAAAAAATTGAACCCGACGGGAAACAGAGACGGGGATGGAAAATTCAAATTCACTACTCGGAAACGGGGATGGAGGATATGGTCCCCGACCCCTACCCGTCCCGTTGCCATCCCTAGACATGTTAGGACTTGAACTCTTAAGCTGATAGTCTAAATCATAATTAGCCCTTACAGTTTATGATAATTCCGAGATGAAGACAACGTGCTACTAACTATCTAATGACACCAAACTTGTGAGTCGTCAACCTTGAACGTTCAACCGGATACGAGAAACAAACCCCCAAAGTATATACGACATTTGACATCTGCGGTCTTTCGTCGCCTTTTCTCCGCGAGGATCTGATGAGCTTCCGATTAAGAAGCGTCGCAGTCGCGTCTACCACATAAGGCTCGCAAGCACCCCGTAGATATCGGTCGGTCTATTCGACAGAGAACCTTCTCCGACAGTTCCAACGTGCCGTCCCGTTCGAAGAGAGCGACGTTGGGGAGTCGCGATTGAGGGACGGCCGAGCAAATTTGATTGAGTATGTCAAGGTGGTGAGACCAAAATTAGTGGGACCGATTGCATGGCCAGCTCTTTTGGTTGGTTTGTGATGAGTTGTCCGAAAATCTTTGTTTAACTAAACTAAACATTATATGTTTGTCGAAAGAGAGAGAACTAACACAGATTTGGATACTAATATTCATATGGGATATTTTAACAAATGTCTCTATCCAAAATGCGAAAACTAATCTATACCTTGACTATTTAAATTATTTTCATTTTTCAGAAAATTTACTTTACCGAAATAAAGTTTATATAATTTACTACAAACGAAACAACTTCAAAATAATTTACAGGAACGAAACATGCCGCCAACTGAGATGGCGGAAAAACGAAAACCATAAAAAATAAAAAAATAAAAAAATTTGCCAACTAAGTTGGCGAAATTTTAGTGAATTTGGGCATGGGTGGGGCCCATCGGTTGGTTTTTTTGTACGATTTTTTGGTTTGGTTTTAGTTGGTTTTTTATTTGGTTTAATTTGATTTTAGTTGATTTTAATTTTGTAATGGTTATAGTTTAAATTTTGTTGGTTTTTAAAAATAATTTATTTTAAAATATTAATTTTAATAATATTAACATTAGTATTAATATTAAAATTTTAATAATATTAACATTAGTATTAATATTAAAATTTTAATATTTATTTTATTAAAATAAATATTAAAATTAACATTAACAATAAAATAAAATTAAAATTTTAATTTTAATATTAATACTGTTAAAATTAATAGTATTAACAATAATACTAGCAATATGATGATATTTTGAAATAAAATTAACAAAGTTTATCATTGCGACAATACTAGCAATATGACGATGCTAGTACCTCTGTCATTTTGTAGCTTTGCTATTGCGAAGCTATCAATATGACGAGGCAAGAAAAGAGAGAAACTTTGTACTAATATTAATATTAATATTAATATTAATATTAATATTAATATTTTAATATTTATTTTATTGTTAATGTTAATGTTAATTTTTATTGTTAATAAAATAAACATTAAAGTTTAATATTAATATTAATATTAATATTAATACTCATGTTAATATTATTAAAATTAATATTTTATAATAAAATTGTTTATAAAGACCAACAAAATTTAAAGTATAACCATTACAAAATTAAAACCAACTAAAACCAAATTAAACCAACTAAAACCAAATTAAACCAAGTAAAAAAAACCAACTAAAACCAAACAAAAAAAAACCAACCATGGGCCCCACACATGTAGTCTAAGTAATCTATACATGCATTAGCGAGTGTAGGTATGAATTACTTGGCAAGGATCGATAGTGACCCATTTGTATCCAATGTGCATGAAATAGACTTGTGGATCTCATTTCTTCTTTGAAGGCAAACTATGATAAAGTGAGGGGGAAAGAAGTCATTTCTTGATGTAAGAAAGGGACAAATAGAAAAAAAACAAAGGTTGGAATAAATAGCTACGAACAAGCTAATTGTCCTTTACGAGAGTAGGCTAGCTATAAAATGAATGATGCAAAGTGCCCAAATTATTTCTGATAATAAGCACAAGATATCAACAATTTTATCTATGTGAATATGTTCTTTACCACTATTTTAAAAATTGGACCAATGGGTTATTCGTGAACTGGTTGCTTTTTTTTTACCAGATCAATGTTAAATTACTATTTTTTTTTCAAAATCGGTTGTATATGAATATTATAAAATTTTATGTCCAGAAATAAAATTTGACCACCTAGATTAACCTAGTAGTTAAAATATTGATCGATTTGATGCGACTTAGTGTCTTATTTGGGTCGATATCCGATTTTTAACACACTGTTCTTTACGCATAAACGAATAATCAATGACCCAAATTTTAGTGGTCTAATGTACAACAAAATTAGGTATTTAAGATGTCAAGCTCCATATTGAAGGCTAGATTCATCCACCACCATGCTATTTAAGATAGACTTTATTAGTGTATTTCTTTGTATTCGAAGTATAAGTTATGATGCTCATGTTAAATATTGTACTAATAAGAAATGTACTTGTCTCTCCAATATAAGTAAATAATATATTGCTATGTTTTCAACTGTCTAGTGACCAAAAAGATTCTTTAAATAGTTAAATTGGGATGAGTAGGTGAAGTTAATGATGTCCTTAATATATATAGATGGAACTTGTCATTATATAAAAGCAATATAAAAGAATCTAATGTTGTGAGAGGACTATTTTATTATTACAAAAAGGGAGGTTTTGCTAAATTGTATGAACATTATTGAAATAGATTATCCATACCGCTCATTATGATATTTCACTATTAGCATTGACCCTATTTCTTTAGTAACATGAACTTTTGTCTGGTTTATAACTAACATCTAGGTACGTCACCTATATTATTTAAGGAAGGAACCTTTCATAGCTAATCTTTATTTTTTTTTCAAACGGAGAAGATAAGTAGTTCCACCATTTGTCTTAAAATATTTCAATTTTTTTTGGGAAAAAGAAGAAAAAATTCAATGATCAATTTGTGTTCGTCGTAAAATTCGAAGAAAATTTTGGTTCCTTTGGTAAGATATTGTGGATTTTGATGCAAATTCAGTTTTGTATTTTCTTGAAATGGATATTTTCATTGTAGTAAAAAAAAGGTTATTTTGTATAAGGGTACCAAGTTTATGATAAAATTAGACTTTGGATACTAGATTTGTTCGTTTTAGACTTTGAGTACTGTAACTTTTTAGTGACACATTTAGTGACAAATATTCGTCATTAAAAGACTTATTTCGTCACTAGAAGTCCGCTTTTGTCACTAAAATGTGTCACTAAAAAAATTCGAGTATCCAAACTCTAAAACGGACAAATCCAGTACTCAAAGTCTAATTATATTATAAATCCGGTACCTTTATACAAAATAACCCGAAAAAAACATAAGCATCTAGCATCAAAACATTCTTATCAAAGAATAATTTATTATACAATTTTGGAATAATGCAGCCATCTGCCAGAGACTAAAAATAAGGTCTTCTAAATGCAAGGCCGTAAGGTTTTCGTATGCTATGAAAATGTAATAATTTAGGTTGTAGCCAAAGGTTTAGATTTATTAGCATTTTAATACCTTTAACTATTATTATTTTTTCAACTTTTGATATATACTCCTCAATATTTTGAGGTACACGACCATTATTATTGCTGAAGTAGCAGAGTCATCATACAATCCTTGACAACCTCATCCTAATTAAAATATAGTCGTTAAGAGAATAGTAATGCCCTAATTTTTAACCTTAACACCCTAATTATGTTGAAGTGATAGAGTGATACAATTCTTGACAAAACACATCCTAAACTATAGTCGTTAAGAGAATAATGATACCCTAATTTTTAACCTTAACACCCTAATTATTGTTGATAGAACCGATGTGAAACTAAATTATCTTAACATTAGGGCTGAAAATCGAACGAACGAGCTCGAACAAGGAGTGTTCAAGCTTGGTTTGACTTAACTATCGAACGAGTTTGATTCGAGCTAAGCTTGGACCGAACCGAACATGAGCCGAATGCAAACGGTTTGAATCACTTTACAGTCCTAGTAATGAGTATTTATAGGACATGTTGTATAAAGTATAAACTATCACATTGTTTCTCTCAAGTTTTAAAGACTTTTTTTATTGAATTACTTATGTTCTTTACATCATAAATTTACCATCATATAAAGAAAAAAAAAGAGAGTAAATTTTCTAAGACAAAATGTATTTCTATCTATTAAAAAAGACAACATATACTAGAAAAAGTCCAAATATGAGAAATCGAGCCGAGCTCGAGCCTGTTTGCGAACAAGATCGAGTCGAACAACCTATGGTCGAACTCGGTATCGATCAGTCCACGAACGAACTTAAATCGAACTTGGACCGAGCCGAACATGAGCTGAATGCGAACGGTTTGAATCGTTTTACGGCCCAACTTAACATTCTACAACGCCCCACATTTTTGAAGCAAATGTAGATTGCTTTTTTACTAAACTTCTAGTCCCGAGTGAACACTATTATGCTAACGTTACCACCGCTTCGCACAATTGTGATCTTGAGATATAGTGGAGGTTATGATATCATTTGATTATACTTTGCGAGAACTCATCATATATAAAAAAGCTAGTAGTTAAGAGAGCGTCCACACATACTAATAATTTTGTACTAGACTTCTAACTCGGAATGTTAAGAACATTTAGTCTCACATCGACTATATCATAAACTTGACGTCGGTTGATATAATCTTTGCACACTGATCTTCTCTTAATGGATGCGTCCTTTCAAAGTTTGTATCCCATAGTGTAAAGACATTGGTAGATATAGAAGTTGCACACATGGTAACACACATTCCTTACTAATCAGGAGCGGAGTCAGGATTTAAATTCTGGAAAGGTCGCGCTACTACATATAGAAATCTTTAAAATTATTCTATTAATTAAAATCTAATAGCAAAAAAATAGTAAAATAAAAACAAAAATGAGCAAAAAAGAATAATCAATATTTTCAAAATGTTATAAAAGAGGAAGGAAAAACTTGTACATAAAAAGTTTGTAAAGTATTCAACATATGTAAAATATTAACATTTAACATAGGTGTACATAAAAAGTCTGAAAAGTATTCAACATATGTAAAATATTAACATTTAGCAAATGTGGGTTTCAAACTCTCAATCTCTCATTTAGAGACCCATAGTACTACCACTAGAGCTAGCTTACTACTTGTGTATAACAAGGACAAACTGCTATATATATTTACAAATTACAGAACCTTTCTATATAGTAACAAACAATTTTTAAAAAAATTGCGGAGGCCATGGCCCCCCTTGGACCCTCTATAAATCTGTCCATGTTACTAATACTCCGACCGCACCCTTACATATGTAAAAAATGTTCAAAAGTTTATAGAGTCATAATAAATGATTGCACTGGGCTAGCCCCGACCTCGTGGGGGTCCGAGACGAACTTCCAAAATGGACTCTCTATAATGTAAAAAACACATAAGTAACTAATATAAAATTAAATATAAAAATTATTTGTTATCACTAATATTTGTTCCAAGGATCTCTAGTGTATAAGTCTAATATGATAATCAATACACCACAATTCTTTTGAATTAATAATGGTACGTAATACATTCTTATTCTATTATTGTACAATGGTCGTGGACCAGAATTGCTCATGTGTAATTGAACATAGAAATAGTAAATGATATTTATAAAGTTGCAAGAATGAGATGGCTAAAGAAGTGAAGGTATTAAAGTACAAATAAGCCACACTTTTATTTTTAAACTATGGGTTAAAATAAAAAAGAGTGCGTGTGTTGACAATTTGGTGAATGGGAGGAGAAAAGTGGAACCGGAAACGACCGGTGGCGGGAGAGAGGGAAACGACGGGTGTACGTGGACGTGGGAGCTTTTACATACGTGTCCCCCGGGACCAACCAAGTAAGCTCCCCTCCACTGCCACAGAAACGTGGGACCCACCTCCAGCCTCTCAGGGGGCTCTCTCTTTCCATCCCTTCCCGGCCATCTCTTGTATTTTTTTCCTTTTTATTTCTCTCTCTCTCTCTCTCTTCTCGAGAGACTTTGACTTCAACGGCTAAACTAATAATAATATTTTAAATTTTAGTTAAATAAAAATATTTTAGAAAAATTTACTTCATTTAGTGGGATATTTTGTAAAACCTCCCCTAAATAATGGGCTAATTTGCGAAATACCCCCTAAAGATCTCGAATTGGTAAAACCTCCTTTCCGTCAAGACGGTGTTTAATTTTGGGTGACGTGGCTATCCGTGTGTGGCTTTTCCCAGTCAGACGAAAATACCCCTGCGTACGTGGCTTTTCTCCCTCTCTCTCTCCTCTCTCTCTCTCTCTAATGGTCATCTTCTTCCTCTCTTACTTTTCCTCTAACCTATTTATACCGATCATCTTCCTCATCTTTCACTTGATCCTCTTCCAGCGTACAACTTGTCTACCAAAGATCAGGTTCCTACAAGCATGGGGGTGTTTCTTCATCTCTAGAGAAGGAGGCAATTTCTGCCATTAAAGGAGGAAACACAAATTATTCTAATTACAGTAAGGAGGAAACACAAATTATTCTATTTACAGTAAGGAGAAAACACAAATTAAGCAGCAAGCGAAAAAGACAACCAAAGTCAGCCCAGCCAAGCTCAAAGCTGTTGGACATTTTTTATTTTGAAACTTAAACTATCACACACATTCTTCTTCTTGTTGTTGTCGAACACGGCACTACTTTCCTCGTCCACCAGCGACACCGACTCCCTCTCCGCCTTCCGCGCCCTCGTCGACGCCCACGGCAACCTGGCCTCCAACTGGACCGGCCCCGACGCCTGCTCCTCGCGCTGGGTCGGCGTGGGCTGCTCCGGCGGGGCTCCATCGCGAGCGTGTCGAACGTGGCCGGGTGCTCGAAGGGGACGTGGCTCCAGGAGGAAGAAGGGGAAGGGGGATGGAGGAAGGGTAATTTGGAAATTTCATAAAATTTGGAAAACAGAGTTGTGGCCACGTATGCAACAATTGCCACGTCACCCAAAATTAAACACCGTCTTGACGGAAAGGAGGTTTTACCAATTCGAGATCTTTAGGGGGTATTTCGCAAATTAGCCCATTATTTAGGGGAGGTTTTACAAAATATCCCTAGATTGTTTAATTAAGGCAATTATTTAAGATTTTTTTAAATAATTCAAATATAAGGATTTATATTGCTAAATTTTGTTAAGGCAAGAAAAATTTATGGGCACTCAGAATAAATTACATATATTTTAGTTTTTTATTACTTAGGAGCGACTTTGTATAATCTTATTAGGAGTGCTGAGTGGGAAAAATGAGTAATTTTGCTCTTTGCAACTTTTTTTTATTTGATACTTTCTATTATTGGATCATCGAACTCAAGTTGCTCTTGTGGTTACCGAGAAGAGGTATAAGATTCCGGCTGGATAACGAAAGATCAGTGGATCGAGCCACGGGAACGTATTCCTTCCATTTATTTGGTGGGAGTTGGAGACAGTAAACATAACAGACATGCAATACAACATGTTCAAAGTCCTGTGGCTATCACCGATCCTTTAAAAAAATTTATAATTATTTATACGTCATACATAAACTAGATGTTCAAAATTAGTCTCTAGAGTCTTGTACTGTTACAAGTTCATCTATCAGTGTCCCATATATTTTGGACATAACTAGGCATAACCTGGTCAATTATCTACTTTCCAATCAAATTAATTTAAAGTAAATTAGCCGAGTATATATATCACACATCTCGGACATTTGACATATATGTTGGTGTTAAAGAGAAGAAAATCTCTTGTATACTTATTCATACATAAATTTTTAGTGTCGGATGGTTAGATTTTCTTTAGACGAGGATTATGAAAAGTATTATTTCATATTCGACTTTCTGATATTCATAATAAAGTAGTATAATTTATTTTTACTTAATTCAAAAATAAGAAAAATGAAGAGAGATGGTTTAAGTACTCATCATCAAAGTACTATTCTTCTTCCCTGTGCATCCCTATTAGTTTAATTGCAGGATTTAATAGTTCTAAAATTTTAGGTCTAAAAAGACTGCTACCAGCTGTAACCGAGTTGAGCCGAGCCGAGCCGAGCCGAGCCGGAAGTTGGAGAGGGGGACAGCGGGAACCGACATGTCGGGCCCACACTCCAACGTCCCAGTCCACAATAACACGGGCACACGGACCTCTTGTCTTCCTACCCCACCCGAGCCAATCTCAACTGTTCGTTCCTGGACACGTGTGGGCAGATCGCTCCTCCATCCCTCCCCCCTCCCTCCGTTATAACCACCACCATGCCTAACCCTAAAAATTTCGAGAGAGAAAGTAAGGTTTACATGTCGACGACGGAGACTGGAAGGAGCTCGACGGAGTCGGAGGTGTCGGGACTCGACTACGAGGACACGGTGCTGACGCTCGGCCTTCCCGGAGGCGGATCCGGATCCTCCAGACCCGAACCCGACAGGAAGCGCGGCTTCGAGCTCAGCCTCGGCGGATCCGTCGGAGGCGACGTCACCACCGAAACGGACGCCGGACGGAGCTCCGCCGCCGATAAGCCCCCCGCCGCCAAGTAAGTCCTCGATGGACTTTGAATTCTCGATATTTTTTTTCAACTCGAAATGGCAGTTTCGTTATTCAAGGAAAATAAGGGATAAAAATCCAAACTTTGGATAAGTCTCATGTAAAAAAAAAGTAAGCTTTCCCAGTTTTAGAAACAAATAGGAGTAATTGAACTCGTACAACGTTCATTTTTGGAGAATTTTACATATTTAACCCTGTTAAATTCGAAATTTTCGGTTATTCATGGTATATTTGCTTATTTGTAAGTAGGAGTAATATTGTTGTGGTACTCAACTTTCTCATAGATCTGTTCTTTTACCAATTGTGTTAGTAATAACTTATTAGAGTGCAAATTGTTGAATTTAATGGCTATAATTGAATAATCTTGTAGAGGAAAAAAAGAGAAAACGCATACTTTATGATCCTTTTATAATAATTTTATCATTTTAGTTGAGTAATATATAGTTATTGTGGATACTGGTAGGCAAAATTTTCTTGACTAGGTTGATTTAGAATTCTACATGTACGCAACTAAGTTAATTAGACCTAGTATATATCATAGTTGGATCATTGAAGATCTATTATGAATTCATTGAAACATTTTATTGATCATAATGAATCTTGTATGATCCAAAGTGGTATCTGCTAGATGTAACTCACTTAGTTACGTACATGGGGAAAAAAGTTACATACAGGGTTTGTAATCTACGCAACAATTGGATTCATAGGTGATAGATATGTATCAGAAATCTATATAGTCTATTCATAGTAAAATTCCATTTTCATAGTAACAAATCCTAATTAGACTTGGTATATAATCAAGATTTTCAAACAAGGTTAACCCTGAAATTTCCACCAAAAATATATGAATTTGGATTTATTACTCAACATATTCCGACAAGTAAGATTAATTAGATCTGATCTGCTAATTAATTAGCAACATGATTTCAATTAAAATGTTGCAAAATTTTAGCATTGGCATTAACACGTATTTTAATTAAAACCCTAGATCTTTAGCATCATCGACAGCATGTTAAACAAACTGGCATGCTACAACAAACAATGATCTATGCATGTATCTAGTTCTTTTAAGATGATGGCAAGTTTATAGGAATTTTCATATCAATGTCTACTTGTGGGGGAGAGGATTAATAGAATAGATGTAGAGATAATGAGGCTCCTCATATCTATAGGCTTTGGTTAGGTTACCAAAAATCTAAGCCTAACTTGTTCCCATGCAAGTAAGGGGCAACCTCTCATATCTCATATAGGAGAGTCTTCTACTATGCGGGATCCACCCAAACACCAACACAGGTTAGGTGGATCCCAGGACTGGCCCACAAGCCTAATAGTGAGCCAGGTCCCTACCAAGTCCAACAACTATAGTTGTAATTTTCGTAAAAGAACCACCCTTTATTTTCAAGAATTTACACAATCCATTTCCGTAGGATTGGAAATGGGCAATTTTCGTTAACTATCCCTATGTTTCATAATTATTACATGGATCATTCTTATTTTGAAACTAATTACATGGACCACTCCTATGTTTTATATTTTTCTACAGAAAATTTGAACACTAACCATCCTTATTTTAAAAATAAAACATAAAGTAGAGAGAGTTGTCCGTGTAATTATTTTCAAAATAGGGGTGGTCCCTGTAATAACATAGGGGGCGTTAATGTATTTATTTTATCGGAAATAAAGGAGTAAAATATTAGAGAAGGTTTCATGTCGGCGAGCCCAAAAATTTTGGATAAAGTTGATTTACTTGTTGATTATAGTGAGTATAGTCACAAAGGTTACTGATATACCCATTTTCAATTTAGGGCTCAAGTGGTTGGATGGCCCCCTGTGAGATCCTTCCGTAAGAACACCTTGAAGAGCTGCACCTATGTGAAGGTTGCTGTCGATGGTGCCCCCTACCTGAGGAAGGTCGATCTTGAGACCTACGGTGGTTACCAACAGCTACTGGCTGCACTCGAAGAGATGTTCTCCTGCTTTAAGATCCGTATGTCACAAAATTATTACTGTCGGATGAATTGGTTATGAATTTTTATGTTGACGTTCTTTGGTTAATGACCTTTCAACAGGTAACTGTTCAAACGAGAGGAGGTTGGTGGATCCAGTTACTGGAACAGAGTACGTGCCGACTTACAAGGACAAGGATGGTGACTGGATGCTGGTCGGGGATGTCCCCTGGAAGTAAGTACCATTTTTATTTGACTTCTTTTAACTTGTAGATGCTAATTATAAGAAATAGTATGTAATCTATTTGTGAGATCTGTATCTTAACGAGCCTAGTTTGTTTCCTTGGAAGATCCTGTGGATTCTCTGAATTATGTTTAAGATGTTAATGTTTGGATTATTAAATTATTGTTTATTTTATAGTCAACTTGATATTCATATTGTTGTATAATGCTGTAGATTTCTTTATACTTCTAGATTTGGAAATGTCTGTCATAATTAAGAATATAGAATTTCAGATTATTGTGGATGGAAATTTGATAAGTTCATCATCCAATCCAAATTCTTTAGGAGAAATTGCTGAGTCCTTTAGGTTGTGTTTTTGCTTTTGTTGCTCAGACTAGGATGAATCTCTGTCAGAAATTTAGGAAGGAAGTTTTATATAAAGGTCAAAGTTTGCCCCGGAGAGTTTGATTGTAGACAGTGAATCATGCTAGTTGAGGGATATTGTCATTTGAGAAATTGTTGTAACTTGCTTGTGATAATAGTTATTTGATGAGAAGAGATGGAGTTGGTTGGCATGCCTTTATTGTAGCTGTTTTTTAGAACTTAGATAACATATTTATTGAATAATGGCATTGAATTTGGAAAATGCCATAGTTTTTAGGTTCTCAAAATGATAAATATTTTCAAGATTTAACAGTCTTGCGTATACTTGTATGATAAAATGTAAGTAGCAAGATAAAATGTCTAAGTAGCATATACTATTTAGCTTTGGACATTTAGTCGAGTAATAATCAGAAATGTTTTACTATCCAAAGTTACCGGAGTTGCTAGCAGTTGGGTGTGTTTGACAAATGGAAAGTTGGAACTTGGAAGGAGGTTAGTGGAAACTATGTCTTCTTTCCACTGGCTGCATGTTTTACCATTGGAAAGTAAGGTTGGAAACCTGTAGGCCCCGTTGGCAAATTGGAAACTCCTCCTCATTTTAATTTCCATATAAACAAGTGCAAAGTGGTAACGAATTACTCATTTTTATTATTATTACTTTCGGATATCTAACACCTTTCTCTTGACCCTCCATTTAGCAAAACTTTGTAATCATACACCTTATGTTTAGTTTCTAATAGTTGTTTTGACGAATGGGAACTTCTGAACCTTTCAAAACACAGTTCCTTTTGGTTTCTAAATTCGTGGACCTAAGTTTCCAATTCAAATCTTGTGTTTCTTGCTAGAAACTAGGACACATGAATTTGGTACAATAACATTGTTAATGCACGGTTCAAATTTACATTTTAGATTTTAGAAAGTACATAAAAATAAAAAATTGGCTCATCATTGTTTCCCATGACTTCCTGCCTATTTGGACAGAGTAGAATGTGGAGATATTTCCAATTTAATGGTGGGGTCTATAAGTTTCTGATCTTACCTTTGCAGTTTGAAATAGCCAATTAATTCATCTAGTGGAAAGTAGGTGTTTCACTAATTACCTTCCAAGTTTCCAATTGCCTAATGCTCCCTATGTTTTAAGTTTTAACCGAAGATATAGAGGTGAAAGTATTAGAATTACTATTCCATACACCCAAGGGAAATTTTGGACTGTACTGACGGTTCAAAAGTAGCGACACGACGAGTACCCCTACCACCCAACCTTGCATGAACTGCACCACTTCCTTTCTTAATATGGACATGTTTCGCTATTTCTAAGTTGCCGGCATAGTCCAAAATTTCCTCAGGCAGCGTATGAAATAATTATTCAGAGTTTTACTATCAATCTCTGGAGTGAAAGCAGAGTACATCATTAAGCATATCTGAAGTTTAAACTAGATTCCTTTCCTGTTGAAGTCCTTTATGGGGCAAGAGGAGTGTGTAGATTTATATAACTTTGTGGCTGAAATGGTTTCAACCAGTAATGGTATTCTGAATTTGGATTATGGTCCTGAAGCTAACAAGGTGTAGAATGTAAGTAAATCAGGCTATGAAGAATTACATGAAATTAAAAGTGACATATGATAAAATTCGAAACACAAGAGAAAAGTTGAAAACGGAAGTACCCTTAGAAACGAAACTGTTACGCATTGGTGAAAAGTTTACGTGAATAAGGACTCAGCTTTTGTCCGTCCAGTGGGAGGGTCAAGATATCATCATTCTGCCAGCTGGCCAATCTGTATGAGTCCATTGAAGTTTTTGCTCTTAGTATACTATATGCAAGGAATAGTAAGTTTATAGGAATTCACATGTCTGCACTCTCTAACAATGCCTGAGATTCCGTTCTGTCTCAGTAGGATCTTTGCATATCCAGACAAGATTACATGAAATTGATAGAGAGAAGAATGATGACACTGGGGTCCCTTTGGTATCTCCGTGCTCTTGGCTCCATTCCCTGGCCTAGGTGATCTTGAGCTTGGATCCCTGAAACCATGCTCTATAGGGGTTTCTGATGCAGCAAGAATTACTCATTATCCTATAACTCATATTTCAGCTTTTCTCGATTCCTCAGCTCTAGGAATTTGGTACTGCTAAAGTGACCACAAGCCGTTGGTTAAAGGGTCAGAAAGGCTTCTAATGATGGGTATACTCAGAATGTAGGTTTTCTATGGGCACTCCGATTCAGTTTTTTAGGTTACTTTTCTCCTATAACGTGGAACATATAAGATTTCGAACTGGACAAGAGCTTGAGGCCTAGACTCCTTTCTTAACAGCCAAACTTGGAATTAATTTTCAATTTGAATCAAGTTGGTCAGACAACTGTGAATGAAGATTTGCTGCATATACGTAACATTGCAACTAAGAAGAGTTGCTGTGTATATGTATTAGAGTAGGGTATTTGGTTCGTTAATTACCTTTAGTGGAACCTTGTGGAAATTTCCTACCATGTAGACTTAATATTATTATATATATGGTAATATGAAAGTTATATATATTTCACACAATAGTGTTGCAGTTTACTGCTGAATCATTTATGTAAAAGAGTACCAAAGATGATTTAAGTGGTTTCTGAAGTACTAGTTCTACTAGAAGCGTTTATAACTATTCTAATGACTGGACAACCCTTAATATCTGAATGTTGACCTTGAATGGATTGACATTCATGGATTGCCTCTGACACGACACTTCTCTGATGATGTGGACATATTTTTACAGATTATTATGACTTTGAACTCCCTCAAATTTACTATTTTCCTTTACCTTATATCTAATTTATGTCTCAAATTTATTTTGTATTTCAAATTGTAGAAGCGACCTACTTTAGTCTCCACCTTAGATTTTTATGTATGTTTTTGGAATTTGTCATGCAACTGTACAACCTTCTGTGATTTCTTGTTTCTTTTCTTACGCATCACAGAAGATTTTTCATAGGTGAGCAAGACCTGATATATGTTTCTTTACTTGCAGAATGTTTGTTGCATCTTGCAAGCGCCTTCGTCTCATGAAAAGCTCAGAGGCTGTCAATTTAGGTACAATAAAAGTTTCTCATTTCATTTTCATGTCTTTTATTATTTCCTTATCCGAGTTCAATTTCGACATGGCAGAAACAGATTTTCAGTTACTTCCATCACTGTGATTTCATAGTTTCAACCTCTACCTATGAGTGTTAGAAAGGTCATGATGCCCCATCAGTCAGTCATGTAATTTGTTGAAAGATCACTATGATGCCACTTGTTCTGTAATGATGGTTAGCATATATTTGCAGCTTTAATCTTCATCTGCAAAGTTACAAGTTATAACAAGCTCGGAAGCACGGACACTCCAAAAATTGGTGCTAGTGTCGGACTCTTTTTGGACGACACACTCCAAAATACACTTAGGACACGCCATACTATGTGCCATGGCTGTATATTGTTGTGCTGTTTATGTGTCGCTGCAACACAGCTAGAGAGTGATGTCTTTTATTGTGGTGAATGCAGCTCCGAGGGCGTCTCAGGGAAGCACCAACAATTGAATGGTTTGGAGATGTCGCTTCTTCATACAATACGAGATCATGTACAGGGGGATTGTTCCGTCCTTTGGGGTTTCTTCGTGTTTTTTCCTTCTTTGTTTCTTGATCTCCGACTGGTATCTATGAGAGAGTAGAAAATAAAGGTCTATCATGTAGTTTTGGTAATTGGGATTTGGCTTGAAGAAGAATATACTTATTTTAGGTATATATATCTATACAGTTTTTTTTTTTGTGATCAATAAGAACGCAAGACATTTGCATTGTGCTAGTCGTGTACTGTTTGTTTCAGTATAATATATGCTACGAGTGGATGAAGAATTCTGAAATTATGGTTGTGGCCATTCTCATAAAACATGTAGTTAAAGTTTGGTTTTTTCTAAGGGCACCGCAAAACTTGCTTGGGGGCAGCCCTTACTTGGGGGCAGCCCAAGCAGGTGCAACTTTTGCTAGGGGGGCACCCATAATTTGCTTGGGGACACCCAAAAATTAGGATTTTCTCTCTCCTCTCTCCTCCTCCTCCTCCTTCCTCCAGCAACGTTCCTCCCTCGCAAGGACCTCCGGTTTTTCTACTCCCTACCGCCGCGGCCTCCCTTCGCGTCCACCGACGCCCGACCTGGTCCCACCCCCCTCGCTGCCGCCTCCAGACCCTAGAAAACCTAGGTCGCTCCTTCCTGCCCAAGATCCCATCCCGAACCCTAGCCCTCCCCTTCCTCGGCTACTCCAATGGCCACCTCATCTTCAACCTCTCCATCCCCTTCCTCCTCCTCGACAACGTCTTCTCCGGACAAACCACCCGTCTTCTCCGGACAAACCTCTCCACCCCCTTCCTCCTCCTCGCCAACCTCTCCAGCGACTTCGCCCACCTTCTCGTCGACCGCGTCGGAGAGCTCCTGGAGGATCGATGCGCCAGGCCTGACAGGTGGGTCCCTTCCCATCTGCTGCTTCTTCTTCTTCTTCTCACACTTCCCATCTGCTGCTGCTGCTTCTTCTTCTTCTCCGAGGATTGCCAACTTGTTGGCAGTCCTAACATTATGTTAGGACTGCCAACATGCTGGCAGTCCTAGAACTGCCAGTAAGTTGGCAGTCCTAACATGTTAGGACTGCCAGCATGTTAGCAGTCCTAGGACTGCCAGCATGTTGGCAGTCCTACTTGCTGGAAAAAATTAGACTAGTCCAAAGTAAAAAAATGGATGACAAACTTGTAATTTTTTTTGAACATTTTTGGGCTAGCCCCAAGTAAAAAGTGTGGTGCCCTTAGAAAAAACCTTAAAGTTTTGGCTATCTTTGATTTAAGTAGAAAGTACTCGCTTAGTGGTACAAATGCTGCTTTTTTTTTTCTCCAGTATTCTCCGAAAATGTTGACAGAACTTATGGGGGTGTAGTGTAGTCTGATTTGTGGGGCTGCTGATTTGTCTGATTGTTTAAATTTTCTGATTTTGGTCTGATTTTATTGTTTGTCATGATTTCGTCCTGATTCCTTGTTACTTGATTTTACTATTAGTTCCAGGTTTGCAAATTCAAATTTGATCGACTCTTTTGAATCATGTTTGAAGTTTCAAAAAATTTGATTTTAATTTTGAATTTTTTTTTAATTTCAAGATGAGAACATTAAACAAAATAAAGCTCAATAACCATGTGTCTTACTAGTTTCCTAGTTCCACAGGATATAAGTATATAATAAATAATTCTAATAAACATGTCATCTACTGGTTTTTAGTTTCATAAAATATTAAAACATAAACAAATAAGTCCAACAATATTACAATCCATGTCTTGCTAGGGTCCCACCCAAATCGAGCTGCAGCTTTAGTTTATTCTAGTACAAGATGATTTTCTAACATATATATTTATGTGGAGAAATATGCCTAGTATTCTTTTGAGTATAATGGTTATAAAAAGAGAAACCTCACTTAATTATACGGTTGTACATGTGTTTCTAGGTTGTGCTCTAAACTGTATGTGTACTGAATTTTTTTTCTTGTTTTCGTTTCAATATTTATAATGGTGTTCTAGTCAATGAGTTTATTCCTCCAAATGATGTTACTATCTGTTTTTTCAAATTATTTTCTGTAACCATATTTCTGATTCATATGTTTCGAAGAATCATATAAGTATGATTTATTGTTTTTTTTTTTCAAATTGTCATTTTGGTAACCATATTTCTGTAACCGTATTTTCTAACTACATCCAATTCCGGCTCAAATCAAATAATTTCGGTGATTCACAAATTCGTAAATCAAGATTTGGTTTGACCATACCCGATTTCTGTAGATTTCAAAATCTCAAAATTTTGACTACATCCAATTACTAGTGATTTCAGACGAAAATCAGGAACTTACACCTGTTAGAATTAATTTTAGTAAGAATTTATGAGCTAATGCTAACATTGTCAAATATCCATCTTGGTGTTTAGGTTGTAGGTTAGGGACCAAAACTAAACCCTCTTTAACGTCCCATTTGGCGAGCTTGGGTGTTTTACTCGTTCATTCAATTTTCCTTTTAATTTTGTTGTTTGTTTTTGTTGTAAATAACAATATTTGGCACTATTATAATGTTTTGATACATTAATATAGTTGACATCACAATTGCAATTTCTTTGAAGACAAATGGCAAGAATAGAAGAGAATAAGAGACGCATCGAATTCATCTTAAAACTGGGATTTGTGTCTTTGTTTTTTCTGTTGTAGCCTTTAGATTGTCAAACTTCTTAGTTTCATCCAAAGTCTCTTTCATGTGTTATAAGCCTATTACATAGGATTTCGTGTCACGGATCCTTTTTTCGGATTATTACTTCATACACCGTCGGTGGAGACCAAAAACTTCAATGGTGGATTTGGATAGGTATTAGATGTCTATGGTTATTGTCACGTCCTGTTCTGAAATAGAAAAAAAATAATTGGTCACTCAACTACGCTAGCAAGGAAAAAAATTGTTACGTCATGTTCTTAAGTAGGACAATATAGAAGTAAAGAACTAATCTCGCCCACGTAGTTTATTTGTGAATGAAAATCCACGAGTGATCAAATATTCAATATCCAATTCCATCCAATTTTTTCACACAAATACGCAACTGATTCAAATGCTTGTGCACTTGTTAGATGATGATGAAAGAGAACTAATGATCTATTTTATAGGCAAACATAAATATATTAGATAAATGAGAATGAGTGTGAAAACAAAATTGTGAAAAAAAAAAAAATCTCCACCTACCATTGTAAGCACATAACACATTTATCATGAGTTTCGTCAAAAAATATTCCAAGCCACTAGTTTGACAAATCTCCACCTTGTCTTGAATTTTGTCAAATTTTGCAAAATAGTATTTTTTTTCCGTACAATATTAACAATGATCAAATTACTATAAAAAAACAATGATCAAATCTAAACAATACTGATAGAGAATTATTTAACATATCAGACATGAAGTACCAATCTTCTTAACAATAACATCTCCTTTTGCCACAATATCACGAACAAAATGGTACAATGTCAATATGATTTGTTTTTCCATGATGCATTTGATCTTTAGTCAAATGAATAGCACTTTGACTATCATAGTAGACAATATCCAATACATGAATTAGGAGATTTAGCAACAAAAATATTTGTTGTTAAATTTTATGATTTTGTTGTTGAATGTTTTGGCAATGGCATTTTTTGTTACTAAGGTTTGTTACGGTAGACCCGTTACTAAAGGATATTAGCAAAATATATATATATAATTCGTTGCTTATAGATTGAGTATTTAACAACAAAGTTCAACTTTTGTTGATGATTGTAAAAATTAGATTTCGTTATTAAATGATCTTTCATTGGCAAAACTTAAAGACTTACTGTAACAAAATATTTTTTTTATTTGCGGATTATACAATAAGATTTCGTTGTTAAATATCTTTCGTTGATAAAAGTTGAAGACTTACAACAACGATTTTTTTTAGTTTCAATTGTACAAAAATCAAGTTTTGTTGTTAAATGTCTTCGTTGGTAAAAGTCAAAGAATTATAGCAACAAAATATTAATTTCGTTCATAATTAAACAAAAGCAAACATTCACCAACAAATATATTGTGTTGCTAAAAGATTTGTTTGCAACAAAAACTGTTGCATTATGTTTTTGACATATCATCAAACATTTAACAACAATATTACTTTGTTGCCAAAGGAAAAATTTAGCAATGCAAATATTTTGTTGGAAAATATTTTTTTACTCAACTGTATGGCAATGCATAAGTTTGTTGTTGAAAGTCATTTGAAGCAACAAAAGACGAAATTTTTTTTTACCGTACTCAACTCTTTAGAAATACAAGTTTTGTTGTAGAAATTCACTTTTATGCAACATTTGGTAAGAAATTTTAGGATCAACATTTAGAATCAAATTACTTTCGCTTCACTTTCGTTAGGATAAACATTTGCCAACAATTACCTTCATTTCAAAAGAATTTTTTTAGCGACATTATTTTTGCTATTGCATTTTGTAATTTTATCCCTACTCATCCACATATAATGACATGTTTATTCAAAGACACAACAATTCATTGAAGGCATTACTACTATAGTAATCCATACCTAATATAACCGATAGCTGAAGCTAAAACCAATAGTCTTCTGCAAAATAAACCAAATAATAATAATAATAATAATAATAATTATTATTATTATTATAGCGCATCAATCATGCCATAGTTCCCAAATACAAAGGATTAGGCTAGTGACAATGGCTAGCCACATATCCATCGACCACAGCCCAACGTATACGTTTTCTATGGTTGGGTGTTCTAGTAAGCATATCCTATGGTTTGGCCTATTACTATATTTCAATCAACATAATATGTAAAGCAAGAATGAAGATACTATAAGAACGTGGGCCCCAGATATTACATATGTTCGAATAAACTTGACAATAAAATACATAGGCCTACAAATACAAGACTTCAAAAGTAGAATAGTCATGGGTAGCACAAGTCGCTCCTCCTGCAATTGAAGTACAAGAATGAAATTCGAAAGATAAAAGAGAGCCAATATCGGATGAGTGAACCCGAACCTTGAGTACAATCGTCTTAACCTATCTCCTTACAACACTAGAGATCATCATTCCTCTACCATTCACTTTTCCCAAAATCTAGATATGCATATCTCGCTGGCCAGTCAAGGAATACCGATGGTCCAAAGAAAGCGGTACCTATAGTATTGCATCAAACACAATTATCTTATATAACCACTAGAAAATTTTCAGATACCAAATGACCATTCTTTTGGTCATTTTATGTAAGCCCCTGAATTTAGGGCTGATTTTTTTTTTAATTTTAATAATCAATTAATTAGATTATTATTATTTGATTATTATTTGATTTAATGCTCTTTACCGTGACTTGGAATTCTAGAGCATCAGGGATGCCAGTCTCTGGAAACTTCCTTCTTGGAGTTTGTAGTAGACGAGATTATCTTCATTTTGATATATCGTGTCCCACTCGAACTTGTTCCCTTGTATCCTTTTTGCTTCGCGCAAGTTTGGGTCAATATTAGATCATTTAATTATTAATTGAATTCCCACTTTTATTTTTGATCCTCATAAGCGCGTTACTGTGACTTTGAATTTAGGAGCACCAGACTAGCCTTTTTCTTGAAACCAACTTGTCATGCCTGATCTACTCGAGACGCTCTTCACCCATGACCATTGTGTCCCACTCAGACACTCCATTTTGTGCTCCATTTCCTTCGCACAACTTTCGGTTCAATTTAGGCCAATTAATTATCTGCCGTAAAATCTGATTTAATTTCCCATTTAATTTTCGGGCCCGATATCGGTCCAATCCAGTCGACCCCAAATAGGAACATGGCCCACACGAAGCCTACTACCCACCTGCCACTTGTGTCCCATTTATTTGAATCCCCATATGTTATTTATTTGCCCATGATTATAAACACCTATTTTAATTCGAATATTGCACCTCGTCCGATTTTGGCCCGACCCGGCTCTACCGAACCCGAACCCAGCTCCATGTTGCCCTCCATCGTGATTGTCCATACCCCACTGATATTTTTTCCTCTACCCTAAATATCTCTTTTTATGTAAATATCTAATTCCCTCATTGTATATATATACACATATATATACATAATATATATATATATATATTACACTCATCTCTCTCTCATCCTCACCTTACTCTCTCTCCTACCTCTCCCATGCTAGCCGACCTACACCCCCCTCTCTCATTCTCTCTCTAAAATATCTTCTAAATATCTCTCTCTCTCTCTCTTTATATAATATATATACACACATATATATTATAATCTCTCTCTCTCTCTCTCCTTTCCCATCACAACACAAACAAACCCCCCCCCCCTCTCTCCCGTACTGGCACAGCAGTCCCATCCCCCGACCTCCTGGCCGAGCTCAGCCTAGCCTCGTCGCCGGCCACCCTGGCCAGCAGGCCGAGCGCCACCTCCTCCTACTTCCCTCCTCTTCATCTTCCTCGAACCACCACCACCACCACCACTTCATTAATCCACCACCTCAGCCCCGCACGGCCGCCGACCGCCGTCGCCTTCGCAGGCCGCGCCGCCCCGCCGCGCCTTCGCCGGCCGGGCCAGGCCGCGCAGCCGCGTGCAGCTGTGCGCCACGCTGCGACAGCAGCTGCTGTGCACAGCAGTTGGCCGGGAACGGCCTGTGGCCGCGCGCGCAGGCCACGACGCCAGTCGCCGCCGCCGTGGCTGGCCTCCCCCGCGGTGGGTGAACACCGGCGACCCCCCCTGGGTCCGCCGCTCCTTCTCCGGCGCGACGTATAGGCGATTCGTGCATTTCGCACGAATTCCCGCCGTGACGCGCGCGAAATCAAGTCCGTTTTGGCGCTCCGTTGCAGCGACTTCGTGCCGATTTTCTAGAGAATCCGACCGTTGGATCGGCGAACTCCTTGCTCCGTCTCAATCTCGGTATATCCCTCTTCACCTCTGTCAAGTTTGAACCGTTAATTTTGCCGTTTGATACATCAAAACCGGCCACCAAGTTGACGTTTTAATTTGTACTGTTTTTGGACAGTTTTGCGACGCCAACTTCGCGGGTTCGTATCTCCTCCGTCACAGCTCCGTTTTGCGCGCCACCAGTTCCGGTGCACAGCTGGTATAACCCTCTTCCTGCCCCCTTTAGACTTTATTTCAGTTTGAGCTTGTTAGGTCGGTCGAATTCGACGTCAAAGTTGGTCGTTCGAATTCTTAGTGTTGCACTTGTAAAATTCCATTTTTGAATCCGGGACTCCGGATTCGAATTCTGACACCACCAGTAGACTCGTGGCGTCGTTCTAGCCTGTTTTCATATAAAGTTTGTTAGATTTGGAGAACGTGGGCCTGGGCACGCATTTCGGTGCAAAGCGGGTCCCGCTTTCTGAGTCAACGGGTCATTTTGAGATCGGCTCATCGGAATCCAATTCCGGATATACCGTTGAGTTCGTATCGTCATTCTGGACTCGTTGACATATAATTTGCTAGATTTTAGTGGACATTGGTTCCGGCACGCATTTCGGTGCAAGTCGGATACCAATATCCGGGCCAACGGGTCATTTTGAGATCGGCTCATCGGAATCCAATTCCGGATATACCGTTGAGTTCGTATCGTCATTCTAGACTCGTTGACATATAATTTGCTGAGTTTTGAAGACATTGCTCCGGCACGCATTTCCGTGCAAACCGGATTCCAAATGTCCGCGTCAACGGACCAATTTGAGATCGGGTCAACGGAATCCAATTTTGGACATACCGTTGGGTTCGTATCATCATTCTGGATTCGTGGACATATAATTTGCTAGATTTTGTAGACTTCTATCCTGACACGCTTTTCGGTGCAAAGTGTGTCCAACGGCGGACATCATTTTGGCCCAAAATTACCGTTTTACCCCTGTGTCCAAATTGGACTTTTGGACAGGCTATTCTAGCTGATTTGACCATTCTGGACACGTTGGTGATGTTAGTTTCATCATCCGACAACATCTGTAGATTTCTTCCCTTTTTGTGTCATCCTATTATTATAATATTTTCTCCTTTTGGTTGTTTTAGAGACCCGTCGATTTCAGTAATTCCTAAATCACTGAAATTCATAAGTTGACCTTGTAGAGGTTTATAGATACTAGCTTGACCATGGTTGACTACTTTGTCCAGACGTCGAAGTAGAGTCAACAGTTGACCTAGGTTTTATCAGATTTGACCAACGTTGACTTTTTGACCAAAGTCAACTGTAGGTCAACCATTGACCTATTTAACCTAGATTAGACTTAGAGTTGACCGGAGTTGACCAGTTGACCAAAGTCAACTGTACGTCAACCTTGACCCAGTTTGTCTTAGTTTGACTTAGTTTGACCTAGATGTTTAGTATGTCTTTTGACCCTGATCAGCTCTTGTATTATTTCATCTTTAGGTCTGTGGCTTTACTCTGAACCCTGATTCATATTGACAGCAGGACCCCAGGCGAGTACATTCTCTGATAACTTATTCCCAATTTATGATAACTGTTATGATTCATGTAATTAGTGTTGATATGCTTATCCCTGACACATGGTTCTCACGGATTGGTATTCTTGGATCCCGACGAGAGATGTCTCTCCTTCTTAGGTTGGGATGTATTGTGCAAGCACCCTTGTAGCTCTTGCTCGATATATGGTCACTGATTCTAGAGCAGGTTCGCGACCTTCTCATTAGAATCCCGTGCAGTGACGTGTCCTGTTTGGATCCATTCTACCAGTTGGGATAGGGGGAGTAGTAGCGTATGCCTGTGATCAGATCCATCCCGATTCCCGAACAGTGTGAGTCATATACCGCACTTATGACTTGCCAGGCCGATTCTTGACAGGTACCCAAGCCGATCACAAGCTGAAACTACTACTCACACACATTGGATATATATAGCTTACCTTGATTCGTGTACATGCCATGATCCCGTTCTATTTTCTTGTTCTAGCTCTAGCTTTACAGCTTACCATGCCATGATACATATATGTACACTCCATGATTTCATTGTATATGCTCTATTTACAGTCTTATAGCTTTTATTCTATCTTGAGATCTGTTATGAGATATATGTACTCGTTCCGCTCCTGACTGGATACGTTATGAAAATATTAGGAGTAGTTGTGCCCTCATTATTGGACTTCATGATGTTGCTAGCTGAGGTGGATCTCACTATTCTTCTATGTGAGTTGCTTGGTAGTTATTCCTTAGTTAGTCTTGTTGTTCCTTGATTATCTTCCTGTCTTATGATCATTGTAGATTCTAGTTGTTCTAGTGATATTGTTATTATTTTTTTGTCTTATCTTCCTTAGTTTTCGTGATGTGACATGAGTACATTTCTAGTTATGGATTCTTAGATGTTGTAGTTAGTATAGTATACTTGACAGCGTTCTACCGCCGATACCGCGGCGTAGGCTGGGCGTGGCCCACGTATTCGTACCCGTATATCCGGGTGCGGGTCGTGACATTTTACTAAAAAAAATCCAGAAATATCGTATATAACAACTTTATTACAAAGATATTTATGGTCATTTGACATCCAAAAAAATCATATAAATAGGGATTAATTCACTCAAATTTCCCACAACAAAAATTATTCCCTCTCTTTTAATACTTTCAATCAACCTTGTTTTATTTTCAGTGAATTATTCTTCACTACTCAATCTAAATACAATGGATAATGAATAACAAACCATTGCATAAACCGCAAGGTCCTTAATCTCATCCAACGCAACTACATGGGGTAGAAGGCAATGGAGGAGGGCCTCCTCATTGTAGTTGGTCCAATATATGGGAATACTTTAGCAAGGTCTATAATAAGAATGTTACAAGCCCAGTAGTGTGTAACTCATGTTAAATACATGAATTATGAAAAATAATTTAAATGGGTACCTAACAATAGCACAAGAACACTATATAAGCATCTAGATCGTTGTAACTAGTATCTATCCTTTTGAGTAAGGCATAGATTATGAGAAATGTATGATGTAGCTCTACGAAAATTGTATCTCGTTAAAAAATTTATTTTAATTTGTTTAGCTATAAGTACTGAGAACTTACGTAGTCGCAATTATCATGTATTAGTTTGAAGAATTAGCTGCAACAATTCTCTTGTAATTGTCATTTTAATATATAATTAATATTTTTGTTACCTAACTGTTTGTTGATATGATTTGTGTTTTGCGTTTCGATTTTCAATCTCTCTTCAAACTTCATTTGTGGTATTTGCTATTAATGTTGACCCATCTTATTTTTATGACCAGATATCGTAATGGAGTGGAAGTAAAGGTAGTTCCTCAGACACGGCTACGATACCTGGGTATACAAAATCAAAGTGGTCAACCTCTAATAGCCACATACCACAGAAACCTCGAAAAGAGATTGATAATCGAAACACAAAACACAATTCATATAAACAAATAATGTTTGTTCATCTAAAAAAAAAATGTTTGTTAAACCCCTATCGGATGAGAATATCATATATTGAAAATTTCTCAAGTAATAAAAGGTATTCATTTTCCTTAAGAATTTGTTCTTTTATTCTATACATTTTTTCTTCTCTAATAATAATAATAATATTATTATTATTATTATTTAAATAGTGGACCAATGCCAGTTTTTAAAAATGAATTCTGTCGGTCCAGTAGGCCCGAACCAAGTCTGGACCGACTTAAACTGAATTTTAAGTCGAGTCGAGTCGAATTTGGAATTTTGTTTACGGCCCAATCCGAACCTGTGTTCAAAGTTAGTCTTAGTCAAATCCGGCCGGGCCCGGCTCGGGTCGGCCCGGCTTACTTAGACCACCAATACATATTTATTTGCCGCCCCTAAGTTCCCAACTAAAAGCCATGGCAAACCGTTCGCTAATGACATGCAACGCAATTAAAACCCAAAGCACCCTCTTGTCGCCACGTCACATCGCCGGGTCTAATCGGATCAACATTAATTATTATTTTTTAAAATCCGCATCATCGAGAAATCCAAATCCACCACCACCTGTCCTGCCGGAACACTTTAACCCCCCACCACTCCAAAAAACGACAAGCACCGAATGAACCAACGTCCAAAAATAAAATCCGTCCTATTCATAGTAATCCCTTAACCTAAACTGCACTCTCACCTGATCCTTACAAGCTACGGACGGAGATCCCAGCTCGATGAGCCAACTGACGGTCCAGATTTTGCCGGCGCAAATTAGAACTGTCTATTTCAAGAAAATGCTATAGTTTCTATTTCTAAAAAAAAAATTCAATTTTTTCCTCTCTATACACTTTCTCTCTCTAGAAAACCCCAATGGCATTGGCGGGGATCGGAGAAAGCTTTTGTTTTTTCGTATATTTCGTCGCCGGATCTGGAAATTTCGGCCTCTGATGCGTCAGATCCGTCCTTTCCCGGTGATTTTGAGGGGTTTTTGAGAAATTTGGTTGAAAGCTGAGGTCTTTTTAGCAACATTCGTGAAATCTTGGGTTTTGTTGTAAATTTTCCGATTTGGAGTCGAAATCCGGAGTCTAGAGCTTAAATTTGCTATTATCGGTAGGTGGATTTGTACCATAACTTAGGGTTTTCTTCGGAAAATTCCCCCCTTTGTTGTACTGATCGTAGCTGCATTTGTGAAATCTAGGTTCTGGTCACGTTCTTTTCCTAATTTGGAATCAAAATCCGGAATTTAAGGCAAGGATTTGCTTTTTTTGGATAAAATTTAGTGGATGTGGGAAATTAGGATGATATGATCTAATACTTTGGGGTTTGGTTGAGAATTTTTCATCATGTGGAAGCAATTCCTCAGCAAATTTCCCAAGAAATCGTCGAAATCCGGGGATGCTACCACTTCCAATCCCAATTCCCCCAACTCCGCTCGTGGGGGCGGGAGTGGGGTCGGTGCCAATGGGAATGCCGTCCAGTGGAGCACCAGCTCCAGCTCTGGTGGTGGTGGCAGTTCGGGCAGCCGGTCCGCTAACCCGAAAAAGACCTCCTCTGCCGTCTTCCCGTCCAGTGTCGTCGCCGGGATCGAACCCTTGCTCTCCTTCAAAGACGTCTCCAGCCAGGAAAAACCCAACCTTTTCATCAGCAAGCTGAATGTTTGTTCCGTGGTGTTCGATTTCTCTGACCTGAACAAGAACTCGACCGAAAAGGACGTCAAGAGACAAACCCTAATAGATCTTGTTGATTTCATTGGCTCGGGCACCTCTAGGTTCACTGAGCCGATGATCTCGGCTAGTTGCAAGATGCTGGCCTCAAATTTGTTCAGGGTTTTCCCTCCCAACTACAGGTCGAATTCTGGTGGGGGCGAAACTGAGGAGGAGGAGCCCACCTTCGACCCTGCTTGGTCGCACTTGCAGCTGGTCTACGATTTCCTCCTCAAGTTTGTAGCTTCCTCGTCACTCGACTCCAAGGTCGGGAAGAAGTACATCGACCACGCCTTCATATTGAAACTCCTCGAGCTGTTCGATTCGGAGGATCCGAGAGAGAGGGATTGCTTGAAGACCATACTCCATAGGATCTACGGCAAGTTCATGGTTCACCGGCCGTTCATTCGAAAGTCGGTGAGCAACATCTTCTACCAGTTTGTGTTCGAGACCGAGAGGCATAACGGGATCGCAGAATTGTTAGAGGTTTTTGGGAGTGTCATAAGTGGGTTTGCTTTGCCGTTGAAGGAGGAGCATAAGATATTTCTTTGGAGGGCATTGATTCCTCTCCACAAGCCGAAGTCGGTGGGGTTTTACCTTCAGCAGTTGACCTACTGTGTGACTCAGTTTGTGGAGAAGGAGCCCAAGTTGGCGAGTACGGTGATAATGGGTTTGTTGAAGTATTGGCCGATTACGAATAGTCAGAAGGAGGTGATGTTTTTGAGCGAGCTGGAGGAGGTCTTGGAAGCTACTAATGTGGTGGAGTTCCAGAAGTGCATGGTGCCGTTGTTCCGGAGAATTGGATACTGCCTTAATAGCTCTCATTTTCAGGTAATAATCCTTCTACTTGATGCTTGTCTTGTTTTATTTCAGTACTTAATTATTCACTATCAAGACTAGACTGTTGCTATTGAGATTATAGATAGTCGTTGATTGTGCCAGATGAAAAATGTGCACTTGGTACCGTCTAAGAGAAGTCAGCATCATTACAGCATGAAAACATAAAATTTATGCTTGTTGCTTGTGTTATTGAGATACTAAAGACAGATTGCATGAATTTATTCTCCGATAGTAATTCTCTTACTTTGCAGTTGGTTGTCTTGTTTGCTGTCAGTAATTAGTTTGTTCTTATTGCAAATGTTTGGATTATTCGCTATCAATGAGTAGATTGTTGCTATCGTAATTATAGATATTCATTGATTGTGCCAGATTAAATTGTACCTGTGTACCATCTAGAGAAGTCAGTGTCATTTTTAAAGATCATGAAAACATAGGGACTTTACAAGACATGTGTTATTGAGATACTAAAGAATGGGTTTCATGGATTATGCTTCTTACGTGAATTTTCATGCTAGATAAAAGGTTTATGTTTCGCCAGGTTTGTCTTAAATCTTAAGGTAATTATAGCTATTACCCTTTTTGCATGCTGCTAGTCTCCTATGGTGCATCTGTTGGAATGATTTATTGATTGCGCCAGAGGAAGATGTATACTAACAGCGCTGGCTTCTCTTACCATTAAAGATCATGAGAACATACAAATGTTTGCTTGCTACATGTGTTTATTGTGATACTAAAACAGCTTCTGTGGATTAATTCTTCAATACTGTTTCTTACATGATTTTTTCTGCTATATGAAGAATTTAATACTCCACCAAGTATGTCTTAGTAATAACCGTAAGGTAATTGCAGCAGTTTCTGTTTTTGCATGCCACTTGTCTCCAATAATGCAGCTGCTGGGGATATTTCATGTCATGCCCACAGAACAACTTGGTGGTTTTTATCCTTCATTTTGTAGATTTCAGTATATTTGCTGCACAAGTGAGTATAATTATACGTATACTTGCATTTAGTTTAGGTTTGTAAGTAATGCCATTATCAGTAATATGTTTTTTTAATGTAGACCAAGTGGTTGAACTGATTGAAAACCTGTTATTCATATGACGACTTGTACTAATTATACATTAGATAGATTAGATTATAATATATTCTAGCGATGTAATCTTGAGGTTTGACAACTCTATGGTTGGCATTTAACATAAAGATTTTACTACCTCATGCTCTCAGCAAGGTTTGAGAATCTGGTTTTCTTTATAGTTTTGAATCCCACCCCCCACTCCCCACACACAACAACCATATATAGAGTAATGCTACAGTTACAACCAAATGCTTACAACCTTCACCCATTGCTGACATGTGGGCCATGGCCCACATGTCAGCACATGGGTGAGTGGTTGTGGCCCACATGTCAGCACATGGGTGAGTGGTTGTAAAAGGGTTGTAAGAATTTGGTAGTAGACTTAGCATTATTGACCATATATATGTCTCTGCGTTAAAAAATGTAAAAATTAACTGAATCTGATTTATTTTTATCATAGTATACCCAAGTAAAAATTGTGAGCGACATTCTTAGTGCTAAAGAAGGCGATAAGAGAAAGACGGGAAAGAAGTGCTCACTGAACTAGAACTCAATGTTGAATGGAAAATGTAAAATGATGTTGCCATTTTACCCTCCTTTAATTACAATGACCAACCTCCCATCAGTAGTCCAGTTATTATGTTTATTGATATGTTTTTGTCTATCATGATTTGACACATGTCCTCCTGCAACGCTAGAGACCTGAAACAATAGCCTTTATAGGAATCAAAATTTCTTGTTTCACATGGCCAAGCGATTTGTTTAAATTTCATAGACTTGTCCTATAACTAAACAGATCTCAACTAGTTGTCCAATGCTGATAAAACTGACCTGAGTCACCCTTCACTACCAATAGCTTTATAAATCAAATCAAATAACCGCGAACCCCCACATAACCCATATGTTCAGTCTCACCTGACGCATAACTTAATGCAGCAACTTTTAACTTCAATCAGGTTGCTATGGAATTAACAAATCCAACCCAAACATGAGTCTCATTACCTTAAGCCCAACTGATCCTGCTCCTCTGAAAAGTTCAGTATGGATCAATGGAGCCATCGTGATGGAAGTGACAATGGTGAGAACATAGAAATGAGGGTATTCTCTTCTCCCATTTGGATTTTTCATTTTCCTTGTTTTTGTAAGGTTATGTATATATTTGTAGCTCTTCACGTTTTCCCTTTCTTTGGTTATTTTTCATTCACAGCCTTTTCTATTGTTTTCATCTGGACCAAGATTTTCTTGGTGATGAAATAGATGATTCTAGAACTTAGGTTTTCTTCCAGTTACGGGTGCCCAAATGGCATTCTCAGGACAATCCAATGTTTGGAATTGAAATCGATGTAGAAAATTTGGGATTGTGATCAATTGATGGAATATCAATTGCCTGATTCATTATGCTTTGCACAATCATTTTACCTGGCATGTTTAACTTTTCAAATGAGAAAACTGCAACTTTTCATCAAAAAGTACTCACCTCTTTTTTTCCCACTTTTCTATTACTTGAAGTGTGTGATTCATATCCCACATATTCACTGCAAGTCCTGAACCTGGATAAAGTGGAAATGGGATAGGTAACTTGGAGCCGGTGGGATCACTGAGTCCCACGGAGCATATTTATCCAACCCTCAGATATATTGGAAGTTGGAAGGTTTCATTTCATATTGTTGTTTAATTTTATCACTATAATTCGAAGTATTCATGTGTTCTCAGTCCCTCAATAGAAGTTCATTATTTCTACTAGATACGAACTTTGCCACATTGAAAGTATTTCCATAATGTGCCCATTAAAGATTCCTTTTAGTACTGAACACATCCTCACTGCGTCCTGGAGGATGCAGTTTCGAGTCAAGGAAACGTTTCCATATGTATGGGGGTAAGACTGCCTACATCGCAACACTCTCCAGACCTGGCATAAACGGGAGGCTTTTAGCACTGGGACGCCCTTTTTCATACACATGATCACTGCAAATATGAAGATAATTTTACCTTGCTTGTTCGGTAAAAGAACCCAAGATCAAGATAAGGACTCAGCCCTTACAGACTTGGGATGGTGAAGTAGGATTCAGATTCATTCAGTTAATCCTTGCATAAGTTTATCTTTCCGTTCTCTCTGTTGTTTGTCATTCTTACCAAATAAGCACAATTTAATTTCAGGTTGCCGAACGGGCACTTTTCTTATGGAACAACGACCATGTTATTAGTATGATCGCCCAAAACCGGCAAACTGTCATTCCTATGATTGTCCCGGCATTAGAGAGGAACTCCAAGAATCACTGGAATCAAGCGGTTCAGAACCTGACAGCGAATGCTAGGAAGATGCTTTCTGAGATGGACGATGAGCTCTTCTCGGCCTGCCAGAAGAAGTTTGAAGAGGAGGAAGAGAAGAGGATGTTGGTGGAGGAGAAAAGGAGGACTACTTGGGAGAGACTGGAGGCTGCCGCCTCCTTCAAGCCGGTGACTGGGAACACAGCAGTCCTGGTGAGACCCGTTTCTGTCAGTGCAGTTGCTGCTACTCTTTCTTAGCTGTGGTTCTGACAGAGGGAAAGAGAGGGTAATAGGGTGTTTGGAGGGGATTCAAATATGCCCAGTCCAAACCCGGAATGGCCCGATGAAGCTTTTTTTTTTTTTTCCTTGGCTTTATTTTTTATTTTTTGACTTCTTTTGTATTATGGTACTATCTTGTTGTATCTAAGTGGCAATCTGTTGTTGTTGTTGCCTGGCAAGCAAGGGCATATGTTGTGAGAGTAGTAGTTTCTGTTGTATTAATGTCAGAATTGAGCATATATATTATTAAAATGCCCGGAACTCTCCTTGGGTTCCTTTCTCCCTTGCTGGGAATTGGGTGATCTTTTTTCTTTTTCGTTCATGTAAATATGTACGTTAAATTGAACTGTTCCGTCGGTGTGTATGTGTGTGTGTGTGTACCGACTTCGGCAAATGATACAGGATAAATACCATGACCTGGAGACTGGCAAAGTGTATCCTTTCTTGATGTTGCTGAATCCTTAGATATGAGGATTGCAGACTTTGTGTAATGAAATATTGATCGAGGAAATGTATGCTGATGGTTGTTGAAGGATCTATGGCATCTTACTTGGTACACTTTTGTAAACGGATGGCAATTGAAATTTAACATTCTCAACCTTACAAGCCAGCTATCAGTTCTGTTGTGAGTGATTAACTTCAGTCATTTGGGTGAAATATGCACTGTTTTTTTTTTCGAATGGATCCAACTTGTAAGAGTTCTCTTAACTTCTTCCTTTTCTATTTTTGCAAGAGTTTTCCAACTTCTTTTTAAACTGTTTCGACGTGCAGCAATTTGACAGTTGTTGAAGGATGTGATTGCGTTCTGCGGGTGATAGGAGAGGGGCCTTGCATCAACAGAGGAGGAGGGAGCGCAAGATTCACTAGCCTTTGGTCAGGGACTGAGGGTGCTGACCTGCAAGCAGGGGTGAGCATATAACGGTTGAAAATCGAACCGAACCGAAATATGACAAACGGTTCGGTTTTTCGGTTACCGGTTCGGTTTTCGGTTTGAAAATTTGAAATTTTAAAATAACGGTTCGGTTTTCGGTTCTTAATCCGAATAACCGAGCCGAACCGAAAACCAATTTAGATTTAGTAGTTTATCAAACTACCATCAATCTATATATACTAATATTTTTTAATCCATAACTGAACGCACTCTCTTTTCCTATTCTCTGTCGGTGCTTCTTTGAGCACTTTCTCTCTACCCTCAATCTATATATACTAATATTTTTCACTCTATGTAATACAATAATTCATAAATACAATAATGCCATATTATTTTAAAATTTTGTTATTTAAATAGGCTCATTTTGCTAAAAATTTGAAGGTCCGGCACATTGGTCCATGAAACCGAACCGACCTTGGTTTTGTTCGATTTTTATTAAAACGGTTCGGTTTTCGATTTTTAGGAATACGGTTATTTCGGTTTTCATATATTCGGTTGAACCGAACCTAACCGTTGCTCACCCCTACCTGCAAGAGTATCCAGGCTGAGAGGACCGATCGATCAGAGGCTGGCAGGGGATGGATAGAAGCAAGCGAGAAGTGCTCCGGTTGCATTGCAGGAGTATGACCCAGGCTTCAGGCGGGCGGTAGTTGGGGAAAGACATTCATCAGGGTCTCCCCGCGAGTAGCTTTAGAAGTAACTTTTTTTTTTTGTGAACTTCTTGGCGACTGATAACAAACGACTAGTTTTTATTTTTCTTCGTTTAATTTCAACTTGATACCTCCAACTATTTTCAGTTTTGAAACTTGATACCCCCCAACTATTTTCAGTTTTGAAACTTGATATCTTATCTAGACAACTTAGGCTCCGTTTGGATGTTATTTTAAAATCACTTTTTTGCGTTTAAAAGCAAAAAAGTGACAAAAGTATGTTTGGACAACTAAACTTAGAAAAAAAGTTTGGAATTTTTTTTCGGAAATGAGCTGTTATAACTCAGCTTTGAGAACGTAGCTGAAAGTTGCTTTTAGAAATATTTTTGCACATTCTCCCATGGAGAGGGTCCCCCCACCCCCCTCTCCACGTTCTCTCTCCTCACTTACAGGGGTCCCCATCCCTTTCTCTCTTCCCAATTTCCTCCTCTCCTCCGGTCCTCGAGCTCTACAAGGACGAACCTCTCCAAGGACCAAGCTTGCTTCCCCTTCCTCCTAGATCTGTCCCTCCCCCCCTCTCTCTCTCTCCCTCACCTACGGTTCCCGAGCTCGTCGACGACAGGTTGCATCCCATCTTCGAGGACGACGACCTAACTCCGAGCTCGAGCGGCTCCCTGTCGACGTCGAGATCCTGATCGACGTTGAAGCTCGAGCGGCTCACTGTTGGACAGCCGAGTTCGAGCGGCTCCCTTCCTCCTCGAGCGGTGGTGGAGTCGTCGACGCCGGCGGGAGCGAGGTCCTCCTCGAGCGGTGGTGGAGTCGTCGACGCCGGCGGGAGCGAGGTCCTCCTCGAGCGGTGGTGGGGTCGTCGACGCCGGCGCGGGCAAGGTCCTCCTCGAGCGGTGGTGGGGTCGTCGTCGACGGCGCGGACGAGCCCTACACGCCGAGCCCTAGACGCGGCCATGCGGAGGAGCTCCTCCTGGGTGGGCTCGGAGAGGCAGGAGGGGCCGGAGAGGCTGCAGCAGACGAGCTCGTTGAGGGTCTGGCGCTTGGCCGCCTCCTCGCGGGCGTGACGGAGGGAGGAGGAGGAGGAGGGGCTGCGGCATATCGGGAACACGTCGCGGCACTGGCAGTGGGGTGCGGGAGCAACGACTTCGTCTTCGTTGGACGCAGAGATACAGAATGGACACAGGAGATACAGAATGGACACATAAACCCAATTAAAAAAATCAGTTTCTAAAAATATTTTACCAAACAAAATATTCAAAATTTATTTTTTAAAATTATTTTCCAGATGAAAGTAACCAAACGCAAACTCAGAATTTCTATACTCAGAAAACAACTTTATAACTTACTTCCAGAAAACTGTTTTTAGAATAAAATTTCAGAAAGACTATCCAAACGGACCCTTAATACCTCAACTATAATTGTACAACTTAATACCATAACAGTGTTAACGAAAAATGTTAAATGACAAAAACACCCCCATTATCTTCCCCTCTCCCCAGCGTTGGCAACGTCGGGGGGTGAGGGAGGGAATTAACTTTTGACTGACGGAGGGTATCAACTTGAAAATAGTCAATAGTTTATGGTACAAAGTTGTCTAGGTTAAAAGTTCAAGCTAACAAGTTAAAATTTAGCCCCTTTTTTTTCAAAATATTTTTTTTTCCTACATATTAATTTATAGGCCTCTTTGGCCCCTCTCCTGAATCTAATGCCTGACTCCATCCCTGTTTCCAGGCGTGGGGAGTCTACCAGCGGGAGACTTCCTTCGACCTGGCAGATGGCAGGCCAGCTTCCCAGGACTCCTTCCCCCATGTCACCAACATTATCAGCATCCACATTTCTATGTTATGTTGCAGCAGTTGTATCAACAATGGAATGCTTATTATTAAAAATATAGGCCTCGTTTGGTTACCGGAATTTGAGCTTGGGAAAGGAAAGTGATTCCTTTACTATGTTTGGGAGCCAAAGAAAAGTTGTTGGAAAGGGAAAATGATTTCCAAGAGGTAGGAAAATAGGAGGGAAAGTGGTTCCTCCCATTTATCTAAGGAATCACTTTCCCTCCAACTTTTCCGCATTTATTACAAAAAGTTTTGACCAAAATATCCATGTTCATAATATTATTTACCATTTTTATCTATAATATCTTTTAGACAAAAATATTTCTAAGTAATAATTATTTTTATTAGCACGAGGGTATTTTTGGAAAATTGACTTGATTTTGTTTCCTTTCCTTACAAACACCAAACACTATAATGAAAATTAAAGATATATTCCGGCTATAATCCCGATCTTTCCAAACACCGAAAATGAAAGTTTATAGGAATTATAATTTCCTAAAGGAAAGAAAATACTGGAATCAGTTTCCTTTCATTTCCATTCCGCGAGGCCATAATGTCTTTTGAGAAAAACCACAATTCCTTTCATAACCTACCAATAGTAAAACTAACTGGGTTCTGTCCAACTATACCCTAGGATTCACAACCGCAGGAACACCAATTGTTGCAAGTGGCGTCACAGAGCGATTCCAACTGCATGCAACAACAAGAAATGCCCTTAGGCCTCGTTTTGTTCGCAGAATCATCCAGTTGGAAAAGAAAAGTGATTAGCTTCCTATGTTTGGGTGTCAAAGGAATTGAGGAGGAAAGGAAAGTGATTCTCAATTAGGAAAAAAGTGATTTCATCCATCCAAGCAAATAATCACTTTTCCACATTGAAGTATTCACTTTTCTTTTCAAATTCTTTGGCATTTTCAAACATCGGAAAGAAAAATCAATAGAAATTGTAATTTTTCAAAGGAAAAAAAAATGACAAGGAATTGATTTCCTTTCCCTTCCCTTCCGCGAACCAAACGACACCTTAGGTGCAGGTTACCAGCCACAATTTTACCATGTCAAAATACATTACATTGCTCCTGAACAAATACAACTCAAAGAATTTACAATTCTTCTGGCGCAAATAAAACTAAAAGATGGCAAAGGCTTGGGATCTTTCGACCCGAAGAATCTCTTGAAAGATCTAGGGCTCTCTATCAGGGCTTGACTACTCTCTCTATCAGGACTTGACTACTGATTAAGTAACATCTTCCACTATATAATACGGCTTGAAAACGGCTTAGAAATTAGCCGTCCAAGCCATACGTATATCATCAACAATTTAAATATATTAAAAAATTAATTAAAAAAAAAACTAAATAACTACCTAAATACTCTATTAGTTATTAAAAAAAATAACAAAGTATTTAAATATAATTTATTTATAACTGAATAATTCTAACTTAAATGGTTAAGATGCATTTTTCTTGGTTGCTTGAGTTCAATTCCTAAGAATGATAAGTCTTTTATTTTCCAACTGTTTTTGCACGTGCACATTACTAGCAAAACTAGTGTATCAGTTGTTCTCCTACATGTCAAAACTTTACCATTACGGTGGAAAGTGAAAAAACCTAAAATGATGGGGAGATTCCTCTAATGTATCACCTCTTGAAATATTTTCAAGAATTCTTCCACACAAAATGGTTCAATCATGCAAGAAAATAAGCAAGCCACTTGAAGTATGTACTGCTATTATACTCTTCATATATACTGAATTGATACCGGAACATTGCAAGTCCTCGACCTATCTCCATGGTGAACATTTTTTATCCATTTGCTTGGTAATTCCAGTGTATTTTGGGGTGTCTGTTTTGTCCAAATTGAGTCCACAGACACAATGTGCACAAGCACTGCACCAATTTTTGGAGCACAATCATTCTTCTCCTATATTCCAAGAAGTTTGGCCATGATTTTTATGTAATGCAAACTCATTGATTAGAGAAAAAGTATGAACTGAAGATTGACAAAACAAAGAAATGTTTGAACTTTTATAAGGTAACTTATGTTCAGACTCTGTTACATTCTCTCTCTTGAATCTCTCGCCCGAGATTCTTCAATGGACTTGTACAAAAGTTACTGCTCTACATGGTACATCAGATGCTTGAAATAAATATGCCATCAGGCATCATCAAATTCCAAGCTGTTATATAACCTCTATAGACTCTCTCTTTTACGTTACACATACAAGCTTCACAAGATCGATAAACCCAGAACTATGAAAAAGGAAGATAAGGGGGGGGGGGGGGTTATAAAACACAAACAACACCATAAATGAAGGGGGGGAAATGAGGGACAGAACAGAAAAACTCAAATTGACAGTCAAGTGAACCTGCAATAAGTTATTTGCAGGAACACCATAATGAAAATGTTATATCTGCCTCTTCGAGATGGGAAGAACAGTTCATGTATCGTCAGCAGAACAGTGATGGGAGCAGTTCCGGAGAGCTCAAGGCAGCCACAGACTCAAACTGTATGTCAAAGTTGCATAATGGGTTAATCTTCAACAAGAGTAATGGTAAAGTAAATATCACGCAGAAATCCTATGCAGGTTAACCAAAATCAATGAGTGCATATCACATTGCGCTACTATCAAGCATTCTCATCAGCGAGCGGATGCCGCTTAGATTGATATGTACCTTTGGAAGTTTATATTTCTCACGAATTGCATTGAGAGGGCACTTGTTGGAATTCATCTGCAAATCCTGCATGGCATGAACTGCTACTTTAAGATCTGAAGCTTTATAAGAGGTATAATGCTCGAGAGTCTGATTCTGTATAAGATTAATAAGAAATGAATCAGTACATCAAAGTAAACACAAAAGGTGTGAATAGAAAGTTTGTGTGTGTGTGTGTGTGCACGACTGTTCTATAAGTAAAATAGGGAGAGAGTTGTGTACATACCCATGGGTGGCCAGACTGCTCCAGTGTCCATCTTGCGAGGAAGACGGCAGATGCAGCAATGACTGATGGAAGAAACTTTAAGAAGTTATACTCAATCAATGTGAGCTCTGCTAAGTAGTTGGCCAAGTGCGCCAAAGGTTGAAGAGCAACCTGCATTTCATAATGACTATGGCTTAAGACTAATTGTTTCAATCTGGTAAGCAGCAGACAGGGCAATTGTTAGAAATATCGGGATTAATTCCAACATGCAGATACCTTGTAAGAAGATTGTGCTGCTCGAATGAATCTCCTGCGTGTAAGCAATTTTAGTAGGGAACAAGTTGAAACTTGAAATGTTTATGAATTTCACAGGTGTTTATTAAAAGATGCAGAATCAACCTCAGAAATGTCTTTACAGTAGGAACTGATAGTTGATAACCCAAAATATTCAGTACTTGAATTTCCATTTTTAGCACCTGTTGATCATACAAATAATCACTTTCCTTTCATAGTGGGACATCTCCAATTTAGAACATCTTAAAGGAATAAAGAAAAGAGCAAACCTCTTCTTTGGAGTATGTGTTATCTGTGATGAAGCAGAATTCTTCCACTCTAGGAGCAATTATTTCTTCATATTTCCTACATTCAGTAATCCATGTATAAGAATTCTAATTCACAAAAAATAAGTTTGAGCACATGAGTTACGCAACTTAAAATCACCATGAATTAAACTTGCCTGAGCTCTATAGTACTAATAAAAAGCCTTACTAAAATACTGTTAATTGATAAAAGGGAACCACAATAACATTCTAGCAAAAACTTATCATGGACAAACACCCACATGTTTTATTGTGGATCAAGGTATTATGTATTAAAGGCAGGAGAAATATTTATGCATGGATAACAGACATGATATCGTACTTCTTCGCAGTAAGCACTGAAACCAAAAACATAGAAGGACAAAAAAGCCTTATCCCAAAAGTTTAGGGTGGGTTACATGCATCTTTTTCTCCCTTCAGCCTCTATTGTTGGCTCTCTTTGTAGTATTGATCAAAACCCTAATCCATGAGAATAACGGAAGGGAGCATTCATGACTGAGCCCAGAATTCAACTGGTAGAAAGCGATGCCTTATGCATTATACAGTATAAGATCATGCAACTGGGACAAAAGGAATCTTCCAAGCTCATTCACTACAAGGAATATCCTAATGAACACCAAGTAATTGAACCAATACAGAAATATTTCATTGTTTTTTCAAGTAATACATATGGCCAGATTGATATTGAAACTTAATCAGAAGAATCTAAATTCAGAATTTAGCTGTGTGTGATAATCATTATTGCACAAAGTATCATATTCACGTAGACCTCAAAACATCTAATTCCTCTATAAGCATGCAGAACCCCTGGCAATCATTATGATGTATCCACTAAATTACTTAATTTCTTGTTAGCCTTAGGCATCTGAGATGCATGATGAGTCTGATTCCAAGTTATAGTGTTATAAACGCACGTTAGTTTGCTATGTTTCAATTATCAAGTAGCTCGCTGCATCTAATCTAGCCGATCTGTCTGCATATGCATATGCATGTGGTAAATAAGAATTCATTCCAAAAGTTACTTTATAAAGGAACATATATTTTTTACACAAACAGGAAATTATGCCTTACAAGTATATAGCACTTCAGGTCATATACGTGAGGATGTGTTCAATGTGCACAAAATGGTGCTGGCACTAAAGTTGCTACCAAATAACAAGAAACTCACGAGGCAATCATCATGCAGGTAATGCCCAGTAGTTGCAGTTTTTGCCTTTCAATAGGATTTTGAGAGAGATATCTGTCAATGATATTAACTGTGAGGTACAGTGTATCTGGAACAAGCTTGTACTCGTCAGAAACCTGAAACAGAAAATGATCTCTACTATCAAAAAAGAACTAAACTAATTGAAAACAAACATAAAAATACAAGTTGTACGCCGCTTTATGCTAGATTTCAGTATCAATTCATTGTTTTAAGCATAGCATGTTGTATCTAGAACAGGGTTTGTTGCCTTATAAGTTATGAACAAGCTACTCTTTTCTTTCCGAAAGCTTGATTGACAATGATAATGAAGACCTAATAGTATTCGTTCTAAACTGTCTGGAGGGGCACCATAAATGTAAAAGAAAGGCAAAGATTTTACTAGTATTCAAACTAGCAAGTCCAAATGGGTTACTATCTGGAGGATGGATTAAACATTTCATGACCCAAACACTTGCAGAGTGCAAGAAAAGTAGCATAATACTAGACAAGGTTGTCAGCATTGCTTGGAAGGGGCATGGCTACAGTTCATTCTGAGGGACGGAGACAAAAAAAAAAGGACTCGCTTTTACCACTATGAGTACTGTCCTAGATCCAGCAGGGACTTCGTAGCACTAACAATAATTTTCCATACTTACAATTCATAGAGTCAGAGGTCTAGTTCCAGTGTTGAGCTAATCATACTGATGGCAGAATAAACCATAATTCTAAAGACATTGTTCATATAAGAGCGAATAAAAAGGCAGTTATAACTTATAAGTAATCAAGATTTGCATCCAGCCTCTCACTGAAAGAACTCAGTTCTGCTGTCGATCTACTCATGTCGATCTACTTCGTAGCACTAACAATAATTTTCCATATTTACAATTCATAGAGTCAGAGGTCTAGTTCCAATGTCGAGCTAATCATACTGATGGCAGGGTAAACCATAATTCTAAAGACATTATTCATCTAAGAGCAAATAAGAAGGCAGTTATAACTTATAAGTAATCAAGATTTGCATCCAGCCTCTCACTGAAAGAACTCAGTTCTGCTTTCGATCTACTCATGCTGATACCAGAGTTTAGCGTAATTTGAAAGACATTATTCATCCAAGACCAAATAAGAAGACGGTTTTAAGTAATCAAGATTTACATCCAACCACTTACTTTCGTGTGAGAGAAAATGAACAGGTCCTTAGATGGTAGTCAGATTCACAAGATTTGTCAAATTGATTATTAATAGGAATGAAAACTATGTGGTAAAGCATCAAGGAGATGTTTAAGGATATACTGTTTCTTATAAGTATTTGGTCAAGCATTGAGGAAGTAAATCTTCCTGCTAAGTAGGCTATTTGTAGAAATGCTAGATGATTATCAATATCATTCAAGATTTTCAGACATCAGAATAGTCTAGGGGCACGAAAAAGCTCCATAAAAGAATTAAGTTTTTATGACCAGCTGTCAAAATGATGACAACTCTATATATTAGTCCCAAACTCCTAGTCAAGATAGTTTTCAAGAGAGGGCCTTTCTATAGAACCTAGAAGGTTAGTTCTTGGGTAGGTAGACAAACATTTTTGGTTATGTAGTTTAAGCTCATGTGACCAAGAAGTATCCTCCAACTTCTCCTAGACTACAGAAGATAATAGACCAATAGGTATAACCGTTCATCTGTAGAGAATTAGATTCATCTCTACGAGTCAACCAAAGAGCAACAAGAAATGTCATTCACAAAAATATATGATGTGCAATGTTCGTGACTGATTAGTCAAGCTAGAAAATAATTTACTGGAGAAAGATGTCAAATTATCATTATTTACGAATTTTATAGCAGATATTGTATTCAAAACTACTATGGAGAACTTAGTTGTGATACAAATTAATAGGTGAAGAGTGATGTTAATCTATCATTATTATGGGATTCGATAATTGCATTGCCCTCTCAATCACAATCTTACGTACTAATTGGAACAGGTACATTAAGGTAAAAAATACTAAATTAAGAGGGATTTCTAGCTAACCTCCACAAGCCAATCAATTAGAATCCCGCGCATGCTATGACTGATATCCCGCTGCAATTTGTCCATGAAGTTGGAACAAGGTCTTCGAATAAGCTGAAGCAAGAAAAACTTCAACATAAGCAATTTGCAAGTATTGCAGATGGCTCTGATGCATGCACCCCAAAGAGTTCTTTGTCGATGTCGGACACATGGACACAATTCATATAAACCAAAATATACATGGACATGCAAAATTGGTCCCACCCCTTGTTGATGTGCCATATTTTGAGTGTTGTGTCCGAGTCCATGCAACAAAGTGGACAAAACATCATAGATCTTAAGGTAGTTTATAAATTACAAGCAATAAGAAAAAGATACATGTACATCAGAGTAATGAAGATGCAAAAAAAAGGATGCAGTAGATATCAGAGTAGAGTTAATAATGTCTACAAGGAATACCTCTGCAGCTCGTAGATTAAAATAGATGTCTGAGGAATAAATGCAGCACAACTGAGTGTTCTTATGGTCAGAATCAATGTCAATAAAATCCATACAAGATGAACTTCCAAGATCTTCAGAGAGCTTAGCTTTGACTGCATAAACCAATTAGAGCCTTGTCATTCAAGCAACTACACACGTCCCCAAGGAGGGCAAAAAAGAACTAGTGTTGAGTGTGGATTATAATTCTTGACCAAAGTCATGCAACACTAATGGAGATGGGTTTCCTAGTTAGATTGGTAACTTGCTTTACTTTCCGCTACAAATGATGCTCAACATTATGATATTGCCTTCCTTACATGCTTAGTTTTCTATAAAATTCATTTTTACTTGAACTGAAAGAGAGGAGAAAAGAATGCTAACCATTTTTCATGGCAGGGTAGGCTTCAGGACCTTTTCGGGAGGTATGTTCATCAAACAAATCAGTGTCACATGTGCTCTCTCCATCTACGAGACTTTGCATATTCTGTGTGCCAAAGAGGCTATCTTCAACCTTGACAGGAACAACAATCACTTGTGGTTCAACTATTGCCACCTCTGGTACATCTTCAGTCATGCATTTTGCTTCTTCATGAACTAATGCACTTCCATCAGAAATGGATGGGACTAAGCTACTAGTCTTCTTGTCAGCACACAATTTAGTTCTTGAGGGACCCAATTTAACTCTCTGGATGGCCTTAGTCTGAATACAAACAATACAAGATGCATAGTTCAGATATTTAAGCAAAATGAAAGGTGGAAGTAAATTTGTAACTAGACTCACATTTTACAATTATAAGTCAGCATTACAGTAATTCACTAACTTAGGGATATTTTTCTTTCTTTAAAAAAAGCAGATTTGAAGTTTAAACAGAGAAAGGTCGCAGAGCAAAACATTCTGGAAAATATCCAAAATCTTTAAGGGTGTGGGGTTCGCTGTCCACTTCTAGAAGACAAGATAGACATGTTTCAAAAAAAGTAGTAGAGATAATTGTAAACCTGCAGTTTTGCAGCATTAATGCAGTCCTTGTAATAATTCTCGCAGCTTACATTGGTCACATCCCTAAGTACTGCTCTTCTCTTGTTTTGGAAAGCTGCAGTTGGAGCAGCATAATTGTTCTCATCTCTCTTTGTCTTGCCCCGTTGTACCTGATTTTTATCTGGTTTTGTGAGTGGCGGATTCAATGAGAGAACCCCATGAGTTACACCGCAAGCAGCAGCTCGAGCTCGGGTAATTCGGCCAGTAGGTACTCCACAACCAGCAAGTACTGAATTTTCCTTCTTCATTGCTAGGGAAGCCTTAGTGAAGAACAAAAACTAGGCTTTCAAACAAAGTGCTCTCTTCATACAACTCGCTCACCAAAAGACAAGTTCAATTTACCTAACATTCCATAATAGGAACACATAAAAAACAAATACTGGGAGTAATGGTGCACATGATAAAAGAAATATTGCACAAAGGAAGGTCTGAGAGAATAATATCTAAATAACATGAATGTCAGAAGATTCTGACGGGAAACATATTGTATAATGCTTTGGTAACATAAGATAAGCTAGACATAAACATCAATCACAATAGTAAAGCTATTTTTTTCTTAATTGGTGTGTGCAGGTTTATTAGTCTTTATCAACAACAAAAATGATTTTGTTACGAATTTTCTCAAAAAGGCTTTTTTTGTCTTAGTGAAAAAAGTAAATGTGTACAAGATAATGAAAGGGTATAATGAAAGTGTGGGTAGTTAATAGGTGGAGAAGAAGGTTTGGTGGGTCGTCACCATTTGTAGAGAAGGTTGTGTACCTAATCTCCAACCTCTTACTCTTGGATAGAATTTTGACCTAGGAAGCAGGGAAACTGCAAAAAATGAAGTTGGGTTCGTGTTGTACCATGTGGGACACGTATCGGACATGACCGAACACTCCAAACCATTGAATCCATGTTGTTGTGTTTGTATTCTCATGGGACGTGTCGTATTTGTGCCCGTGCCACATAAATTTTGACATGCCCGAAAAAGGCACCACTATGCATATCAATGAAAATAATCTTATGCCGGTCGTTTATTTCTCGAAACCCTGTCTTCCATTTGCATGGACCCTATAATACATTCTACATGTTAGCTAAATTTGATCAAATTAACAAGACTCCTTTAGATGGACTTAGCAATAAGTTTCCACTACAAAACCTTATCTCCTTACAGCAATATGAACTAGGTGAGTCAAAACACCAGACCAGAGTCACCTACAACTTTATCTCATAAAAAATAGGGTTAATGTAGTGTAAAATCAGAAATGATACCATGCCAACATCTCAGGTGCCAAATTCCTGTCAAAAATAACTGTGGACAATATAGTCGCATGTCCTACGACAACAAGTCTCTACTCCAAACTTTTACGATCGGGTGCTTGAAGGATTCCGTTGAGAAAGGGCCATGTCCTATGTAACACTAATAAAACCATATCTTTCTTTACAGCTTCATCCATGTCCATTTAGGCCTACCCGTAGTCGTAGCAACTCCCTCAACTACTATGTTGTTCCTCCTTACCAGTGCATCCATTGGTCTACGCTATACAAATCATGACCATCTAAGACAATTTTCCATATTGTCCTGGACTGGCACCAGCTCCAACTTCTCACGACTACTCTCCTTCTTTATCCCATCTTTTAATATGTTGTCAATCCATCTAAGCATTCTCATTTCAGTTAAGCTAATTTTTTTGACATGTTGTTTCTTGATTGGTGCACACTCCTATCATAGAACATGACTAAATTATAACTATCTTATAGAATTTTTCTTTCAACTTCAATAGTATCTTGTTCACAAAGTACTCCAAAAAAACACCACTTCAACCATCATGTTTTAACTATATTCACAATATCCTTCTCAATCTCTCAAACATGATGAATGATTGATCATAGACACTCAGAACTATCAGTCATAAGTATCTATTGTCCATCAATATGAAATCCCCCCTTATTTCTCTTTGACTTTTGGCTGAAGTGACATTTATTATACTTTGTTTTAGTCTCTATTAAGGGAGTGGCATGTCAAAAAAAAAAAAAAACTACAAGTTCCAATTGGCAAGTAGGAAGCCCAGAGACTACTCTATTGGTCCTGTATTTGGAACTTATATTAACTGAAATTCAACCCAAAATTCCCAACAACACACTATAAGCCAAAGATTTTATACAGAAAGTTAAATCCATCCATAGATGCAATAGGCAAAAAGTGCACCTAAGTGAGGTCTTTCATGGCCTTGATGCAAAGAGCAAAAGCGAGAAGCACATCGGAGAAAAGGAAGCCACATGCATAATAAGAAGAATAGAGGCCCTTGACCTCCAAACTACTTAACGTTGCTATGTCCCAGGTCATACTTGTTACCATAAAACCACAAAAGGTTTAGTGGTGCTTGGACCCTAACAAGGAGGATCGATGATGGTAACGGGTTTTTATATAAGATACTATTTTGCAACGTTCAAAGAAAAACAAAGGCGTGCGCCTAGCTGAAAGCGATGCGCAGCCTCCTTACCACCGAGATTCTTGCCTATCTCGCTTATGATAACTATGAATTCATTTCATAGACATAATATAAGCTAAAGAGCAAATGAAACATATTCACGGAACAAGCTTGACAAACACTAAAAAAAAAACATTTAAAATACATCATTTCAGAATGATGTTTAGATTTTTGAGGCTGAGGGTTTGCAGAGCTTTTTGGACTTCACTATGGTGTTCTATGGAAGGTCATTTGTTGTTGGTATTGGTCTGTAATCTATCTTATATTAATAAAATTATTTGTTTATATAAGTCCCTTAAATCTACAGTATTCCTTCATCACATCCTTTATGAAGAAGAAAGACATTACTCAAACTGATCAGTAGAAACTCTCCTAACAGTACAATACGAATGTGTGAATATAATTTAAGGAAAGTCTACTAAAAGGTCAAGAATGTTGCTTAATATTTCATGCTCCACTATAATGGCGTAAAAATTACTTCTTTCTCAGGAAAATATTGGATCATTAGTAATCATTGTTTCTTATGGAAGTGCAATAAAAGGTCCACTTTTAGAGGGAAAATGAACGGAAAAATTATCTGTCCCTCTCATGACTGTATCTGAGTTGTTTGTGGCATATAAGCAGCAAATCTTCCAAAAAAAAAAAAAACTACAGTGAGATTTGATACCAAATTTTTAACGCAATAGGAATTCCTTAAAGAAAAGTCAAATTTCCCCAAATTAAACAACTGGAAAAGTTACAGATTGGTAACTTTTTTTTTTCTTTTTTCGTGGGAGGAATGCAAACGAGACACTCCAAAATCCTAAACCCAAAAAAATAAATAATAAATCAAACACTTTTTTCCTTAAAATCAACAATAATTTCTTCGAGATGTTTAAATCTATAGGGAAAAGATACAGACCCGGTCTATCCCTCCAATCGTCGATCCGGTCTTAAAAAAAAAAATCACTAAAACAACAAAATACCGCAAAAAACCTCTCGAACCTCCAAAAAAAAGTCAAAGAACAGTCCTCAATGTGAAGGATCTAGAACGTATGTGTCACAAATCCACCAGTAAACCCTAAAATTTCCGGACAAAACCATAGAAACAACAAAATACCGCCAAAAACCTCTCAAATCTCCATAATAGATTAATAAACAAAGGAATCATCACAATGCGAAAGATTTAGAACGTATTCGTGACAAATCCACTAGAAAACCCGAAAATTCCGGACAGAAAACCCAAAAAAACAAAAACAAAAAGGCGCCAAAAACCACTCCAACGCAAAAATAAATAAGTAAAACCAAATAAACTTTACCAATGCGAAGGATCCAGAACGCCCTTCTCGCGAATCGACCACAAAACCCTAAAAAAGAATCCACCTTTCCAAGAGAATCGACACAAGAAAAGCAAACTACAAGATCCGATAAGAATCCGATAAGAGTTGGCATCGTCGAGAACAAGGAGAAGGAGGAGGAGGAGACTGACCTCGCGCTTCGCTCCGCCGCCGCCGCCGCTTTCGGAGCTCCGAAAACCTTCCGACGACCCGATCTCGCCGGCGAGATCCGATCGGAATGGCATGCGACGGCCGCGAGAAGAGAGAGAGTGTGTGTGCGAAATCTAGAGAGAGAAAGTATAGAGAGAGAGTGTGAAAATTTGAATGTTCTGTGAGAGAAGAGACAACAACTGCTTCTCTTTCTCTCTCTACAACTCTCTCGCTCCTCTTCTTGAAATAAAAAGAGGAGCGAGAAAGAGAGTGTGTGTATGTGTGTGGTGGCGACTCCGAGTCCATTTCCCTCTTTGGAGCGTCCAATCACGTGACCGGTGAGCGGGATGCACTGCCTGTTCAAATAATAAAAACTCATAATTTTATATTTACACTTTCTTTTTTTCATAAAACCTTCACTTGTGCATGACATGTGGGCCCAATTTGCATAAAACAATGAATATTGTTATTCGACTGGGGAATGAATTAGATCTCCATTTCCAGGATTTTGAGATCCATCCGACTGATTTTTGTCAAATATTAATTGAGTGCAATGAATTGTGTTTACGAATTTAGGGTTCGTCGACTTCTCTATAGAATCATAAAATCTAGAAAATCCACATTATTGTTCCTACAAAAATACGTGGTCGAGTTTATTGTTTGTACTAGGAGCCATCTTTTTTAGTGCTAGTTAAACTTGAAGTAAATATGGTTTGTGTGCAATGCTCAATGGGTTGTGATCCAGAAAATTACGTCTACGATAAGTTAGTTTTGTAATATTATAGGAGGGGTAATAAGTTTCATAAAATTTAGACGGATATATAAGTCGCCAAAAAAAGTAACGATATGGACATAAAGACTGTCAGAAGTATCGACGGTATAGATGCGATATCGCCAAAAAGCAACAATAGTATAATCACGAGACCACAGATAGAAGCGACGCAATGGACGCCATTACAGCTAGTCAGTTGACCATATAAAACTGATGGGCCTTGGTATTATTCAACATGTTAAAGTTTTTATAAATAGATGGTATATTTAATATTGTTTCAGCAACCTATTGATAAAATAATCTTTTTTTTATGTCTTTATTTCCTTTTTCTCATATAGAAAAGTGAATCTTTAGCATAATATAACTTAATTTGTGTGCCTTTGTTTCATCTATGAAACCGCATCTTCCATGGTTTATTTTTATTTACTAACATACCGTCAAAGCTATTGGCGGTTACCATGCTTCTACTGTCGGTCTCGTACCTTGAACGTTCAAGCTATTGGTAGTTTCAGAGCCGCATTAATAGCGTTATTATTTTTGGGATTTAGTATCTTTTTTTTATTTATATTTGTTAACTTCTTACCCTTTAATAAGATATCAATTATATAACTTTTTGTATGTTTACAAAAAAAATGGAACATGTCGTATTTGAAAGTGATCGGTCCTAAAGATTGAGTTTATAGCCATAGATGCAACTACTACAATATTTAATTTATAGTGTTGACCCAAGTTGGTAATAGGGGATCTCATATAAAATTAGGATTTGGATTTTCAAATTGTCCGATATTATAGGTTGGGTCTCCACAGAACTCAAAATTGATAACGTGAACAATAAAAATGAAATCCAAACTCTAATACCGAACAATTTAGAGATACAAATTCTAATATCACATGTTATATGAGTCCCTTCTACTAAATAACCCTAGTATTTATCCGGACCCAAACACTTCATATCTTTATCTTCAGTTCTACTTTTGAGGACAAATATATGTGCAAAGTCATTCTTGTATGACCTAATGGGATGTCCTCTTATTACATACAGCCACCTATTATCATTACAGTATTGTAACAATTTTTTTTTTTTATTAAAAATCATAATTACATAAAAAATACACGAACAAAAAAGGCAATTTGGCCATAGGAGAGTTCTTTACTTTGAATTTAATTTGCATTATACTTTGTTGTTTCAAAAAGACGTTTTTTTAAAAATAAAAATGATATCTAAAACAAAAAGGGTTATTTATATTAACCTCTCCTATGTTTTCTATTTATTACATCAACTTCTCTTATTTTATAAATAATTATAATAATATTTTATATATTTGATGTTTATTTTACGGTCCTTTCATATGTTTTATATAAATGGTTATTATATATACTAACCACTCTTAAAACGTAAAGCATATATATGGAAGATTCGTATATTTAATATAAAATATAGAGCAGGTTAGTACCTAAATTAGTTAACTAAAGTCTCTTCTTTACTTAGAATTTAATTTGCATTATATTTCTTGTTGTTTCAAGAAGAGACGTTTTTTTATCACATGAAAAATGACGTTTAAAACAAAAGCTTTACCTAAATTAGCTAAAATAAAGTCTTAAACATTATTAAGAATTTATATGAGGTTTATAAAAGTGATATTTAGATTTTGGGTCTCAAATAAGTTCTAAAATTTGTGTTTGAATTTCCATATTATTTAGTGTTTGGATCTTAAAAGTGTCACCAAAAATAATTAGTGATACTTTTGGACACTTTTGGAGACACTTTTGAGATATTAGTGACACTTTTAAAATTTAAACATTAATTATGTATAATATAGAGATCCAAACATAAATTTTGAAACTTATTTGAGACCCAAAGTCTAAATATTTCTTTATAAAAACGAAAAAGTTTACTGAAATATTAGCTAACACAATCCAATCATTTATTAATGCTTTTCTTGCATGCCGCATGTGGGTCACGTGACTATAACTACTTTGTGTCAGGTTTTTCCACTAGAGAATTCAATAACAAACATTCATATTTTGCACAATAACAAGTGACCAAAAAACTGACCACTTGCCTCGAAGTGGACCCCACGGGTCTCGAGGCTAGGCCTGTCAATGGTAGCTTATTGGTCGGATATTGGCAATACCATATCCGAACCATTAACTATCGGATATATCCGATAACTATCCGATATCCGATCGGATATACGTTTTGGCTACCATATCCGTTACCGATAATTTTATCGGATATCGGATAATATCCGAACCAATAAGATTACTAAAAAATACATACAACAAGAAATTCTCCACACAAGGCTCATACATAAACTGGAGGTATGCACCTTACAGGAGCTTTGCCTCCAGGAAGGCTGATTTCTAAATAAAAATGCCATGGCAACCCAGAAACTATTCCAGGCTAGACCTCTGGACATTATCACGATCACCTTGCCTAAATCTTGCACAGCCTGGCCAAAAGACCTAGCCGAAAGCATGCAACCGCAGCAATTCTGTTGATGACCAGTTGGGCAGTCGCAGCCCCGCGATTATGTTCCCTTCCTGTATGCAAATCCAAGCTAGCTGCAGAATAATCAACACAGTGTAGTTGACATTTAGTTCATAAAATGGCAAAACACACGGCAAGATGGATTTATACTGGTCAATATTTCCTAGAACATTCAGTCTCGATTCAAGAGTTGATGAGTTGTGTCCATGAAACCAAAGTTGTGTCCATGATGGGCTGGCTGAATTATAAATTTCTGAAAGCCACATATATATTTTAAATTTATTAAAAAAATTAAATATTATTGGTTCGGATTTTATTGGTTCGGATATGGCACTTACCGTATCCGTATCCGATATCCGATAAATATCCGATAAGATATCTGAATCCGTATCCGTATCCAAAATTTCGAATATTTTCGGTTCGAATACGGATCGGATACGGATTTTCGGTCAACCATTGACAGGCCTACTCGAGGCTCATCGGGAGTGGGTGGGATTCTGGGTGTACGTTTACAATAGGGGCTGGTTACTGACAGAGATCTTGGGGACTGCAAAGTTTTAAAATTTGCTGCTACCGGGGACTTTTGCGTAATTATCCAATTTGAATTTGAACCGAGAATGCTATTTAGCAGCTTTTATCAATGACTACGAGAGCACTCTGTTTCAAATGTGCGTGACCCATCAGTGAATCAGTGATCAGTCGAGTGAAAATTCTTTAATGTTTTTTTAAGGATTTTCTGAACATTTTTTTAAAATATTACTTTGCGTGCATTTGCGACATTTTGTTTGCGACGCTCTTAACCATTTAAATATAAAAAATATAATTAATTATACTAAAGACAGTTTACATTTCTTTAATTATAATTTACGCAAGAGCACGGTGAAACAACTGTAGTTCTCATTCAATTATCGATGATTCCAAATGGTAGGACATGAACAGGACTAAAGTGAAGTGTGTATATATATATATATATATATTTCTAATCTTACCCTTATTTTAAAATATGGATAGGTTGACAAACTCATCCAATCGTTTAGCGAATTGGTTGACCGCTTGATTAACTAATTTTAACACAAGTATCTATAACAAATAGTTTTATCCTTATGTTAATATTTTATGAATCAAAATGTTGAACAACTAGAAAACAACATTTTTAATAAAAAAAATATTTTATAAATGAAAATGATGAGCAGGGGCGGATCCAAGGGTCCCTTGGGTTGGGCTCCAGCCCACCTACATTTTTTTTTTCATATAATTTTTTTTTTGATTTTTTTATATGGATTTATCTACTTCCAACCCACCCAAATTTTTAGTAGCCAATCCCAGCTATAGTTTCTGGATCCGCCCCTAATGATCAGATGGATGGATGGTTTGCAATATGTGGAAAGATAGGATAATTAGTGAGTGCATTCCTAGGAAGTTAGAGGTAGCACTAATTGAAAACAATATAAAAAAGTTTCTTAGATTGTTTGGACATGTATTATAGACTAATATATATTTCACTAAAAAAAAGAATGATAAGATAATAGTTAAATAAATCGCGAGGACAAAAATTAGATCTAAATAAACATGAATTGAGATATAAAAATGATATATATTTTCATTATTGTTATATATGACACGACTCTTAATAGAGTTGTTGAATGGAAGAAAAATGATTCAAACACCTTAACTCCAAATGTTTGGGATAAAAGTTTACATTTCATCATCAGAGTGAAAAACAGTGAGTTAAGGATCAAACTCGTCTTTGCCAAGGAGGTTAGGAGCAGATATATTGTCCAAAAAAATGGGTGTACCAATTTTGTCCATGTATATAATTTTTTGTATCCATAATTATTTAGCTCTGTAAATAAATAAAAATATATGTGTTGCATGAATATGAGAGAGAACAATATTGGTACATCTAATTTGGGGACAAAAAATATGCTTCCAAGGTGGTTGATTTGTGAGCACTCGTCCTAAGCTCGTGAGTCAACAAATGCAATTTGTGCATAGAGTTCGTAGAACTTGAAAAAACCGCTTGATTAACCAATTTTAGCATAAATATTTGTTATTAAGTATTTTGCTTTAATTTCTCTCTCTCTATATAAGTAGTGTAATTGAATAACCTATAACAATAATTTTGTTATTATGTGAATGTTTTATAAATCAAAGTGTTGGACAATTAGGAAACAATATTTTCAACAACAAAAAATAGTATTGCATAAATGAAAATGATGAGCTAGATGGACGACCGGCAATAGGTTACAAGATAGGATAATTAGAGTATTCGTAGGAAGTTAGAGGTAGTACCAATTGAGAACAACATAAGAAAAAGAATTATTTTATATAGTTTGAACATGTATAATATAGACTAATAGATGTCCATGTATAACGAAGACGAATATATGTCCTAATAAAAGATAATAATAAATTAATAGTGAAAGGAACCGCTAGCATAAGAATTATACGTAAATAAAGATGGATTGAGACATTAAAAAGAATGTATTTTTTTTTGTTATTGTTGACATGACTCTTAAATAGAGACCAGAGTTGAAGTGAAGAAAAAGAAAATGTTTGGGATAAAAGCTTTTGTGACAGAGACTTGCAGTATGATGATGCTGGGTTTGTGCAGGAAAATAAGGAGGTTTGCTAACATATTATGTAAATGTGTCATATCCTTTGTGTGTTTGATTAATTATGATTAGGGGTGAGCATTATTTGGTTTTGGAATGAAAATCGAATCGAATAATAGTTTCGGTTCAGTTTAATTTTTTTATCGGTTTCGATTTTAAAAATATTAAAAAAAATTATTTGATTTTGAATTTCTGTTTCGATCCAAAATTGAATAAACTTATACAATTATGTATATACCTTCAATTGTTCGCATATTTTATGATTAAAAATGTGTATAGTTTGAAAGCAACAATTCTATGTGCGTGTTTTGAAGTCAAATTTTAATAATTTAATAACTAGTTCAATTTTGAGTTCAATTTTGAAATATAAAAACATGTGTATAAAAAGTATATTTTTTAAATATAATTAAACCACAATCTCAAGTTTGGGTGCGGCCCGTTAAACAATAGAAATAATCCAACTGAGCAGACCAAGGCTATGGTTAATTTTGGTTTGATTTCGGCCGTTTTAGATTTTATAATTTCGATTTATTCTATTTTGACTATTTTGATTCAGTTGAAAGAGAATAAACCGCACGCCCACTCCTAAATCATTCCTCTTTCGAGAACAAGTTATTTACTAAGGTAAATCAACTATGAGATACTCTTATCTTTTCTTATTGAAATGAAAACTCAATCTGAAGAAGAAACTTGGTGTACAATGATGTTAAGTAGAGTTACATCGACATTAGACAGATGTATTTTCTGGCAATTTCTTGCTAGTATCTGAAAATATGTACATGATGTTACAATAAATAGATCTGCTTCTTTTATTCTCAATTCGCTGCAAAGATGAAAGCACTTATTATTTTTTCCACTGCGGCAAACGCTGAACCACCACCTGAAGAGAGAGACAAAACGGGAACTCCAATTATCCATAGATCAGGCAAAATAAATCCTAAACTTTCGGACGATAATGAGCTTGGCCTATGCGATGCGGGGCATCCACAACGTTATAGGACTGACGAAAAATGGTCACGATCTGAGCTGGCTGGGACAAAATGGGACGCCCCGTGCATGATAACTCAACGACTAGGGGCGCTGCACGGGCGGTCGAGGACCGGCACCATTCTACCATGGGTATAAACAACGGCCGACTACGCGGCCCGTCGTGCGGCGTCCAATGGGCGTCGGGAAGACGTCGTGCGCATAGAACGGGTGGCTGGACGGCGTCGGCTGTCGTAGGCGTCGTGAAGACGTCGGAGGCGAAGCGAGGCGTTGAGTTGCCGGCGTCGAAAGACGTCGGCCGTTCCGTGAGGCTCGGGAGCGCGCGGAGTGCGCGAGGCGTACGTGTGGGGGTGTTGATGAAAAAACCAGTGCGGACAAGATCCGCACGAAGAGTCCGAAGCGATGTGATGACCGGCTAAAAATTGTGTGCGGAAAAACACACGATTTAACTGAGCCCGCATGTGCTGGTTTTAAAAAAAAAAAGTCCTAAACTTTCCTTCACAACTTAGCAAGGTTGTCATTAGTAGTAGGACACTCCAAAAATCAGTGTCGTGTCTGTTTCGTGTGTCAACAACGTATTGGACATGACAACTCTGAAATATACTAGGACACTAAAACCATGTCTGTGTTGCTGTTCTGTCCTATTTGTCACTCTGCATCTTTACTGTTACAAGGTGAAGCAAACTTCAGATAGAAAGGTAATTGGGCTTACAATTATAACTTGTCATTTCGTACCCGAATGCTCCAAATACTATAGGACACACCAAAATAAATACTATGGCCGTGTCCTGTCGTATTTGTGTCTGTGCATCAACTTCAGATAGAAAGGTAATTGGACTAGAGATTTATCGTATTATGAATTAACCTTACAAAAACGTTTGTTGTTTAGCATATGAAACGTTTCGAGTATTTTGATCAGAATCAGTAACATCGGTTCTTATTTTCGTCAATCAACCACATAAGTCGAACCAATAAGTTTGGATTGCGATCCTCTGAAGCTCTAATTTCTTCCCTATTTTTTTTTTTTCTTTTTCTTTCGGAGCTTCCAATGTTGTCTATGTCCTTCAATGAATTAAGGAGAAAAAAAGGAAAAAAAGAAAGTCGATTTTGCAGCAAATAAAAGATTATTCACATGCATACCTTGCCAGCATTCTCTTTGTTCCCTACAATAGTTTGGCAGGCAAGCCTCCAGCTCTCAGGTTTCTGCAATTGCTTACCAAACAAAAAGTCACTATAGAGTAATTTCAATCAGTTTCGAGCTTAATGAAGCAACAAAAAGCTAAGAATGGCATGCCTTCTTCAAGTATCGATTCTCGGTATCGGTTCTCGCGTTGAGGAGATCCTTGCCATCGACTATCTGCAACACTAACTGAGTATCAGGTTTAAATCATAGTTTCCAGTATCGTTGATACCGATACGATACGATACGGTTTTGTTGTCCCAATCCAATAACGACTGCTAGAGATACTAACCGATATTGATGCTGGAGGTCTCTTTTCCAGTCAATTCGGAGAGCAATCAACAAGAGTATAAAATCATAGTACTATTGTAAAGGTATATAAATTAAAAAAAAAATTATTTATTACAGGTAAACTAATGAGTAAGAGTGATTATCAATTTCATTCAATTTCAAAACTATTAATAAATAACACGTAAAATACTTAAAATTATGTCTACATATATAAACTATTTTTTTCTAACTTTTAGTAATTTATTTATAATTGTTTTTTTTTCGATACCCAAGATTCTGATGTTCCAATCGGAAACTGCCGATACTGTCGATTCCGAAACTAATAGGAATGGTTCGATACCGATACTACGAACCTTGGTTAAGACACAGTTGAAAACGCGACACAATGTGGTACCGGAAACTCATAGGAAAGGTATTCTCCGCTTACCTCGACAATGCATGTTCCGCAGCTTCCGCCTCCTCCGCAGTTCATCACTTTCCCCTATATAGATGTACACAACATATCACTATGCACAACTAGACTAAACTTTATAACTGGATGTGAAAAAAAAATTATATATATATATATATATATATATATATATATATAATGTAATTACATATGCAGCATAGAGCTCTATCTTGTTCTCGATCATGATATCCCGCAGCAGCTTATCCCCGCTGACCGCCGTCGCCTTGTCGACCGGATAAGTCCCGTCCGCCCCCGGCTTCGGCTGTCAGAGCGCATTGCACACGTGTTTTCGATGTCACAAGCAGGGAGAAATATTTTGATTTGTTATTTTAGTTAAGGTGAGGACGTTTACGTACGCCGAAGAACTCGAGCTCGATGCACGGCTTCTCCGGCCCCGACGACAGGCCGGTCGGAGAGGCTGCCGCCGCCGCCGCCGCCGCGTAGGAGATCAGGCCTTTTCTCCGTCGAGTGCTAGTGTTGCCGGCAAGGGCCAAGGAAGAACAAGGTGAGAGGAAACTCAAGGAAGCCATTGATGACTAGAAAGAGCGAGAGAGTTGAGAATGAGAGGTGGTGGTTAAAACGGTTGGTGCCTACATGTGGATGGAGGGCTAGTGGTTGGTGGAGTGACACGGTGACTGGAGTTCAAAATCAAGGGGTGCAAAATTGGATTGGCTCAATTGGGGGCTGTGGGCTTGGGTCTCAAAATTCACGGAATTGCAATTCTTAATCTAAATCAGTTTGCACAAAAAAAAACAAATCTATGACTTTTAAATTTGCAACTAAATACCCTAATCTTATTTTTCTTCTCTATTAAATAACTGAAATATCTAAGATTTGCAACTTGGTACTCTATGTTGGTGAGGTAAGGTAACATGGAGGGTTTGAAGTATGGTATCGTTAAGAAATATGATGTAGGACATATATCATTGCGAAAAATTTAGTTCGGCTCTAGTTTCTCACTAAGATTTATAAAAATATACATGATGATGTATTTCCACAATCGACACACGCCCAAACTTCTTCAGATGAGAGTCACATGGTCTACCCATGTCACCGTCATTCCAAATGATATCAATATATGTTGTAATCCGCAAATAAATCTTGGAGTCGTCCACCGACTCTACAAACCCTGTCTAGATACGTTGAGTCCGACTATTATTTGCCTTGAAGGATAAGCCATCAATATTTGATAGGATTACATCCTTATCACGAAGTTTATTTGATAAGCAAGAAAATATCTAGGGTTACACAAAGAGGACTATATAATCCATTTTGTATCTTTATAAGGTACATGCACAATTCTACTTAAAACTTTGTTGATTTTTATCTTCATCTTAAACCTAAGTATACACAAAAACAATCAAAATTGAACAAAAGATTTTATAAATCGCAACAATCTGATATTCCATAAATACAATTAAATGAACCTGCTAGAATCATTCATGGTTAGGTCATGAAATATGAAAGACGCAGTCATGGTGTAACAGCAGTATTGGTACTGAAGCAAATACGAGATATTATTATTAAGCTACTAGAACGAAGTATGTTGCTTATTGTTACAAAATGCCAAGCCGGAACGAAACTATGTAGAGCTATTCTTAACCATACATATAGAACTATTCCTAACTGGTCTACACCAAGCAAGCAATTTGAAATCGCAGTAACAACATGTCAACATTTGTGACTTGAACATCTTACAAATGGAGGATGTCATAGCAACAACATCATCAGGTGACATTCATCGTACAAGTTATTTACAAAAGACTGGAAAAATGAAATGGATTGCACTTCTACAAGAAAGCTTTGCATGTTCTCTTATAATGCCCATATTCTCTGCAGTTACTACACTGAACTGCTCTCTTGGCTTTCAACATAGGCTCGGCCGGCTTTAGCTTGGGTCGCCCTCGCCCGCGGGTGGAACGAATAGGATACGCAATCGTATTAACAGGATCAGCTATGGGATTAATTGAAGTTGAATAAGCTGCACGGTAGTACTTGGTGGTGAAGAACTCGGAGCAAAAGGAAGAAACAGGCCCACCAATGCGCTCGACCACCGCAATAGCATGCATGCAGGGCAAACCTATAACCTGCCACCTCCGGCAGGTGCATTCCCACATTCCGATATTAACAACATTGGTCAGCTGATCATCATCCCGCACCTCGTACACACTGCCGTCGGAACCAATCACTTCAAGGGTTTGAGCCCTTATCATTTCTTCCTGAACCTTACGAGTCATCGGAGGAGTGAGGGGCTCCATCCATGTGGATGAATTCTCTCGACGAAAATATATCATCTCCATAATCTTACACCTGATCATATCGACTGCCTGCACCACTGACGGCTCATTTCTGGTAGATATCCAAGCATTGAAGGTTTCCGAAGCGATAGATGAGTATCTGCCATACCTCACACCCTTGAATAAGGCATTTGACCAACATTCAGGCTTAGAAGACAAAACCCAGTCAGCAACATCTTTGGACTCGGCCTTAATTCTCTCAACACATGCATTGAACTCATCAATCTTACAAGCATATACTGCACTAGTGAAATCTTCAACAGCTGCATATTTCAATTCTTCACTCCATGTATCCTCCAGCTCTTCCTTGAAGTCCTCGACAAGGTTATCGACACAATATCCATAATTGTATTCCTCGAACAGTTCAGGCACGATTTCCTCCAACCCATTCCCTCTTTTCGATACAAATGTTATAGTTCGAGACATTGGCAAGGCTGATTTTAGTTGTCCAACAAACCAACGCCAATTCTCCTCGGTGTCAACCTCTACAACAGCAAAGGCAACAGGAAAAATATCATTCTCTCCATCAACTCCAGTGGCAGCCAACAACTTCCAGTGCTTCACTGCTTTTAGAGAGATATCATCAAGGAAAAGGAGGGGGCGACAACCATGTTCAAAACCATGGAGAGAAGCATGGAAGGAGACAAAAAGGCGGCCTAATTTTGAGTCCTCCGCCGTTTCAAAGATGGCGAAGCTTCCCGGGTTGGTCTCCATTATCTTCTCACAAAACCATGGCAACTGATTTGATGCCTCTTCATGCGAATCGTGAAGCTCTTTCTCTGCAATAGACTTTCCTCGCCATGCCCGATGGTAACTCATACTGAGCCCATACTCACTTTCGAGATCTTTGGCTATGTCTCGTGGCCTATAATCAGGATTCTCACGCAACTTGTCCTTTATAACACTAGCAATCCAGCTCTGTGAAGCCAACCGAGTTCGTTCTTTGCTGCTCTCTCTTCCACATGTATGTGCGTCATTCATTTTCTTAATTGTGAGTTCCTGATTATCAGGAGACTTGGATGCAAATATGCGCCAAGGGCAATCCTTGGTAGTGCAGCGGACTGTGATACGAGGCCCCTCATTCTTGATATATTTGTACATGAAACCTTTGGCAATGGCAAACTTGTGGAGTGCATCACGGAAGACTTTGGGGCTGTCAAACACTTGCCCCACACCTGTGATCATGCTTTCCCAGCTGCCTTGGATTCTCTGCTGCTTTGGATTCTCTGCAGTGGCTTCGTAAGAAGTGATGGCATCAGTAGGAACAGAGTCAGCTACAACGCTCCTAGTTGTCCTACAAAATTAAATCAAAAAATATATGAGTTCCATAATATTCAGATTACATCAAAAAGAAGCTTAAAAACAAATACCTGTTAGGGTGGGGGTGAGGAGTCGGATTCTCGGCCTTCTTTAAAAGAAAGACATCAGTTGTAACTGTATCTCCACTGTATTCCACCATGCGCTTCAGATCTTTGTCATTAGATATTGTAATGAGAGTTTTTCGGTTCCCTGGAAGGAAATATTTGATGGAATAGATACTGGCATTGCAGTTAAACATGTCAGATATCTCTGACAATAAATCAAGGAGTGTCATGTCGTGTTCAATGTCTATTGCATGGGCTTCTCCTCCAACATAAGACATGGACCCATCGCTGTTTACTATAAATTCTCCACCCATCTGGCAGATTGCCAAAATCTTTCCACGTGTCATGATGCAGCACAACCTCCTGCTGCAAATGGAGAACTTAGTCAATGGCATGAAAAGATTTAAGGATAAGGAATTCAACATTATACTCTTCAATCTAGTAGGTTCATGTATAGTGCCACTTAAGAAGGTGTATGTTTGTCCAGGTATAATAATGAATAACCAAGATCAAAGTAAATTACTAGTTATGTCAAACAATTCTTGCAGGGACTAGAGAATGAGTAGCCTAAAAACGTTTCATGCCTAAACAGGATAGATATGATTACATGGCATACACATGCCATCCGGGTTGTAGATGCCATCAATAAATCTAAGGAATCCTGAAGGCATGAGCTACATCATGTTAATGGAGTCCTACAGTCACAAGTTACTGTGGGGAGTCATAATGTCATAGGTTACTACTTAATTAAGGGACTCGTGTCTCATGCATATGTTACAAATTTGCAGTGTCATGAAAAGTCCTGACAAGTACTACATAAAGGGGCTGTTATATGAGTTTAATATGAGCAAATAAAGTAAAAACTCATTGACCCATTGTTCATGCTATCTTTATCTTCTTCATACACCATAACCCACCTCAAAAATATTTCCTTATCTAACAACAATGATAAAGCATAAGCAGAAAAGCAGGGGGAGTCGTTATTTACTTCATGATCTAGAAGCGTACACACTGATGGTAGAGGAAGAGCCACAAGTTACATATCTCTTCCTATAAAAGGTGGCCTTCCAGCCAGCTCACCACCCACTACCCTCAGAATAGTATGTCCTCAGTCCAACATGAAACCTCACCGTTACAAAAAGCAGAGATAAGACGGCTGATATACAAAAACCTCCTGACAACAGAACCCCTGATAGAGGTCAAAAGAGTGACCGAATGTAAAGAGAAACGAAAAGGTCGTGTAAATCACAAACAAGCTCAAACAATTTCCAGACTACAAGGCCTCGATCACCTAAAATTTGATAGATCTTTGAGATTCTGCAGCTTTCAAACACTCTACAATGTTGATTAGATCCTTTTTAGGAACAATGCATGCAACAGAAAATGATTCCGATAAGTAGTCTAAGCTGCGCTCTAAACCAGAAAGGTTACCTAGTACTTGATGTAAAAATTGAAACATAAGTTCCCTTCTAATTTTTTGGTAAATTCTTTCAAGTGATTTCAGAAGCCACTGCAGAAAGTAGCTAAAGCATATTTCTTCAATATTAGTCTTCGCTCACCAAGTGGACCAGAAGGCAAGAATAGCTCCTGTGAATACCACATGTTTCAGATATCTTCACAAACACATCCAAAACATCAGAAAGAAATAATTCATGGCCTAAGGTTCCAAATAAAAGAAAATACAACGTAAGTTATACCACTTCCTCGTCATCAATACTTTGTTATACATCCATCATTCTTGGTTGAAGAGATTGTTGACCCATCATCATCATCATCATCCAAACATTTTCCCATCACAATGGGGTTGGGTATGGAGCATAAGAAAGCTCCATATAAATTTGACAAAGTTTTATGTCTGGGTGTCAACCTTACGCCAGCCCCTTATGTTAGGTGCCAAACTCCTAGCGAAGGTAGCTATGAGCATGAGAGGGACATGTTAAGGTAGGTCAACCTACCTTTTGGATTGCAGATTAAGCTCATGCAACCAAGGAGCACCATCCAAGTTCCCCTAGACTATAAAGAGTCTCGACAAAAGAGGTAAGATGATAAATTTTGCTATAGGGAATTGCATTCATCCGTATGACAGATTACGGCAAAGAGTAAGATGTGACAATCCCAATGAATAGACTATTGCATGTGTGCCATATATAAGATATACTGTATGAAATGACAATCTCTTCTAAACTTATCTCTAAGTTACTCACCAGAATCCTCGTAGTAGGACTCTAATCAACCTTTCTGCACTGAGAAATCACATACCTCACTCACCCCATTCGGTCCAGGAAATCAAGTTAAAAACAGAACGTCTTTACATTTTACCAAGAATCTGATAGATTTTCCATCTCCAAACCTCAGTAGTTCAACAACTAGACAATGTTATCCACATTCCAGAACGCTTCTAAGGCAAAAGCATGAATTCAGCCTTAGGTTCCTCAATAAACATCCAATAGCCTCCTGCATCACTTGCCTTCTAAGGTTTCAAAACTTTCAAGCTGATAATACCAAATCAACATAATTTCTTATATTATGTACTTTGTCCCACCAACAGCAGGTAGAAACCCTTCATTCAGCTCTAACCCCTCCATAGGAAATCTCTTCTGATATCTTCAACTCTGCTCCTACCCAATCAGGCTACTAATATGGATATAGTGGTAAATTTGAAATTGGAAATGATATAGCCAAAGGCCCAAAACAGAAACCAGTCAGTTTTTCCAAACTAAGCAACTAACTGAATAGCACTTTCAGTTTGAAGTTCATTAGATTTGATACATGGATCCAGGCATCTTAAGGGAAAACTACTCGGTTGGGTTTAAAAAATCACTGGTCAACAGTGTTCTAAATGGCGGCCGCCTAGGCGGTAGGCGGTCTCTCTCCGCACCGCTTTTTGGTAGGCGATAGAGTAGGCGGCCAACAGAGGTTAGGCGGAGGTGAGACGGCGTAGACGAACGCCTAGGCGGAGCAATACCTAACAAGATATTTTGGCCAAAATAGTTTTGTAAGCACTATGGACATATGGTTCACTTTTATAAAATTAAAACTTTATAAATCTTCGTTCTATAACTTAGTTATGCATGGAACACCCTTAAAATATGCATATTATGCACAAAAAATGGTAAAATAGTAAAAAATGTTCAAAATGTATCGACCGCCTAGGCAGTGCCTAGGCGGACTCTCTCCGCCGTGCTCCCACCTACCACCGTTTAGAACCTTGCTGGTCAACAAAACATGACCCAAATAAGAACAAACTAACATATTTAATAATATAACTGACATCCACAGAGATCCTTTAGAATAATACTAAATACATTAGAAAGTATTTTAAGGATATGCATTTTACTATCACGAGAAGTTCTGTTGCAAGACGTAAATTAAAAATATTTCCACTGTTATTATGTGCAATCTAAGCATTTGCCTTTTAGCGTTGATCTTATGTTATGGTACCCAACTACACCACAATAAATGATACTTGGAAACAAGAATTGCCTCTTTTTAGCCGCTTTCATGCAATATAAGGATTTCTAATACCGAGATTTAATAGATATGTTTCATCTTAGTGACCATATGAGCCCAATAAAGACAGTCTACTTTGATACTTGTTTTCTCAATAGTATGAATTCCTTCAACCTCACATGCAACTTTGCTCACTTTACTAGGAGACTTCAATGATGATTACACACATATCAGATAAGAAATTTAAGTAGGTATTCTTGATTCAGAACCACTAGCTTCAATTAAGCACTGAAAGGTTTGTTAATCAAACATGCCAAACTTCTGTTGTACAATTTAATTGAGGTCCGCACAATATTGAAATGATAAAAACTATGTTACCTGGACTTCGCACTTTAGGCCGAGGTACAAGAGTCGACACGACCCGACATGGGTACGGAATCCGGGTAGGACTCGTCAAGGTGACCAACGACACGACGAAATGAAGAACAAGAAATTAGGAAAAGCATGATCAAAAATACAAAAGTTTGGAACGTACATTTCATATGGGAACATAAGAGACAAAAATAGTATCATCCATGGTGACCTATTCCTATTGTCGTAGGCTATAGGCCGAGGTACCAGAGTCGACACGACCGACATGGGTACAAAATCCGGGTAGGACTCGTCAAGGTGACCAACGACACGACGAAATGAAGAACAAGAAATTAGGAAAAGCATGATCAAAAAATACAAAAGCTTGGAACGTACATTTCATATGGGAACATAAGAGACGAAAATAGTATAATCCATGGTGACTTATTCCTATTGTGGTAGGCTATAGTAGCGGAACTTGGCATACCTTGTCATATGGGAAGAGAAAAGATGAAGAAAATATCCTTTCTCCTATGAGAAAGCACGAGTGAACTATTCTTTTAAGTATCGATTGGGAAGAGGGGAAATAGGGAAGGAAATTGTGAGGGAAAAGTGGAAGAAAAATTAGAAGTTATGATGTTTGGAAATGGTGGAAGAAAAGTGGGAGAGAAATTTGGGGAGAAATTTATATGGGCCCCATCAAAAAAATTTCCTCCTACAAATGGGAGGAAAATGAACACACATGAGAGGATTGTGTGAGAAATTGCCCAATTATCCCTCAATTAATTGGTTGTCCTTTTCCATATTGCCTTTATGTTGCTTTTGGTATTTGGACTTTGTTCAAACAATTACTTTTTACCTTTTATTTCCTCTACTTTTTGGTCATCCAAACAAGAAGAGGTAAAATTTATTTTTCTTCCCATCATTTTCCTTCCTCTTAAATTTTTCTCTCCCTCACCCACAAAGTTCCCAAACATAGTGTTAGGGAAACTGAAGGATTAACTTAGTCATCTATTGAAGTAGTAGTTTATTTTTCATATGGAAAAGGTTCACTAATAGTTTATTTGTCATATGTAGATATATATTGTCATATGGGAAAGGTTCACTAGTAATTTATTTTTCAAGGGAGATGAAGGAACTCTTATTCAACTTCATAATAAGTTTAATTATATAATTACAGGTAGTCTCTTTTTATGATGACATTAATATGTTGACATGCAAATTTAATGTGGTGAAGTACATGAAAATTTCATGTGATGACATGCAAATTTAATAGGATGAATGGACTCTTTTAATGTTATTAATATGACATACAAATTTAATATGATGAAGTAATTATTTTCCATATTAGAAATTAATGTCTTTTTTATCATTTATTAATATGTTGATATGCAAATTTAATGTGGTGAATGTGGCATGCAAATTTATTATGATGACATGAAAATTTAATATGATGAAGGGACTCTTTCTCATATTAGAAATTAGTGTCTTTTTTATCTTTTATTAATATGTTGACATACAAATTTAATGTGATGAATGTGACATGCAAATTTATTATGATGACATGCAAATTTAATATGATGAAATGAGTCTTTCCATATTAGGAATTAGTGTCTATTTTTTATCATTAATTAATATGTTGACATGTAAATTTAATATGATAAATGACTCTTTGGATTTTATGCACTTTGCTAATTTCTTTGGATTAGACATCTCCAACATAAATTTTAAGAGGAATGAGATAATAAAACATAATATTTATATAGCAAATATATTTATTTTAATAGCCGTATTCCTGTACCCAAATCTTGGGTATATATATTTTAGCCGAGTCCGCATGTCCTTCAATTATAAGTTTGAAGGGTCCAACTCTTGGATATGTACATGTACCCAACGCCCGAGTCCAGGTAACATAATCTAGCATTAGTGGTTGGTGAAGTCTAGTATTAGTGGCTGATGTCAACTAATATGAAAAGGCTTCAACTACAAAAACAGGTTTGGTGGTATTTTGCTTACAGATTCCTTGGGTCACAATATTTTTAGGACTTAGATTCCTGGGAACATGATTTCTTGGAGATTCGTGCTCTCTTATGAAGGAAGGTGTCAGATTAGTTGCCACTGAACAATAATAACATGTTCTTCCTTTGCAATCATTTTGACGTACCAGTATTTTTTAAGTTGAAAAGGGCTGTTAGGAACCAATTTAGAAAACCAACTGTTAAGGCTTTTAGAAGATAGGCAAGGACTTTATACATAAAAATGAAGGATATCCTTGTTCTGTTAAAATTATCACAGGGTACATTTTGCTTCTCATTACTATTTGGGTAAGGAATTAGTTACATGTTACATCTTGTTATGATGATGTAAATTTCATCTTATTAGAATGATTAAAGGGAATACTATTTTTTCAATGTATACCCTAAACCCTCACTACAATTCTTGAGTTTTGGTGTTGTGGTATAGACTTTAACATGGTATTAGATCAAACTCCGGCGTGCATTTTGAGTAGATTTGATGAAAAAGATACTGTCGTGTGAATCTAGCTTTCTACCAAAAACATTCATTGGCTTGTGATGATATAATTTATAACCCTAACTACAATTTGGTATAGTGGTAGGGCTAACACATCTAAAGAAAATTCTATAGAAAAATGTTCGAATAATAATAATTATTATTATTATTATTGTTATTGTTGTTATCGTTTTGAAAAAGTTAAAAAGCTTTTGTTCTAGATGACATTTAAACCACTTTAGGTTGTTTTTCATTTCTGTGGGAGGAAATTGGTTACAAAATACCCCCCCCCCCCCCCGGCGCTAATTTATATTCTTTGCTCATGCATGGTTCCCCGAGTATTTATCACTGTGGCAAAAATGTTGTAAGTTATGTCTGTTAAGCCTACTAGTTCAATTTTTATTATTACTATACTTGATCATTCTGTTGTAGTGTACCATATGAAGTAATAAAATGTGGGTAAACACGACTTTTGTGGGCTGAAACTTCCCACATAACTATTTTGGGCTTACAGTAGTACTTTAAGTAGGAAAACTGTGGTGCAAGATTCCCACTTATGGTCTTCATAATGCTGTCAGAGACTTTTGGGTTATGAGAGAGTGTGTTGAGAGTAATACTATAGTTTCACTTTTCACATGAAGGTTGCAGAATCTTCTCTTTGTGAGAAACTAAAGTTCCTGAAACTTGAGTCTCTAAAATTTCCTATCCTCATAGTTCACCATAGTTTTTACTTTTGGTTATGAGGGAGTGTTGGGAGTAATATTTTAGTTTCACTTTTCACATGTAGGTTGCAGAATTCTTCTCTTTATGAGAAACTAAAGAAGTTTCTGAAACTTGGAGTGTCATAAATTTCCTAGCCTCATTGTTCATCATATTTTTTTTGCATATAATGTGGAGTGGATATCAAATGAGGAAGATGGGAGGGGCTCTAGAGTTTCACCACATATGTTATAGATTTTGTTCTATGTACAGGAAATTAAAGTTTGTTTTTTTACTTGGCTCTGTAAAGTCTCTTATAGTCCTATATGGTACCATTTTTATTCTATGTTACTTGGACTTGGATACGGGTGTTGGGTGCGGATGTTGGGTACGGTACGTATCCAAAAGTCGGACCCTTCAAACTCATAATTGAAGGACACATGACTCGGCTAAAAAGATCCAAAATTTGGATACGGGTACGGGAATACGGCTATTAACTTAAATATATTTGCTAAATAAGTATAATGTTTTAATATCTCATTCATCTCAAATTGTATGTTGAAGATGTATAATCCAAAAAAATTAGCAAAGTGCATAACATTCAAAGAACCCCTTCATCACATTAAATTTGCATGCCAACATATTAATTAATGATAAAAAAAGGCACTAATTTCTAATATAGGAAAGAATCCATTCATAATATTAAATTTGCATGTTATATTAATAACATTCAAAGAGTCCCTTCATCATATTAAATTTGCATGTCATCATAATAAATTTGAATGCCACATTCACCACATTAAATTTGCATGTCAACATATTAATAAATGATAAAAAAGACACTAATTTCATATATGGGAAAGAGTATCTTCAGGACTTCATCATATTAAATTTGCATCTCATATTAATAACATTCAAAGAGTCCTTTCATCCTATTAAATTTGCATGTCACATTCACCATATTAAGTTTGCATGTCAACATTAAAAAAGATGGGTTTTGTTAACATGTGTCATTTAAGGACAATTAATGAAATACTTTTTTGCTTTGGAAAGTATAATCTACAATAAATTAACAATGTTAGCTTTAAGATAAATTTTTGGTACCAAAATAACCACATCTTAAAACTTGTGAAGTTGATGTCATTTAATGTTCTCAAGGACACATAAGTTGCCTCCTCTATGTAGTCAATGGCACATAAAGTTGATATTATTGTAAGTTCCATTTTGTTTTCCTATGTAATCCCAAAGTTTGTAATATCCTGAAACTAACATAACCCAAATTTATTCAACTGTAACAATATATAGCACTCTCAGAACAAATGAAACACTTTATTTATGAGTTACATTGTTAATGATTCTTCTTATAACAGAATAATTACATTGATAATGACTTCAAGATAATTTAATACAAGTCCTTGACTGCTACTTCTTTGTGTTGTAACAGATTAATTACGGTTTCTTCCTAGGTAACAAATGTTGTGACCTTAACATAAAGTTGATACAACATTTAGGTACTGTTTGGGAAGGGGGGAAAATGGGAGGAAGGAAAAAGCTGAGGGGAAAGTGAGAGGAAAATTAAAAGTGATGGTGTTTGGAAAGGAGGGGAAATGGGGGAGGAAAATTTGAGGGGAAAAAGTAGGTGGGTCCCACTAAAAAATTTCCTTCCAAAAGTGGGAGGAAAATGGAGAGAGATGAGAGAAATTTGAGTAAATTTACTCCATCACCCCTCATAAAGGTAATAAATTACCATTTGAGAATACCAAGGACTAAATAATAATTGTATCTCTATCCCTAAACAAATAAAAAATTATTTTTAAACTTTTCCTTCCCCTACTTTTTGTCCATCCAAACAAAGGAAGGAAAAATTAACTTTACCTTCATTTTACCCTCCTCCATTTTCCTTCCCTTCAAATTTTTCTTTCCCTCCCCACAAAAGTTCCCAAACAGAGTGTTAAGGGTTTTGTTACAACAAATTAATTACGATGTTGACAAAGTTTAGGATTACCTAAGAAAAATAAAACTTTGAATAACATCAACTTTATGTGCCATTGAGTACATAGAGGAGACAATTTATGTGGCCTCGAGTACATTAAATGACAGCAACTTCACAACTTTTAAGATAGGATTATTTTGGTAACAAAAAAATATTTTGAAGATAACATTGTTAATTTACTATAGATTATACTTTCCAAAGCAAAAAAGTACTCCATTAATTATCCTTAACATGTGCCCTCATGACAAATGTTAACAAAACATAAAAAAGACACTAGTGTCTAATATGGGAAAGAGTCCCTTCATCATAATAAATTTGCATATCATCAAAATAAATTTCATGCCACATTCACCACATTAAATTTGCATGTCAACATATTTATAAATGATAAAAAAATGCACTAGTTGTAATTATATAGTTAAAATTATTATAAAGTTGAATAAGAGAGTTGAATAAGAGTTCCTTCATCTCAATTGAAAAATAAACTACTAGTGAACATTTTCATATGAAAAATAAACTACTACTTCACTAGTTGAACAAATCCTTCAGCTTCCTTAAAAGAATAGTTCTTTCATGCTTAGTATCTTATCTCCTCACTAGCCTACTACAACAAGGATAAGTCACCACGGAGGATACTATCTTCATCTCTTCTCTTCCCATAAAAAAAGTACGTTTTTCAAGTTTTTGTATTTCTGATCATGTTTTTCCCTAATTTTTCTTCTTCATTCTGTCGTGTTCGTTGGTTGGTTGGTCACCTTGGCAAGTCCGACCCGGATCGGATCGACCCTGGTACCTCGGCCTAAACTGCCGAGTCTAAGTAACATAGATACTAGACTTCATCATATATATATATATATATATATATATATATATATATCCATATATAGTCCTCAAGCAGACCCACTACTTGCCCACCAATACCACGAAGTGCTTTCATACAATTAACAACACCTATCAACCAAAAAAAGTCTCAAGACAATACATGTAACACGAACAATACAATTGGATTGCTTTTACATCCTCCTCCTTGGCTAATGATTTCCTTATATACAGTAAGCAATTGAAACCTGTGTATGCATGAGATAACTGTAGTAACTAGTGTATATATGAAGATCATGATGTTTAATAGATATAATTTTCTCGAAAGATACCGAGTTTGCTACAAAAACTCCCTATAGACACTTGCCTGGAAATATGAGATTCCAGATTAACCAAATTATAAGCAATCCATCCCAGATTCGACAGCATGGTCATCATCTGTTACTTCTATTGCCTCTGTTAATGCCCTAACAATTTCATATATCTCTCCAGCTTGAGAATGGGATCGATCTTCAGCATTAAATGAATGCACCTTGTTTTTTACCTCAATCCAACTCCGACCAGGGATCTTACTCAACCCTCTGTTCTTCATTACCTTTTGAATAGTTGCTCTATTGTCCCACATCCCAGAACCAGCATACATGTTTGAAAGAAGAACATAGGTGGAATGTTCTCTAGGTTCTATCACAAGCAAATGGCTCGCAACGTGGCTTGCCAATTCCAAATTCCCTCGCACTCTACATGCACCAAGTAGAGTCATCCACACCATAGAATCTGGCTCAAAGGGCATTGACTTTATAAGTTCTATTGCTTCATCAAGTCGGCCAGCTCTACCAAAGAGATCAACACCGCATGCATAATGTTCCATTCGCAGTGGAATTCCATAAAGGGACTCCATTGATTTTAGAATCATAGACCCCTCTTCTACAAGACCTATGTGACTGCATGCAGAAAGAAGGCCAACAAAAGTTATGTGGTCTGGTTCTACTCCTATCGCTAGCATCTCAGAAAAGATACTTAAAGCAATTTGCCCTTGTCCATGTTGAGCATATCCAAAAATGATCGAGTTCCATGACACAGAACTGTCTTTGTATGCCTCATCAAACGATCTTCTTGCATCCTCAATGATCCCACACTTAGAGTACATGTATATCATTGAACTAACCACAAAATCATTTAAAATAAAACCCGACTTGAGAACCAAACAATGGACTCCTCGACCAAATTGAAGCACTGCTAGATCCGAGCAAGCTCGGAGTGTAGCAGAGAGTGCATACTGGTCAACTATAGGATAAACTGATTGCATGTGGCAAAAGAACTTCAATGCTTCCTCGCTCAAAGAGTTTTGTGAAAGTCCAGTTATAATGGAGTTCCATGAAACATTATCCCGAAAACCCATCAAACTAAAGCATCTCATAGCGTCCTCCATTTCACTACATCTGATGTACATTGTGATGAGTGCATTGGAAACAGGTGTGGTACATTCTAGACCCTTCTTAACTACTAAACCATGAAGGATCTTTCCCTGGTCCTGTTGCCCATGTTCAAAACAAGCACTTATCACACTGGTGAATGTATACATGTCTTGATCAATCCCGAGTTCATGAATACGGATAAAAAGTCTAATCGCATGCTTTGTCAATCCATGAAAAGCATAAGATGCTAGCATCGAATTCCACGTCACCAAGTCTCTAATCCCATCCATGTCCTCAAACACCCTTACTGATTCCTCAATCAATCCACATTGCGAGTATGCCACAATTGCCGCATTGTACACGATAGCATCCACCACCCAGTTATACTTCACAATCTTACCATGCACTTGAGACATTAACCTAGAAAGTGAAGGCTGAGTGACCAACGTCAAAACACGAGCAAATGTGGCCTCATCGGGACTTAGCCCCTCCCTCTCCATCTGCACAAAAAGTGCAAAAGCAAACCTAACATCACCCAACTGAGAATACCCAGTAATGATCGCGTTCCAGGAGACCGTGTTCCTCTCTGGCATAGCCAAAAACACGGCATAAGCATCTCTAATTCTCCCACACTTGGAGTAAACGTCAACAAGTGCGCTCCCCGAGAACACATTATGATCGAGGCCAGTCTTCAAAATCAGACAATGCAACTGAAAACCAAGATCGACACGATCGACAGACGCCGCGACCGACTTGAGGATCGCTCCAAGGGTATACTGGTCAAAATCCAAACTCTTTTCCAGGATGGTCTTAAGAGTGCGCCACGCATCCCTATACCGCCCGTTGGAGACGTAGCCGGCGATCAGCGAATTCCAAGAGACGGTGTCTCTGTGGGGAATTTCGTCGAACAGCCTGCCCGCGTCGGCGACGCCGCTCGACTTTGAGTACGCGGTGAGGATTTTGTTCCAGACGGAGGTGTCGGCGCCCGCTTTTATCGCGCGTGCGTGGGTTTTGGAGGGGAAAGGTGCGATTTTGGAGTCGGCACATGACCGCAAAGCCCTTAAAAATGGCAGCTTTGTTTCTGGGCAAGTTAAAAAGAGGAACGTTTAAGCTAAAAAATTGGTTTTACTTCACGAATATGACCTCTTCGTTTCAACAAAATGTATAGAGTAGAAAAATTGAGGAAAATCCGCAAAATTGAGAGAAGAGAGGGACCTGGGTGTAATTTCTCCAGGATGGCGATGTTCCGACGAGATTGGGCTTCGTTGCCGAAGCCGAGAGTCGCCGGGAAGGGGGAGAGAGAGAGAGAGAGAGAGAGAGAGGAAACCCTAGGCTAGAGAGAAGATAGTGAGGGACAAGAAGTATCACCAATTTAATTGGGCCGGTCCAAACCAAAGCCAGCCATAGGTATGCAGTTCAACTACACCTCAAATAGGAACTTCTAATATAGTTATAACATGTGGACAAAAAAAATATAAAACATAAATAATATAATACATGGAGAAATTTGTTTATTTAGGCCTTTGTGTCACGGACTTAGTGTTTTTGCTAGCACTTTATCCCGTGCGACGCACTATCTTCCTCCTCAAAAACTCGTGCAAGCCTTCACTTGTCACGGACTTAATAATACCCCGAGCACAGATCAAGTTTGGAGAAATATTCCTTTCTCTCGAGCACCGCTAGGTATGTCGTCTCCATTTTACCATCCTTCTTGAGCTGAGTAGCGGAGATAGCTTTCCCCTTGGAAGGCTTGCCTCGTCCAACTTTCACCATGCACGATGAGCCATCCTCCATAAAGCCGACAACTCCCAAGTGTGGCATCGGAATCGCCTTAGTCGCGATAAGGAAATCCATGTCCAATATCATCTTGAAGTCATCCAGCGGCGTAACGGTGAAATTGGCAACACCCGACCAATTTCCCACAGCTATGCAGACTCCCTTGGCTACTCCTTGCACTTGGCTACTCCTTGCACGGGACACGCCTCCGCATTAACCGCCTTCATCATGCCCAGATCTTCCTCCAAGGCTAGACCCAAGCGACGGACCTCCGCGCCCGTGATGAAGTTATGAGCTGCGCCAGTGTCAACCAACGCCCGTGTGCTCATACCATTGATCCTCACGTCAACGTACATGAGCTCCTTCGATACAGCAGACTTGTCTTCACTGTGTTGAGTAAGCGCAACGCTCCCATGTGCGCTCTCACTTCGCACTCTTCGTCCCCCACCTCCTCGCTTTGGACGACATTCACACGCATGCTCCTCATCGGACAATCCCGAGTAAAGTGCTTCTCTCCGCATATGAATCACGAAATAACTCGCTCGGTTTGGGCCTTCTCGTGCTTCTTTCCCTCGGACGGACCTTCCTTAGGAGAGCTATCCCGTTCTGTAAGCCCCTGAATTTAGGGATTATTTTTTTTAATTTTATAAATCAATTATTGCAATAGATATTATTATTTGATTTAATGCTCTTTATCGTGACTTGGATTTCTAGAGCATCAGGGATGCCAGTCTCTGGAAACTTTCTTCTTGAAGTTTGTAGTAGGCGAGATTATCTTCGTTTTGATATATCATGTCCCACTTGAACTTGCTCCCTTGTACTCTTTTTGCTTCGCATAAGTTCGGGTCAAATTAGACCATTTAATTATTAATTGATTTTCCAGTCTTTTTCTTGATCGTCGTTTGCACGTTACCGTGACTTTTAATTTAGGAGCACCAGACTAGTCATTCTCTCGAAACCAACTTGTCATGCCTGATCTACTCGAGACGCTCTTCACCTATGACCTTCGTGTCCCACTCAGACACACCATCTTGTGCTCCATTTCTTTCGCACAACTTTCGATTCAATTTAGGCCAATTAATTATCTACCGTAAAATCTAATTATTTTCTAATTTAATTTCGGGACCCGACATCGATCCAATCCAGTCGACCCAATATATGGTCCTGGCCTGTTTTGAGTCTACTAGGCACGTGCCACTTGCGCGCCATCGAACTAATTTTCCTTGTGCTCCAATTTCGTCCATAATTTTAAATAGTTTAAAATTATAAATTAATTAAATCTTGGCTTCGACTTTGTCTAAACTTGGCCCAACGTCCGACCCAGTTTGGCATGGACCCTACCATGACTGCCCATACATCCCACTGATGTGTCTGCATTTTTCCCTATTTGAAAATACGTTTATTTTATATAAATATCTCTTTCTCTCTCCATTTCAAATATATATATATATATATATATATATATATATATATATATATATATATATATATATATATATATATATATATATATATATATATATATATATATATATATATATATAATATGGATAACTCTCTCTCTCTCTCTCATCCTCACCACACTCTCTCCTAACTCACCCACAGCCGAACACATCCCCCACCCTCTCTTTATTCTTTCTCTCTCTCACATTAATATCTTCCATTCCCTCTCTCCTCTCTCATTTAATATCTATACACACACATATATTTCTCTCTCTCCCAAACAAATATTACACTCATCTCTCTCTCTCTCCTTTTAATATAATCACCCCTACCCTTTCCTGTACACGTACAGCCGAACCCCCCCTTTCTTTTCTTCTTCACACTCCTCCTCCTTCTTCATTCATTCATTTTTTTCTCTTCTTCTTCCTTGCTCTTCAAGAGAGCAACACCACCACCATGAACACCGAGCCACTCCCTCACAACAAACATCACCACCACCACCTCTTGTCATATCCTCCTCCTTTCTTCCCTTGCTGGGCTGCCACCGCCGCCGCATGGCTACGCCACCGTGCGCGCCGCCGCGAGGCAGCAGCCGCAGCTCCAGCAGTGCAGCACGCAGCAGTAGCTGCAGCAGGCGGGCAGCAGCACCCCGCGTGCACCGGCCGGCCGCGCGCCGCCCCGGCCACCGCCGCCACCGGCGAGCCCCCCCACGGTCGCGCGCGGGCTGGACGACCTCCCCATGGCGGCCACCGTCCTCCGGGACGCCGTCTAGGCGATTCGTGCGTTTTGCACGGAATCCCGTCGACGCGCGCGCGGGAAAGTTTCAGAATTCGTGCTTCGAGGCAGCGACTTCGCACCGATTTTTTGGAGAATCCGACCTTTGGATCGACGATTTATTTGCTCCGTCACAATCTCGGTATATAACCCTTCATTACTCTCAAATTTCATCTGTTAATTTCGTCGTTTAATAGATCAAAATCGGCCACCAAGTTGACACTTTAAATTGTGTTATTTTTGGACAGTTTTGTGGAGCCGACTTCGTCGACTCGTATCTTCTCCATCGCGGCACCGGTTGGCGCGCTAGTATAATCCTCTTCCTGCCCCCTTTAGATTTCATTTCAGTTTGAGCTTGTTAGGTCGGTCGAATTCGACGCCAAAATTGGCCGTTCGAATTCTTAGTGTTGCACTTGTAAAATTCCATTTTTGAACCCGGGACTTCGGATTCAATTTCTGACACTATCAGTAGACTCGTGGCGTCGTTCTGGCTTGTTTTCATATAAAGTTTGCTTGATTTGGAGAATATGGGCCCTGGAACGTATTTCGGTGCAAAGCGGGTCCCACTTTTCGAGTCAACGGGTCACTTTGAGATCGGCTCATCGGAATCCAATTCTGGATATATCGTTGAGTTCGTATCGTCATTCTAGACTCGTTAAAATATAATTTGCTAGGTTTTAGTGGACATTGGTTCCGACACGTATTTTGGTGCAAGTCGGATACCAATATCCGGGTCAGCGGGTCATTTTGAGTTCGGCTCATCGAAATCCAATTCCGGATATACCGTTGAGTTCGTATCGTCATTCTGGACTCGTTGACATATAATTTGTTGATTTTTTAGGACATTGGCTCCGACAGCTTTTTCGTGCAGATCGAATTTTAATGTCCTGGTCAACGGACTAATTTGAGATCGGGTCAACGGAATCCAATTTTGGATATACCGTTGGGTTCGTATCGTCATTCTGGATTCATGGACATATAATTTGTTAGGTTTTGTGCACTTTTATTTTGGCACATTTTTCGGTGCAAAGTGGGTCCGACACGGACACCATTTTGGTCCGAAATTACCTTTTTGCCCCTGTGTCCAAATTGGACTTATGGGCAGGCTATCCTAGCTGATTTGAATATTCTGGACACGTTGGTAATGGTTGTTTCACCATCCGGCAACATCTGTAGGTTTTCACCGTATTATTATAATCTTTCTTCTTTTGTGGTATTTTGAGATCCATCGATTACAGTGATTTCACAACCACTGAAATTGAATGTGTTGACTCTGTAGATGTTTATAGAGACTGGCTTTGACCCTGTTTGACCATGGTTGACTACTTTGACTGAACGTCGAAGTAGAGTCAACACTTGACCTAGGTTAGACTAGTTTTGACCTTGGTTGACCACAGTTGACTATTTTGACCAAAAGTCAACCGGAAGTCAACCGTAGCCTAAAATTGACTAGAACTGGACCGAAGTTGACCAGTTGACCCAAAGTCAACTGTTAGTCAACGTTAGTCAAGTTTGACCTAGAGTTGACTTAGGGTTGACCATAGTTGACCAGTTGACCAAAGTCAACTGTAAGTCAACCATTAACTTAGATTGATCTAGTTTGACTTGCCTTGACCTAGTTTGACTTAGTATGACTTGATTTTACTTCCAAACCCTTATATTAATACGGTATTCCACCTATAGGTCCTCGAGGCACTGTTCTTGGACCAGTTGACATATTCCACCAGATCTCAGGCGAGTACATTCTCTGATAATAATTCTGTTTTATGATATCGTTTATGTTTCTTGTACTTAGTGTAGATACCCTTGTTCTCTTGACACATTGTTCACACGGATTGGTATTTCTCTGGATCCCGTCATGAGATATTATTCCTCGCTTTCCTTGGTATATCTTGTGCAAGTCTTTCTTGTTCCTTGTGCATTGTATAAACACGATTCCTGCGAAGGCTAGCTACCCTCTCAGAGAATCGTGTGTCATGATGTGTCATGGTTGGATCCACTATACTAGTCGGGGGACGGGGAGTATTAGTGTAGATGTGTGGTCAATACCCGCCTTGTATATCTTGTGAACCTTGTGAATGCCAATCATACACCACACGTATGGTTGGCTAGATCATGACCTTGTGCAGACCCAAGTCGGCCACATATTGTAGCTAGTACTCACACACTTAGATAGATGTTCTTGATTCTTGTACATGCCATGATCAGTTTTACTTGCCTTGTTCTAGCTCTAGATTTACAGCTTACCTTGCCATGATACTCACATGTATATTTCATAATTTCTTGTATATTCTCTCTATTTACTGCTACATTTTCAATATCATCTAATTAAAACTGTTATTTGAGATTTGTGCTCGTTCCATCCTGACTGGATATGTTGACAAAATTTTAGGAGTAGTTGTGCCCTCAGTTTTGGACTTCATGATGTGGCTAGCTGAGGTGGATCTCACTATTCTTCTATGTGAGTTGCCTGGTAGTTATCCTTAGTTAGTCTTGTTGTTCCTTCTTTATTTTTTCTGTCTTATGATCCTTGTAGATTTTAGTTGTTCTAGTGATATTATAATTATTTTTTATCTTATCTTCCTTAGTTTTCGTGATGTGGCATGAGTACATTTCATAGTTATGGATCTTAGATGTTGTAGTTAGTATAGTATACTTGACAGCGTTCTACCGCCGATACCGCGGCGTAGGCTGGGCGTGGCCCACATATTCGTACCCGTATATCTGGGTGCGGGTCGTGACACGCTCTCCCCCAATATTCTCTTTAGTGGACTTTGGCTTGGCCTCGGCATCGTTATCGTCCCACATGTACTCGACAAGCCGCTTCGCTGCTGCCACGGTTGTGTTCAAGTCTTACACCCTCCGTCGCTGCAATTCTTGAGCCGCCCAAGGTTTGAGTCCATCGAGAAAAAAGAACAAACGATCCTCCTCGCCCATGCTAGATATCGCGAGCATCAAGCGTGTAAACTCCGCGACGTACTCCTTGATCGTCCCGGTACGCTTGAGTTGCCGCAAACTCTGTATCGCTGCAAACTCCACATTCTCCGGATAGAACTGAGACTTGATCTCCTTCTTGAGATCCTTCCAAGTCTCTATCGAGCACAAACACTTCTCTACTTCCGTGCACCTTCGACGCCACCACAGCATCGCATCATTTGTGAAGTAGAGTGAAGCAATATCCACCTTCTCGGTGTCATCGTTGATGTGCAACGTCTTGAAGTATCGCTCCACGTTCCATAAGAAGTTCTCAACTTCTTTGGCATCTCGTACCCCACTGAAGGATTTTAGCTCGGTGATCTTCCTTCGCCTCGGTGCCTCCCTACTCGAAGGTCCACAGTTCGCAACGGCCTTCTCCATAATGGCAACTTTGGTCTTGAGTTCTCTGCAACTCTCAACCACAGTCTTTAGCTCCTTGTAGCCTTGGACCTTCCTACGCAAGTCCTCAATCTTTGCACGATGCTCCTTGAGCTCCTCCTCAAGTGCGGATCGGATCTCTTGGAATTGCTCCCGAAAGATTGCCATGGACGAAGCAACGTCGCTCTCCAGCCCATCGAAGTACCTTTCTAGCCTCGTGTTGCTTTGCTCCACGGAGCCATACGCATCTCCATGTCCCTCGAACCCGTCTCCAATAGCTCAACACGCTCGGCAAGACCGGCAAGGCTACGCTCTACCGTAGACTCCTTTCTCTTGCCCCTCTTGTGCGTCTTGGTGTGCCCCTCCTTAGGCGACGTGGGTCCCTCATGGACATTCTTGGATGTCGACATGGCACCAACCGACCTTCGCTCTGATACCACTTGTCACGGACTTAGTATTTTAGGCTACACTTCGACCCGTACGGCGCACTATCTTCCTCCTTGAAGAGTCGTGCAAGCCTTCCAAGGGAAAAGCTATCTCCGCTACTCAGCTCAAGAAGGGTGGCAAAAGGGAGACGGCATACCTAGCGGTGCTCGAGAGGAAGGAAGGCTTCGAGGAGGAAGACCTTTCGTGCAAGACCAAGGGTATTGCAAAGGAGCGTCCCAAGGAGCCACTTCCGCGGAGAGAGGTGGACCGTGCTATCGGGCTAGGCATGAGTACAGAGAAGCATGTCGCAAGCTGTACGGAGGCAGAAGCGACGAGGCGGAGTAACTCGCGCAAGGAGTTGCTCAAAGCTCGCAGGGACATTCGGGTCGAGAGGCTTGCAAGGGGACTCGCTTGCGCGGAGGTGTGCAGAACCATGTGCAGGCACGAGACAAGGGGGATCGACGACTCGATAGCCCACACGAGATTCGTCCTGTGCCGAGGAGGGCACATACCAAGACCATAGTTGGTGCGACGAATCAGTTTGCTTCCGATCTTGAGGAGAAGATGGATAAATGGAAGCGTTACACGAAGCGCACAAAGAAGGGACGACGAGCAGCGATCATGCCTACGAGGGTGGACGTCGTTCCAAGACTTGCTGCACCCGTCGACGAGGGCGTCGACGAAACAGGTGGGGGAGAATGTCACGTAAAAAAGTTTGCGCCCCATCGGGACGGATTTGTATAACTCTCCACGGACATGGTTTATGCGGAAAGCTTTCGGAACATTCTAGAAGATGACGAAACTCTCTAGAAGACGGTGGAGTTCTCTGGAAGGCCCAAGATCATTCTAGATGGCCCAAGATCCTTCTGGATGGCCCATGAAGTTTCTTTTTATTTCTCTTAGAGAATAATCCTGGAATATGCCGATTCCAGTATGGTAGTAGAATAATTCCTGAAATATTCCTTCCAAAAGTTTCCATGTAAAGCTCTTTGAGCCATTATAAGTAAGGGGGAGGCCACATTTGTTTCTCACCACCCAAAGTTGTAGTCTTTTCTAGTATAGTATAATCTTCCACTCTCTCTTTCTTTTGCTCCACAATATTTTCAATATCGTCTTAGCGATCTAGCTAAGTGTCGGGAGAAGGCTTGAACGACTCTTCGAGGAGGAAGATAGTGCGCCGCACGGGTCGAAGTGTAGCATAAAACAATAAGTCCGTGACAACTGGCTTTTTACAAACTTGCGATTAAGGAAGGAGATTTATGTAGTCCAACTATTGTAATGGACGAGTGAAAAAAATAAGAACTCGTGAGTTCCAATAGAAATTTTGATAAGCATGCAAGTTTTCTAGTTGATGTCATTTAAAAAAATAAATGTTAAGGACACTACAAAATTTATTACAAAAGGACAAGGCAACACATTTGGGTCATTTTTTTGTTGGGCAACACCCCTCTCCTTCTTTCTTAGAACAACATTTCTCTTCCTTTTTTTGTCTCTTCATCTTCCTCCTTTCTCCTTCAACCTTAATCTTGTAATAGATACTTGACGATGAAGTTTTAGGACCCCTTTAGAAGAAGTTTTGAACTCATTATAGGGGTTCTGAAATAAAAGAAATCAACACATTCTCGTTGGCAAACGATGCAAATTTTTAACAGTTAATTTGTTTGACAGTCCTAGTACAAAGAGTTTTTCTTATTAATGTCAAAATGTTGGCAGTACTAAAAATAGATAAGAATGCCAAAATTGTACATATCCAATTATTATTATAAATTATATTATGATGCGGGACTTCTAAAATGAACTATATCTATTAGGACTAGCAATTTTTTGGCCGTCCTAACAAATAATCAGGTTGGCATTCTTAATATAAAAGAGTTCTCTATATTAGAATTGTCAAACTTTTGGCAATATTAAAAGTAGACATGACTGTCAAAATTTTAAATATCCAACAACTGTTTAAAACTATAATTTATAAATATGTCAAGATAAGATTAATATTTCTATAAAGATGTGGTATTAAAAATATACAACACTTAGTGCCAAAAGATAAACACATCTTCTTTAAACAAGTGTCTAAAGTATGGTGTAAGGTATGTTTAGAATAAAAATATGCACGATTTAAAACAAAGTAAGGTGTAAGATAAACTTTTTTAAATAAGTAGGATTTTATAAATATGCTTATATATTTTTCATGCTCAATTTTATCATATCATTTTAAATATGTTTTTTCATTATAATTACATCTTTTGTATCAAAAACTAAACATATCTTTTTTTATTCTAATCATACTTTTGTCTAAACTAATTACTCAAAATTTAAATTTTGTAACTGAATAGTCAAAATTTTGGTAGTCATTTTCCGTCCCAAACGAGACTATTTCGATTATAAAGCTTTGAAACTCCGTTATTGGAGTTCGAAAGTTCAAAAATAGTCTCGAAGTATACCAAGAAACTATTAAAAAAATTATTGATTAAGGTTTAGAAATTTGGGAGGGAAGAAGCCAATTTTATTATATATATTTAAAATTTGTTTTGTCCTCTAACAATTTTCAAGGATATTCTGTGTATTAAAATATACAAACATTGTTGTTCCTAGTAATTTTTAATTCACTTAACATTCTTCGTTTCTATTTGACTAATCATGAAAAAAGAGAGTTAAATATGATTTTAAATAAACTTAAGAATCATAATCACAATAATTTAAATAAAAGATAAATATGTATATTTCCTCCTATCCGACTAAGAATGGATTTAGAATTACAATAGTTTCAGATGAAGCATAATTAATGCCAATGGTTTGATAGTCTGTGTTCCAAAATCACAAATATTCCACTAACAAGGGATTCATAAATCATATTCCAAAATGACAATACACTAATATTGGAGTTAATAATAGCTAGTTGTGATTAGAAGTTTTTGATTGAATTGGCACCCCTAAGATGGAACTAGAGAGAGCCCAATTCTCCTACATGATATCATTAGGAGGTTTAAAAGCAAAAATACTATTTGGTTCTCAAAATATTTGGGTGATGCCATCTTCCATTATATGACATAGGACATGGTTGCTGACATGGCAGCTGACATGACAAAATTTAACATTAAAATTAAAATTCATATTAAATTAACATGATAATTAACATTAACCTTAACCTTAACATTAAAATTAACCTTAACATTAAAATTAATATTAATATTAACATTAACATTAATATTAATATTAATATTAACATTAACATAAAAAAAAATTGGCTAATTAATGTTTTTGGTTAAAATTTGTCATGTCAGCTGTTATGTCAGCTGTCATGTCAGATCTTACATAATGGAAGATAGCATCACCCAAATATTTTGGAAGCCAAATAGTATAATTGGTTTAAAAGATAACCAAAAACCTATGACTAAGGGGGCATCAACAGTCAATAGTGATTACTCATGGTTAGGTGTAATTCCCTCTTTTACACGTGGAAATTATGGAGGGAATGTAAATTCCCTTTAACCTCAGACTATTATTATTTTTTTAGTTTTCAGACTAAAAGTACTGTGCAAAGAGTGAAGAATGAATCAAGCCGAGTGAACATTATGCACATACGAGCAATCACCATATCAGCAACCAGAGCATACTTTTTGAAAAGTAATGTGTCCAACGTTGTTTGTGCGTTTTGAGAGCTCCCGAAAGTTCGTCGGACCGTCAACAGAGTAAATAAATTACGTGCCGATTCGATCTCCACCGCTGCACTATCCATAATCTCAAAGCTTGTACTTTGAATTTTTCTGTAATTACATTCTATGTAATATAATTATTAAGTTGTTTACAAGTTTATCAAAATGTTTTTTGAAATAATTGTACTTCAATTTCTATCCGAAAATACGGTCCTCGAGCATCCTCGTTATGATTATTTACTTGTTCGGCTGCTTGTAACAAAACTAATTTAATAAAATATATAATTTGTGATGAACAACCTTTCTCGTTTGGTGAGGTTGAACTATATTTTGACTATCGAAGTATTATACTAAATCTTTATCTTACTAAAGTTTTTAGATATATTCTTAGAGTATAAATTGTTAAAATATTTGATTTTTTTTTTGAAATATTAGTATATTTTCTTTTAACTTAGCATATATGGACAATAGATAAAATTATTCCTTTGTTTGTACCACAACACATTATTAAGATTGGAGAAGAGTTTCACAAAAATGAATTATTTGTTAAGACTTTGAATTTTTGCATACTATAACTGTAATCTGCGAAGCCATGTTACAAGTTTTAAATGAATATGATATTCATAATAAAAAAAATAAGCTTTTTTGCTAATAATAATAATTCTTGTATCCATATTTTGAAACCCAATTTTTGCCTATATTAGAAGGACGTCATTTTCATGTAAGATGTGATTGTCATATTGTTAATTTAATTTTACAAGAATATCTTAATTTTTTTCAAACGAATTTATAAATTATTGGAACAAGTGTAATTAGTTTGAACACTTCACCAAGTAGGCAATAAGAATTTAAAATACTATGTGCATAATATGGTTTGAGATTTATGAGATATGTTAAGGATGTATCGTACATTAGATGCTCTAATTTGTTTATATAAAAAGATTATGTCAAATTGATCCGATTCAACTGTTCAATATATTAGTAGTTGTGGTGTTTATTCCCTCGAAATTCAAAAAATGTACTTGTATTTAAACTCCTACGAAGAAGATGTCTGGCCCAGATCCGATCAAGTCCGATCAACTCTGGATTCGGGTTGGCCTGACCCGTCCCACTTAATACCTTGAGGCTCTGGCTACAAGAATCCCTTTTCTTCCAAGACAGTCATGCTGTAATAATATTAGCAATTTTTACTCCTATTTGGTGTAAGTAAAAAAAAAAAAAAAAATCTAAGAAGGGAAAACTCTGAAATTTAAATTTTATATGACCTGTTAATATTGGGTTTCTATAATAGAATAAAAGACCACTATATCCTTCCCGGCTCCCAATATCAACCCTCCTTAATTGGTAATTCCTGGACGGTTTCGAATGGCTCTCCAATGGATGGTTTTGAATCGGTTGATTTCAACAATTTTGACAGTTTCGATATCTATTTTGGGTATCAATATCAGCTAATACCGCAAACTATGTCAATTTTTTCCTGAGTATTTGTTGTATAATAACGTATAAGAAGAATATTATCCAATTATAAATAAATATCTTTTCTAACTCATGTGGTTAAGGTGTAAGATATTTTTCTTGTTTGGTTGAGTTCGATTCTTCATGTTGACAAATTTAACTTTTTTCAACCATTTTTTACATAATTCATTTTTTTTAAAAATAAAATGGACAGTGATATAATGACGGCTTAGACGGTTTACTTTTGAGCCATTTTAAAGTCTCATTATATAGTGGAAGATGAGCAAAAAGAGATGTTTATTAATAAACCATGTGACACTAATTAAATACTATGTAATCTAATAATTTTGGCAATAATTGTTGACGATAACACATTAGGAACTCCAATCATGTTTTGTACATACACCATATGCTTTTGTATTAAGGCCTCGTTTGGTTCACGGGATCATCAGATTAGAAAAAAAAAGTGATTATTTTTCTATGTTTGGGTGCCAAAAAAATTGAGGGAAAAAATAAAATAATTTTCAATGGAAGAAAAATTAGAGAGGAAAGTAATTACATCCATCCAAGCAAGGAATCACTTTTCTACATTGAAGCATTCACTTTCCTTTCCAAATTCCTTGGCATTTCCAAACATTGGAAAGAAAAATCAATAGAAATTGTAAGTTTCCAAAGAAAAAAAAATGCCAAGAAATTAATTTTCTTTCTCTTCCATTCCACGAACTAAACGAGGCCTAAGATTGATTTTTTAAGCATACTAATAACATGCACTGCATGCTTGTAAATAAATTGTTCTGAATTGAACTAAAGCAACCAATAAAAATGTCTTCCGACTTAACTACTTGAATTAAACACGTTTGTTATAATTAAATCATATTAGATAGTTAAAAAAATAATTTTTAAAAATAATAATTAATAGAGTATTTATAAACGACTTAAGACCGTTTTGAGCCGATCCAAGCTGCCTTATATTAATACTAGTAAATGCACGTGTTTTGCACGTATAATAACGAATAATAAGTATACTATCCAATTGTAGTCAAATATTTCTTCTAACTTATGTGGTTAAGGTGTTATGTATTTTTTTTTTTTTTTTTGTTGAGTTCGATTCTCCATGTTGACAAATTTAAATATTTTTCAACAATTTTTTATATAATTTTTTTAAATAAAATAGACCGTGATGTAATGATGACTTAGACGACTCAAAAGTGAGCCGTTTTGAAGTCTCGTTATATATTGGAAGAATAGTAGATATAGATTGTGGCTTATATAAGAATTGCTGATTCTAATCTATCAATATGGACTTTTCAGCTTGTGATCATATCTGTAATCGGAAATGAGTACGGATTTGGATTTTTTGAGTTAGCTCATTCCCTCTCTCAAGAATTCATCTGGATATGAACATTCTGTTATGAAAAAGAAAATAGCTAATTTGTTCGCAGGCGAACTGGTCCGTCCACCGCATAGCCGCACCCCATTGCCTTTTCTGTATTTATGAATTCTACGTCGATTGACCTGTCAATGGGACGACGCAACATGACGGACGGACAACATAGCAGTACTCTATGAAAAATATGATATGATCACGTTAATTCTCAAAAGTACCAATAATTCGCCTGCAAGCCATGATGCACTTATTTCGAATTGATTGGCCGACATCTACAATTGCTATGCAATTTCAAAGGAACATTCATATCCTCGGATTATTTCGGTATGAATTATAGTGTATCTGGACTAAGTCCACAACCCCCACCTGATGTTGCCCCCCAACAGTTCCACCTGATAATTTGACAAGTCGATCTTCATTGTGGGCCGGTCCCGAGGGGTCCCCCTCGTCTCCTATCTATTGTGGGCTCACGCTGAGGATGAAAGTTCGTCCTACGCAAGAGGTTGTCCATACCGAATCCGTAGTCTTGTCGGACTTATCCATATGCCGGTCCTTTTTCCAATCACAAGTCTGTCTCTATGTGCTTTTGAAGGTTGTTCATATATTGCGTATGTAAAGTTTAGCTGATTCATTTCAAGATCAAGATCTGGAGCAAATCTTAAACAAGAAATTATTGGTTTGCTTAATTTTCTGTGTGTTAGACTCGTGTTCTTCAAGGACGAACTTTGCTATAAATCTCAATAATCTCTGTTAGGGGCTGTTTGGTTCGCACAAAGTGTGCGGGAAGTGGAGGAATTTACGAGGAGTGGCTGGGTTTTGCAGGACTCGCGGCGTTTGATTCGCAGCAACTGGAGGCAGCAAGTGAGGAATCTCACTTGCTGCACAGTTGTTGTCCCCTCGTTTTGAATAATTTTCACTTCCCTCACAAAAGTGAGGGAGGTGAGATGAAAGTGGTGGTGGAGCGGGGTGGTGGTGGTGGTGGGAGGGTGGCGGTGGCGTTGGGCGGTGGCGTGGGGCGGTGCCGAGGGTGGCGGTACTGGTGGCCTGGAGGCGGTGGCGTGGGGCGGGGGCGGTGTCCTGGAGGAGGGGGGGGAGGAGGAGGAGGCCGTGGGGAGGAGGGGCCGGAGGTCGTGGCGGCGGCGGTGGCGTGGGGTGGGGACGGTGGCCTGGAGGAGGAGGGGGAGGAGGAGGTCGTGACGGCGGTGGCGGTGGCGTGGGGCGGTGGCGGTGGACTGGAGGGGCTGGAGAAGAAGAGGAAGAAAAGTAAAGTGTGTGTGTGTGAGAGAGAGAGAGAGATATTTAAAAATAAAACAAAATTTGGGGTAACTATACCTAGGTTTACCACATCTCCAAAAAAATTTCTGTTTTTCACTTACAACAACCATCCAAACACCAAATTCATTTTTCTTCCACTTGCAGTTGACAAAAAGTACTCTATCCAAACATATTTTAGAAAGTGCCACTTGCTGCAAGTGTCCTAAAACTCAACTTGCTATAATTGTCACTTTTATACTTTCAAAAAGTTACATCTATCAAAACAGCCCCTTACACTATGTTTGGGAACATAGGAGAGGAGGGAGAGGAAAATTTGAGAGGAAGGAAAATTGAGGGAGAGGAAAATTAACTTTACCTCTTCTTGTTTGGATGAACAAAAAGTAGGGAAAGGAAAGTTTAAAAATAATTTTTTATTTGTTTATGGATATAGGTATAATTACTATTTCTTCCTTGGTATTCTCAAATGATGATTTAATATTAACTTTTTGAGGGGTAGTGGGGTAAATTCACTCAAATTTCTCTCATCTCTCTCCATTTTCCTCCCACATTTGGGAGGAAAATTTTTTGGTGGGACCCACCTACTTTTTCCTCTCAAATTTTCCTCCCCCATGTTCTCTCCCCCTTTCCAAACACCATCATTTAAAATTTTCCTCTCACTTTCCCCTCAACTTTTTCCTTCCTCCCATTTTCCACCCTTCCCAAAAGTACCTTAATGGAGGATGGAGTCCCCCAAACTATTAGTATATGTACATTGAATGGTTTTTTTCGTATTTTACTTCTTATTATACAGGGCATATGAGAGAGCCTGTAATAAATGCACCTGCTAACGCAGTGAAGGTCAAAAACATAGTTTACATTATTGACTGATACTAGTACAGTTTCACATATCCCAATTCAATAACTACCGATAGTAATCTCTTTTTAGTCATTTTGGTAAAGAAATTGAACAAAAGAAAAATCTATAAGCAAGGGTGTAAAATTATAGTAAAATTGTAGAAACATGTAAACGAATACAATTTATTTATCGTAGATAAACCAATTAGCAAGAGCACATTACTTTATTCAATTTTAAAACTACTAAGAAAAAATAACACAAATTACTTAAAATTATGCTTAAATATATAAAATATTATTTTCTAAAAAATAAAAATAATTAATAATTATTTGATTTACGACATCAAAAAAATACGATACTAAGGTCCGAAACCGTTGATGCTATCGATACTATCAATTAATTCGGATACTCGTAGGAAGCGTCTGATACCGATTCCAATACTGATATTGCGAGCAAGGTTCACAGTATCAAAATCGGTATCGGAATATTCCTATGAGTACTGGTATCGATGATATCGGTAGTATCGGCTGTTTCATATCGGAGTATCGAATTTTTTGGTATCGAAAAAAAAAATTATTAATAAATTATTTACATTTAAAAACAGATATTTTATACGTTTAGGCATAATTTTAAGTATTTTTAGTGTTATTTCTTAGTAGTTTTGAAACTAAATGAAATAGTTGTTACCCTTACCGATTGGGTCACATACAATAGATTGGTTTTCTTCTTTTACATGCTTTTACAACTTTATTATGCTTTAAACCCTTGCCGATTTGTCTTTTTCGTTTAATTTTCTTTGCCGAATTGACCGGAAAAGAGATCCCCAATGTCGGTATCGGTCAGTATCGGATATTGGATCGGGACATGCCAAACCGTATCGGTATCGGCCGTATCGGATCGGTATCGACCGATGCTTTAAACCATAAATTTGCGAGCCTTGGTCAAAACCATGCAGTTTGTCGTGGCAGAGAGCGCCTCCTCGAGGAAAATAACAAGGTTCGCAGTATCCGTATCGGATTCGGTATCGGACCATTCCTATGAGTATCATGATAGATAGTATCGACGGTTTCAAATCTTTTGGTATAAAAAAAACAAATAATTATTAACAAATTGTTAACATTTTAGAAAATATATTTTATACATTTAAGCATAATTTTAGATATTTCTATTCATCATTATCGATTGGTTTACATATCTTAGATAAGTTTTATTCTTTTATATTCTTCTAGTATATCTTTGTTGATTGGTCTTTTTCGTTTAATTTATTTTGTCGAATTGACCGAAAAAAGATCTCTAATGATAAGGACCGAGATCGGATATTGATCGGTATCAAATCTTCTAAAAATACCAAATTATATCGATATCAACCGTGATACTGTAAACTATGGAAAATATTCGGGTCCTAAGTGTGGCAAGGCATTATGATGTATAAAAATCCAAAATCAAATGTCAAGTTGGACATGCCCTGTTGTCAAGCATCTGTGGGACGTGGCATCTCCTCCACCTCAGCATGGTATGACATTTCTTGTGGACGCGACGTGACCACGAATTTTGGGGGGGGGGGGGGGGGGGGGGGGGGGGGGGGGGGGTGGGGGGCAACTTGGTGTTTGGTGGTGGGAGATCATTTGATGAAGATTGAGAATGTTAAGCAAGTGGGGTTTTTGAGTAATGATGCAGATTTGAGCCCTTTCAGAAGTCATGTCACCCACCACATGAGCTGGATAATGGGATGTGGTTAATTATCTAAGGCATGGCATCTATGATTGCATTAGCAATGTAAAGGACACTCATCCACCTCTCTCAATCCACACTTTGCACAAATCTAATCTTCCTCTTCACCTTTCTTAGATGTGTTTCTAATTCGAATTCTCGACTTTGATAGCTTCTAGTTACAACAAATTTATAATTTTCTGACAGACAAATTATCTAATTTTTGTACTAGAATTTTGTATTTTTGGAGATTATTTTAATTTTAAGATCTCGTACAATATTCAAAAGTTGTATTTAACTTTTTATATTATTCATAATAAGATTTAGATTTCGTTCCGATGTTTGGTTTGGATTGACCGTCGAAAATAGAAATTTAAATAAAATTTTCGAATATTATATGGGATCTTAAATCTAAACGCAAATTTTAAATTTATGGAAACCTAACGTCAGTCCCAGTCACTCACCCATCAAAACGGTACTTAGATATACTTCTAAGCAATATAGAATATTATACAATATTCTAAAATTAGATTTTTTTAGTACACTAATATTATACAATATTCTAAAATTAGATTTTTTTAGTACACTATATTTCTATGAGCTTTGCTATACCTACAACCAAATGATTAACATTCTCTTAGGGTGTGTTTTGTAAACCGTATTTGGAGGTGGAATTTAAATTTTTATGGATTTTGAGACAAATTTATGGAATCCTATGTTTGGTTGGAGATGGATTTGGATATGGAAAATACGACAAAATCCAAAACTTGGATTTGGTTGGATTTTGGAGGAAAAAATAATTATTCTTTAATAATTTCATTAAAATATTTATTATTTAATAATTTTGTTAAAAATTAGTAAATTAAAAATTAGTTAATCTTTAATAATTTCGTTTAAAAATATTTATTCTTTAATAATTTCGTTTAAAAATTAGTTAATTAATAAAAAACTAACTTTTTTATTAGTATTATTAATTAATAAAAAATAGTATTATTAATTAAAATTAGTTAATTTGTTAATTTCATTATAATCATAATTAATAATTTATTAGTATTATTATAATATTAATTAATTATTTGTTAATTAGTTAAGAATCATAATTTACTAGTATTATTATATTATTATTATAATATTAAATAATAATTTATTAGTATTATTATAATATTAATTAATAATCATATCCTATGTTTAGTATTATTAATTTAAAAATTAGTTAATTAGTTAATTAGTTAATTTTGTTGTAATCATATTAATAATTTATTAGTATTATTATAATATTAATTAATAATTTGTTAATAACTATTTTATTATAATCTTAATTAATAATATTTTAATCACAATTAGAATCATATTTTATAATAATTTAATTAATAATATACTAGTCATAATAATATCAATTTATAATTACTATTTTTAAAATATTTAATTTATAGTTAATTAATCGTTAATTATTAATTATTAATCAATAATTATAATTTATAATTATTAATCGTTAATAAAAAATTATCAATTATCAATTGTTGATTATTAATCTTTAATTATTAATCGTTATTTATTTAAAATTAACTAATTATTAATTATTAATTTTATAATTAATAATAACTAATCGTCAATTATTAATTACTAGTCGTTAATTACTAATCGTTAATTATTAATTTTATAAATAATAATAACTATAATTAATCATAATTAATTAATAGTTTAATTATTGATCATGACTATAATTTAATTATTAATCATAAATTCAAATTCTATGTTTGGTTTGAGTTGGATTTGATTCTTGAAATCCATGATTTGGATTTGGAGGATTTCCAAATCCAAAACCAAATAGTGAAATCCGGTTACCAAACAAGCCCTTACAACCATCACATGTCAGATTTCTATTGGAGGAGGGGGGGGGGGGGGGGGGGGGGGGGAGTGGTAGGATTAGATGGAGTTCATGTAGCAAAGGGTGAGAGAGAAGGTGGGATCTGATGGAATTTATGTGTAAATAATAGGAGAGAGGTTAAAAAAAGCTATAATTATTTGATTGTAGACTTTAACATTTTTTTATTTTTTATTTCTTTGTTGTGTCAAGTCATGGTATTTCCTTTTATGGAAAGTTTGAAGGGATGCTTTAGTTTGGGATCAAACTATAGCCAAGGAAGCTTGAAGAGGGGAGAGGGGTACTCATGAGTCTGAGTCTCATGACCTAGTCAGGGGTCCTCACTAGTTGGTCATCATTGGAGAATATTCTCCATGCCCACCTATGATGTTTCTTCCTAGGGGGAGAATGATGGCCTCTATGAAACTTTGGAAACATTAACACACATATTTGGCTCAAAAGGAGGGCTTTGAGTACTTTTAAGGTTCTTTGCCTCCATGATGGTGGGATGGTGTGCAAGTGCTATGATTGCTTCAATGTGTGCACAATGTTTAACATAATTTGGCATCAACATCTCCACTTGCATTTTTGCTAATTATCTTCAAATTTGTAGCATTGTCTACTGGAATCCTCCTCGGCAACCTCAATTAAGTAAGATTATGTTAATATGTGAAAAAAAACAAAAAAAAAAAACAAAATACTATTTGACTCCCAAATTTTTTTGGGTGATATCATCTTCCATTATATGACAGATAACATGGTTGCTGACATAGCAGCTGACATGACAAAATTTAACAATAAAATTAATATTAAAATTAAAACTAATAGTAAATTAATAAATTAAAATGATAATTAACATTAAGATTAACCTTAACACTAAAATTAATAATAATAATAATATTATATTAATATTAACATTAATAGTAATATTAACATTAACATTAACATTAACATTAACATTAATATTAACATTAGCATTGAAAAAATTTGGATAATTAATTTTTTTTGTTAAAATTTGTCATGTCAGCTGTTATGTCATCTGTCATGTCAGATGCCACATAATGGGAGATGGCATCACCCAAATATTTTGGGAGCCAAATAGCATAATTGTAATATGTGTTCTAAAAATATATAACTACTTTTAGCAGCATATTTATCAATATAAAGTTATAGTTGTCAATTAAATTTATATAATGTCTTCTGATTTCAAGAAAGACTATCAAAACTATTCTTAATTTATTATAATTTTGAAAAATTAAATTTATAACTTTTTTTATAAATTATAAATAATTTTGGTAATCCGCAAATTTTATGCAATTGTAAAATCTTTCTTGACAATTACACTTCTCTTGTTAATACATATTTTAAGTGAAAGATGTATTGATGAATGTGCTGACGGAAGTATCTATTAAAATACACATTTGTTAATATATTAACTTGTGCTCTTTAGAGCACATGTTAACAAAATCCTATTTAAAATTACTTATAGATCTGGTTTGGTTTGCGGGAAAGAATTATTTCATTTCTTTGAAAAAGTAATTTTCTTCTATGTTTGGAAAAAAAAGTTTTTCTTTCCAGTATTTGAAAAAGACATGAATATAGTCAGAATATATAATAGTGATAGTTTAGTCCTTATTTTTGAATAAATACCAAAAAATTGGAGGAAATTGGACAAGGAGAATTTTTTTTTTTTTTTTTGGATTTTTTATGGCATGCAAGCAAACACATGGAACAAATGAATTTCCTTTTTCAAGATCCTAAATAGGCGAACCAAACGTAACCTTATTCCTACCTTCTCCAACTAATCTCTACTATTATAAGGGACTTCAAAACAGCTAAAAATTGAGCCGTCTAAGTCGTGTGTATATCATCGACCATTTAATTTAAAAAATATTAAAATATATAAAAAGTTGTTGATTTTTTTTTTAGTTTTTTCATATATGTTCAACATTGGAAATCGAACTCATGCAAACAAGAATAATACCTCTCATGTTAACCACACGAATAAGAAATATTTGACTATAATTAGATAATATTCTTATTATACGTGCAGAACACGTGTATCTACTAGTATATTTTAGCGCTTCCCCAAACAAGTGCCGATCTATTCATCTACGTTTTAGTAGTCGACATGTTTTTGTTGAGTCTTACGTGGTTGTCCCCAACTTGTTACGGATACACTCCAATATCTCTTGGTTAATTGACATATTTTTCAGGAACCTTATGAATTATGATTATGTGGTCCATACATGATACATGCATTGTATGATCTTTTTCATGTAGGTGTGTGGACCAGACAAAGACGTTGTCGTCCATCATTTATTTTCTTTCTCTAGTAAGTTCCCAAGGAGCCTTCCATGTAGGGCCGCAAATGTGCCAAGCCGTTCGCAAGTTGCTCGAAGCTCGGCTCTATAAAAGCTCGTTTGAGCTCGGTTCATTTAGTAAACAAGCTGAGCTTAAGCTTCATTTTCGAGCTCGTTTAATAAACGAGACAAGCTCAAGCTTAGAAGCACTTGGCTCGTTTGAGCTCGCAAGCTAGCTCAATTATGAGCTTGCGAGCTGGCTCGTTTAGAAGCTCGTTTAGGAGCTTATTTAGAAGCTCATTTGTTCTTTGTTGAATTTTAATTTTACATATGTTTGTATAACAATATGGTTGTGTACATTATACATTTATATGTCTTTAATAATTGATATTAAAGAACTTGTTTAATTAAATTTTTATAAATAAATTGTTACTATTACAAACAAGTAATTTAATTCAAACCTAACTAGCTTGAAATCGAGCTCGTTAAGCTTGAAATCAAGCTTAATGAGCGTGAAATAAAACTGAACGAGCTAGAAATTGTCACGCCCCGCTCCCAGGATACGGCGAGCCGAGTACGTACAACATCCCCAGGCTACGCGACCATACAACATGAACCCAATTGTATCCCGCGATTGTCGTCTGTAAGGTCCTAGGTAGGCATAGAGTTAAGGAAATAATACAATTTTCCACAAAAGAGCATAACATTCATTTATCCCAAAATGTTACAACATAATTCAAGTCTCATCATCAAACACATATTTACATCCTGGATTCATTGTTCTTCAAAATACAAAACTTACATATTGCATTCATGTTTCTTCAAAATACATAAGTCACATAGCTATGAGGTTCCCAGGATAAAGCTACAACCCTCAGTCCTACATCATTCATAAAGTTCTGCCTCAGTGTATGCCTGTTCCCCATCCTGTTCTTCAACAATCCCTAGTGAACAAAACTAGGTCGTCAATACGACGAGCAAGCCCTCAATCAAAGGAGGCGGTATGAATATGAAATGATAAAGCAAGTGAAAACAAGATATAACATTTGGAGCAAGTTAACTCATTACCTTGTGATATCCGTTAAGAAGCAATTAATTCTTAGATTAATGTCGCAAAGGACACGTCAAGATCTTTCTAAACCTACATGCAATTTAGAGAAACTTTCTGGATCACACACACTCGCCTAGCATCTCAACAATAACCCCATTTGCCCGGGATCAGGCTCGTACAAACGGGTTGGTGCTTAGATTCTCCAGCCGTCTGTACTATCACATATTGATGTGATTACAAGCAAGATAACATCATGAGTGGTTTCCGAATCATCTGGGTCGAGTCATCGCATCATGTGTTATAATCAAGAAGTTCGTATGACTTGGACTTTTCCAAGAATATCGAACCCATTCATTAGAGAGCTGAGCTGAACTCAGGGCCTGGATATCTAATGAATTAACATATGTTCTGAGCTGGAACTCAGGGTAATGTGCAAATGGATAGCTGAGCTGAAACTCAGGGCCTGGATGTCCAATTGCGATTCAATAAAGTGAGCTAAGCCTCACCCCGGATATTCGCACGGCCGTACGAACACCGTATCAGGGACTGATCAGTACGAAATTGAAAGTTTTATTGCAAAGAAGTCAGCCAGGTGTGATCCATCGGTTTCTCTCCCGAAAACCCCATGCAACCTATTCTAAACATTTAGACTTCATGGAAACTATCTCCCAAACGGAAATCTTAGAAGTCAAGTCGCATTCTATATTAGTTTCGTCTTTTCTGAAACTAAAGTAGTCCAAGAAGTATTGAAAGCAAGGAAAAATTCCGAAATGTTCAAGTGGACATGATTCCAAGAATCCCTCCGATATTATAGGTCGGAGATGGATGGTTCAAACGGTCTAGAACTAGAGTCAAATTTTCCAAGAAATCCGAGTTTGTCGAAATAGACCAACTCTGGAAATTCTCAAAAATTTTGGCAGAGTCTCCTTTGTATTTATTGACCCGGAATTTAATCCGATACAAGCAAATACAAAGAAACAATAAACGGGCACGCCGACCCCTTCGGTGGAGCAACCCTCAACACCGACAACATGCAATTATAAAACCGGGTACGCCGACCCCTTCGGTGGAGCAAACCTCAACACCGGACCACGCATGTAAAGATTTATGCAAAAATAAAGACTTCTTACCTAGCAGGCAAGGGAGCGTGCAATTATTCTTGGTTTGCAAGGGCTATTTAAATCGTAGGAACATAATTATTAGAAATGTGGGAATATCAACATATCATCACCTGCTATTAATCACAATTAGCTATTCAAAGATGCTTAAAACATCAATTTACATTTGAAAAGAAATTATATAACTACCATAGTGCCTAGGTATCCCAAGAAGATCATTCTTGTTATGATTTCTTGACATTAAGGGCCATTTAAGCCTAAGGTAAATTCTGGATAGATTTATGATATTAAATTAAACTGGTAAACGGACAAATTTTCATGTACGTGAAAAGATTATCAAAGCTACAATGCCTATGTATATTTATACAAACCTTAGGTGTATATATATATATATATATATATGCATAACCTTCTACATATATGTTGGATAAAATTATGCTATCATGGAGGTGTATACATACATACATACGGGTATATACATATATATATATAGCTTTATAATTAAACATCTCCCAAATATATTTACAAAATCAAGAGGAATTGAAGGTGTGTATTCAAGATGTGTCCAAAATCGTGTCCAATTTCCGCATACGTGGTCTTATACAATCATGAGTATTTCGACTACATGACTCCCAACATTCATTTTAGCAATATCACAAGGTTGCATGAATTTCTTATAATTTCAGAATTTCATTTATGAACAAAATAAACATAGGGGGAGATTCAAGAGGAGAGAGAAAGGGGGCTTGCCTGAATCTTTGTTTTGCTCCTTGGGAAGGTTTTCTTGTGGAAAAATCCTTAAATGGCCGATTTCAGAACCTAGGGCAAAATTTGGAATTTTGGGTTAAATCAAGACCTAAATTATTTGAAATAATTGAAAAAGGAAGAGGATGAAAAAAAGGGGAAGAATGTAGAGGAGAAGGAGGAGAAGAGGAAGAAGATGGAAGGGGGGGGTGGTCGGCCGGCGGCCGACCGCCGGCGGTGCCAGCAGCCGCGAAAGCAGCGGCAGCAGCAGCAAAAGCAGCGGCAGCAGCAGCAAAAGCAGCGGCAAGCAGCAGCAAAAGTGGCAGTAGCAGCAGCAGTAACAACAATAAAAGGAAAGGAAAAGGAGAAGGAAAGAAGAATAATGAAAGAATGGAAGAAGAAGAAGAAGAAGAAGAAGAAGGAGAGGAAGCTCACCTGGGTCCAGAATGAAGAGAAGCATGCTCTCTTCTCTTTCCTAAGTTATGAAATAGAGTTGTGGAGGTATGAAATGACTACATTGCCCCTAAGGGTTTGTCATGGGCAATGAATGCCATTTGGCAAAACCTCCATGCATGGTTGACACTTAATCCACTTATGAAAAATGTAAAATTGACATTTGCATAAGGGCATGTGCAAAAAAGAATTTGATTTTGGGAAAGAAATAGTCTTGGAAGGTAATATATATATATATACATATATATATAATTTAAAAATAATAATAATAATTAAAAAAAAATAAAGGCTATTACACTCTACCCACCTTAATTAAATTCCGTCCTCGGAATTTAAGGATAAGAGAGGTAGAGAAGGATAAGTTGCTAAGTACCTTAATCATCAAAGAGGTAGGGGTACAGTCGCCGCATCTCATCTTCTCTTTTCTAAGTAGATTCTCCCGGTGAGTCCTTGTTCCAAGATATTCGTACCAAAGAGATGGTCTTGTTCTTAAGAATCTTCTGTCTTCGATCCAAGATCTCTACTGGCTTCTGTTCAATGCGAAGAGTTGGGCCAACTGTGATTTCTGAATGATCCAATATGTGACTGGGATCTGGCACATACTTACGTAGTTGAGATACATGGAAGACGTCGTGAACTCCTTCGAGAGATGGTGGCAAGGCCAATCGATAAGATACGTCGCCAACTCGATCCAGGACGTCGAATGGACCTATATACCTTGGGCTCAACTTTCCTCTGGTTCCAAACCTGATTGTTCCCTTTGTTGGCGAGATCTTCAAGAATACATGATCTCCTGGTTTGAAATTCAAAATTCTCCGATGCTTATCTGCCCACATCTTGTGCCTGTCCTGCGCAGCTTGAAGATGACTTCGAACTGCCTTGACCATGTCCACAGTCTGCGTAACCAATTCTGGGCCCAAAAGTTGCCGTTCTCCGACGTCACCCCAGCATATAGGTGATCTGCACTTCCTCCCATATAGTGCTTCAAATGGTGCCATCTTGATACTGGCCTGATAACTGTTATTATAGGAGAATTCTACCAGATGCAAATGATCATCCCATGATCCTTGAAAATCTAGAGAGCACGCTCTCAACATGTCTTCCAAAATTTGTATTAACCTTTCTGACTGTCCATCAGTCTGTGGGTGATATGCTGAACTGAACTTCAGGCGACTGCCAAGACTGTCTTGCAAGCTTCTCCAAAACTTGGAGGTGAACCGAGTATCCCTGTCTGATACGATACTTACCGGCACCCCATAGTGACTAACGACTTCCTTCATGTACATCTCCGCTAGATGCTCCGTAGATTGACCGACTCGAAAGGGTAAAATCTTGTGGACTTTGTAAGTCTATCCACTATCACCCAGATGGCATTGTTACCTTTTTGTGTTCTTGGGAGTCCTGATACAAAATCCATTGTAATATGCTCCCACTTCCATTCAGGTACTGGGAGAGGTTGCAGTAGCCCAGCAGTCCTTTGGTGCTCAGCTTTCACTTGTTGGCATACTAAACATTTCGAGACAAATTTTGCTATCTCCTGCTTCATTCCATGCCACCAAAAGTTTTGTCTCAGATCCTGGTACATCTTTGTACTCCCAGGATGAATGGAGTACTGAGAACTATGTGCTTCAGACATCAGTTCAGTCCGGAGTTCTCCAAATGGTACACACAAACGACTTCCGAATCTCAAGGATCCATCAGGATGCTTTATCAATCCAGTTTGTACCCCAGCTTCAGTTTGACTCCACAATTTTTGCAGTTTCACATCCTTCTTCTGCGCCTCCTTAATTCTTTCCACTAAAGAAGATTGAACTTGTAAGCTTTCCCAGATTCCATCTGCAACTGGGCATATCACTTCAATCCCCATCTTTCTGAGATCATCCAATATCTCCTTGGGCGTGTTCATAAAGAAAGCTTCAGGCCTCCTACTCAAAGCATCTGCTACCTTGTTTGCCTTGCCTGGATGATACTGCAACTCCATATCAAAATCCTTAAGTAACTCAAGCCATCTACGTTGCCTCATGTTTAACTCCTTTTGGGTGAACACGTATTTCAAACTTTTATGATCTGTGTAAATCTTGATCTGTTCACCATACAAGTAATGCCTCCATAGTTTCAGTGCAAACACAACAGCTGCTAACTCCAGATCATGTGTTGGGTAGTTCCTTTCATGAACTTTCAACTGGCACGAGGCATAAGCGATCACCCTTCCGTGCTGCATCAACACACAGCCCAAACCTTTGCCAGAAGCATCACTGTAAATCTCGTAGCCTCCTGTTCCTGAGGGTAAAGCTAGTACTGGTGCAGTGACAAGTCTTTCCTTTAATTCCTCAAATGCCGCTTGGCATTTATCAGTCCAAACAAATTTTTCATTCTTCCGAGTCAATCTAGTAAGCGGCTCAACAATTCTTGAAAAATTCTCCACGAATCTTCTATAGTATCCAGCTAATCCAACGAAACTTCGAACTTCAGCTACATTCTTGGGAGTAGGCCATGATTTAACTGCTTCTATTTTCTTAGGATCTACCGTTATGCCTTCTCCACTGACTATATGTCCCAAGAAAGGAATTTCTTTTAACCAAAATTCACATTTGCTTAACTTCCCATACAGCTTCTCCTGTCGTAGAGTCTCAAGTACTATCCTCAAGTATTCTTCGTGCTCCTCCTCGTTCTTTGAGTAGATCAATATGTCATCAATGAACACTATCACAAATTTATCCAGATATTGATAGAATATCCTATTCATCAAATCCATGAATATGGCCGGAGCATTTGTCAATCCAAAAGGCATGACTTGAAACTCATAATGTCCATATCTTGTTCTAAAAGCCGTCTTTGGTATGTCTTCTTTCTTAATCTTCACTTGGTGATAGCCTGATCTGAGATCTATTTTGGAAAATACAGTTGCTCCTCCAAGTTGGTCGAATAATTCATCGATTCTAGGGAGTGGGTATTTGTTCTTGATTGTTAGTTCATTCAGTGCTCTATAATCAATTACCAATCTCAGACTCCCATCCTTTTTCTTTACAAAAAGTACAGGTGCTCCCCATGGAGAACCACTGGGTCTAATGAATTCTTTGGCTAGCAACTCCTTGATTTGTTTATTTAATTCAGCTAATTCCTCCTTATTCATTGGGTATATCTTCTTTGCAATTGGGGCCGCTCCTGGAATTAGATCAATGCTAAATTCAACTGCCCTATCCGGTGGCAATCCGGGTAGTTCATCAGGGAATACATCCTTAAACTCATATACAACTCTTGGCCATTCCTCTATTGCTTGACCCTGGAGACTCCTTAGTTCAAACTTTTCTAACTCCTCTTTGTCAAACTCCTTCTGGGCTCTAACAAATTCATGCGACTTCCTACTGGGTAAGGAAAACTGTACTTTTCCTTGTCCACAATCAATAATTGCCGAGGTTGCTATTAACCAATCCATGCCAAATACTACATCATAGTTGTTCATAGGAAAGACTAATAGTTTTGTTCGGAAGCTTGCTCCTCCCATTTTAATTGGACAATTTCTACAAATTCGGCTTACTTCTACAATTCCATTGCCCGTAAGGATTTTCAATTTTCTAGCTAGAGGTTGTGTCTCTATTTTATACTCAGATATGAATGATGCAGATATAAAAGAATGAGTAGCTCCAGAATCAAATAGCACTGATGCAGGACTAGATGAAGCAAGTATAGTACCTGTCACCACGTCTCCTGGTATTCCTGCTTCATTGTTATCCATCATAAAGGCTTGGCCGTGATTCTTGTTCTTCTTCTTGTTGTTGTGGTTCTGATTAGCCCTCTGTGCCTGGTGGAATTGATGTGCTTGAGGTGGTAAGACTGGCCTCTGCTGATATCCTGTAGTTGTATTAGGCCTGGGCTCATTGTTCTGGAAGGCAGGCCTTTGTTGAAATCCCTGGTTTGCAACTCTTGGTCCCTGTGCATTATTCTGTGCTACCGATCTTCTACTGTTCTGGGGACATTGGTTCAATCGGTGGTTGGGGGATCCACACTTCAGGCACTTTCCTTGAAGTCTTCTGCAATTATTCTTTGTATGCCCCGGCCTTCCGCAGTAAGAACAACTTAGTACGGGTCTTTTCTGGTCATGCTGGGCACCCCTTAGTTGCCCTTGCCCCGAAGTCCTTCCCTGGGCCGAACCAGTTTCCAGACTCCGCTTTTGCCCTGCAGTCTTCGCGTTGTTCTTGTCATTTTGCATCCTTTGTTGGTCTCTAGCAGCTTCGACCACTTCAGCATAAGTTTGACATTTGTAAGGGGCCACCTTCATCTTCAATTTATCATCCAGTTCTTCCATGAACCGGACTACCTTCGCCTTCTCTGTAGATACCAAGCTTGGAGCATACCGGCTGAGTCTGGTAAATTCCGCCGAATATTCGTCGACAGAGGTCTTGTTCTGTTTCAGATGAAGGAATCTCCTTTCCAACTCCAACTTGGCACTTGGGGGAAAGAATCTCTCTTCAAATTCTTCCTTAAATTTCTCCCAAGTCACAACTTCATCAGATTCTTCTGGATGTAATAAGCTCCACCATATGTCAGCCACATCTTTTAATTGAATCCTTACTAGTGAAACTATGTCATTTGGCGGGGTCTTCGCGCCCTTTAGTAACGCCTCTGTGGTTCTAATCCACTGCGCTGCTTCCATAGGGGTTTCTGTTCCTTTGAATTCTGGGGGCTTGATTGTCCTAAACTCTGAAAGGGTCCCCGTCTTCTGCGTAGGAGTGACATCCAATCTCTCTAGTAGTTTTGTTGAGGTGGCTTGGGAAAGTTGCATTTGTTGGGTATTGGCCTCCAAGACCCTTTGAAAGAATTCAAAGGCATCAGTTGGTCGTGTCCCGGAGGCTTCCACTTGTGAGGTATTGGGATCCGGTTGAGAAGCCATTTCCTATATATTAAGAATTGGAAATCTTAATACAAAATTTAAAGAGAACTTAATTTACTAGAGGAGATTGAAAAGATAATTGCAATATATATATAAAGTCATAACCAAAAGAAGCATATTTCATTCATTTCACAAAACACGATTACAATATGCTTCACTAGGAAGTCCTTACAACTTCTATACTCTAGTCCTTATACAAAACTATTTACATCTGTTGTAATTCCAAAATGTTGTACAACAGACAAAAAAATTCCCTTTTCTCCATACATCATATCTATAAGCTATCTGCTGATCCATCAAAATGCTGTGCAGCAGACAAAAACTACCCCAGTCCTAACTGTCATGCGTCACCATCTCAGCGTTATGTAGGTGATCTCGCGGATCCTGTCATAAGGATTGGCCTCTACCCATTCCTCAATGGTCCCTTCGTACCCATGAGTAAATGGAGATGGACCGTCCTTCGCAAGGAAGAACCTAAGTCGTAGTTCCTTTTCCCAATATACTTCCGCTCCATCTTCCACATCACGGATTCTGGGGCATAGGCGCTCGAAAAATACACTGTTCACCGGAAGCTCTCCGTCGGGCGACACCTTTCAAGCCTCCCGAGCAAACTGCTCGTATCCGTAATGAGTCCGGTGGCTCCCATCCCAATAGATGCTCGGCAGGAATCGGGCCATGACCTATATCCGAAAAATTCCTCGAATGAGAACTTTATGACATAAAATGATTATCATAATAAAATCATCAAATTCTAAATAAATTTTGATCAAGATTCATATCCCCAAACCTTAGTAGATTTTTTTTTTTGTTCAACCTTCAATTGTCATCTATTCCTATCCTAGGGAAGTCCAAGTAAATCCTTAAGATAATATTCGATATCCACCTTTACCATCTCCTTAATCTATACACTACCCGTAGGTTCGAGACCTGCATGGGCCACCAACCGAAAGACGTGTCACGCCCCGCTCCCAGGATACGGCGAGCCGAGTACGTACAACATCCCCAGGCTACGCGACCATACAACATGAACCCAATTGTATCCCGCGATTGTCGCCTGTAAGGTCCTAGGTAGGCATAGAGTTAAGGAAATAATACAATTTTCCACAAAAGAGCATAACATTCATTTATCCCAAAATGTTACAACATAATTCAAGTCTCATCATCAAACACATATTTACATCCTGGATTCATTGTTCTTCAAAATACAAAACTTACATATTGTATTCATGTTTCTTCAAAATACATAAGTCACATAGCTATGAGGTTCCCAGGATAAAGCTACAACCCTCAGTCCTACATCATTCATAAAGTTCTGCCTCAGTGTATGCCTGTTCCCCATCCTGTTCTTCAACAATCCCTAGTGAACAAAACTAGGTCGTCAATACGACGAGCAAGCCCTCAATCAAAGGAGGCGGTATGAATATGAAATGATAAAGCAAGTGAAAACAAGATATAACATTTGGAGCAAGTTAACTCATTACCTTGTGATATCCGTTAAGAAGCAATTAATTCTTAGATTAATGTCGCAAAGGACACGTCAAGATCTTTCTAAACCTACATGCAATTTAGAGAAACTTTCTGGATCACACACACTCGTCTAGCATCTCAACAATAACCCCATTTGCCCGGGATCAGGCTCGTACAAAACGGGTTGGTGCTTAGATTCTTCAGTCGTCTGTACTATCACATATTGATGTGATTACAAGCAAGATAACATCATGAGTGGTTTCCGAATCATCTGGGTCGAGTCATCGCATCATGTGTTATAATCAAGAAGTTCGTATGACTTGGACTTTTCCAAGAATATCGAACCCATTCATTAGAGAGCTGAGCTGAACTCAGGGCCTGGATATCTAATGAATTAACATATGTTCTGAGCTGGAACTCAGGGTAATGTGCAAATGGATAGCTGAGCTGAAACTCAGGGCCTGGATGTCCAATTGCGATTCAATAAAGTGAGCTAAGCCTCACCCCGGATATTCGCACGGCCGTACGAACACCGTATCAGGGACTGATCAGTACGAAATTGAAAGTTTTATTGCAAAGAAGTCAGCCAGGTGTGATCCATCGGTTTCTCTCCCGAAAACCCCATGCAACCTATTCTAAATATTTAGACTTCATGGAAACTATCTCCCAAACGGAAATCTTAGAAGTCAAGTCGCATTCTATATTAGTTTCGTCTTTTCTGAAACTAAAGTAGTCCAAGAAGTATTGAAAGCAAGGAAAAATTCCGAAATGTTCAAGTGGACATGATTCCAAGAATCCCTCCGATATTATAGGTCGGAGATGGATGGTTCAAACGGTCTAGAACTAGAGTCAAATTTTCCAAGAAATCCGAGTTTGTTGAAATAGACCAACTCTGGAAATTCTCAAAAATTTTGGCAGAGTCTCCTTTGTATTTATTGACCCGGAATTTAATCCGATACAAGCAAATACAAAGAAACAATAAACGGGCACGCCGACCCCTTCGGTGGAGCAACCCTCAACACCGGCAACATGCAATTATAAAACCGGGTACGCCGACCCCTTCGGTGGAGCAAACCTCAACACCGGACCACGCATGTAAAGATTTATGCAAAAATAAAGACTTCTTACCTAGCAGGCAAGGGAGCGTGCAATTATTCTTGGTTTGCAAGGGCTATTTAAATCGTAGGAACATAATTATTAGAAATGTGGGAATATCAACATATCATCACCTGCTATTAATCACAATTAGCTATTCAAAGATGCTTAAAACATCAATTTACATTTGAAAAGAAATTATATAACTACCATAGTGCCTAGGTATCCCAAGAAGATCATTCTTGTTATGATTTCTTGACATTAAGGGCCATTTAAGCCTAAGGTAAATTCTGGATAGATTTATGATATTAAATTAAACTGGTAAACGGACAAATTTTCATGTACGTGAAAAGATTATCAAAGCTACAATGCCTATGTATATTTATACAAACCTTAGGTGTATATATATATATATGCATAACCTTCTACATATATGTTGGATAAAATTATGCTATCATGGAGGTGTATACATACATACATACGGGTATATACATATATATATATAGCTTTATAATTAAACATCTCCCAAATATATTTACAAAATCAAGAGGAATTGAAGGTGTGTATTCAAGATGTGTCCAAAACCGTGTCCAATTTCCGCATACGTGGTCTTATACAATCATGAGTATTTCGACTACATGACTCCCAACATTCATTTTAGCAATATCACAAGGTTGCATGAATTTCTTATAATTTCAGAATTTCATTTATGAACAAAATAAACATAGGGGGAGATTCAAGAGGAGAGAGAAAGGGGGCTTGCCTGAATCTTTGTTTTGCTCCTTGGGAAGGTTTTCTTGTGGAGAAATCCTTAAATGGCCGATTTCAGAACCTAGGGCAAAATTTGGAATTTTGGGTTAAATCAAGACCTAAATTATTTGAAATAATTGAAAAAGGAAGAGGATGAAAAAAAGGGGAAGAATGTAGAGGAGAAGGAGGAGAAGAGGAAGAAGATGGAAGGGGGGGGGGTGGTCGGCCGGCGGCCGACCGCCGGCGGCGCCAGCAGCCGCGAAAGCAGCGGCAGCAGCAGCAAAAGCAGCGGCAGCAGCAGCAGCAAAAGCAGCGGCAGCAGCAGCAAAAGTGGCAGTAGCAGCAGCAGTAACAACAATAAAAGGAAAGGAAAAGGTGAAGGAAAGAAGAATAATGAAAGAATGGAAGAAGAAGAAGAAGAAGAAGAAGAAGAAGAAGGAGAGGAAGCTCACCTGGGTCCAGAATGAAGAGAAGCATGCTCTCTTCTCTTTCCTAAGTTATGAAATAGAGTTGTGGAGGTATGAAATGACTACATTGCCCCTAAGGGTTTGTCATGGGCAATGAATGCCATTTGGCAAAACCTCCATGCATGGTTGACACTTAATCCACTTATGAAAAATGTAAAATTGACATTTGCATAAGGGCATGTGCAAAAAAGAATTTGATTTTGGGAAAGAAATAGTTTTGGAAGGTAATATATATATATATACATATATATATAATTTAAAAATAATAATAATAATTAAAAAAAATAAAGGCTATTACAGAAATCAAGCTTAACGAGCTTGATTTTGATCTTATCGAACTTGTTTATCACGCTTGAATCAAGCTTGCTTATCAAGCTAAGCTCGAGCTCAAACCAAGTCAAGCTCAAGCTTAACATAAACAAGCTCGAGCCAAGCTCAAGCTCTAAAATATTTTTTTTTTATCAAACTTGAGCTCGAGTTCGATCAATTCTAGTCAAACCAAGCTCAAGCTTACAAAAGGTTGGCTCGACTTGGCTTGTTTGCAGCCCTACTTCCATGGATCTTTGGCCTGAACTATTACGAGCTGCTCCACAACTAATCATGAGTCTATATGTGCAAGAACAAGGTTTAGTTTACAAGGAAGAGCCAATTTATTTCGATGGTCTGATTGAAACATCGTAGCTGTGCAGATCGGCATCGACATGGAGACAAAGACGACTACGACGACGACGACGACAACGACAATGACAAATCATTCAACCCAGATCATAGTACTGTACAAAAGTGTCACGACCCGCACCCGGATATACGGGTACGAATACGTAGACGACGTCCAGCCTACGCCGCAGTATCGGCGGTAGAACGCTGTCTAGTACCCAATAAATATACACTACGTCTAGAAGGCCTATAACTATAAATATACTCTAGTCACATCACAACAGCTAGGGATGATAAGACAAGAAAGATAACTAAAGCACAAGAACAACTAGAAACTACTAGAAGAAATCATAAGACAGAAAATAAAGAAGGAAAACAAGACAAACTAAGGACAACTACCAGGCAACTCACATAGAAGAATAGTGAGATCCACCCCAGCTAGCAACATCATGATGTCCACTAATGGTATAAAAACTCCTAAAATATTATCAACGGTATCCTGTCAGGAAAATGAGCAAGTACAAACATTAACAGCAGTTCCATGTGAATTGACAAATTCTATAAGAAACAGTATAATGAACTACAAGACAAAGATATATGAAGACTTGGGAACCATTCGAAAGCCGAGTTACAATCCTTAAACCAAACAAGGACCGGGGTTGTAACTCTTCTCCCGAGCAGAACTTAGTCTCCAATCAAGGTACAATGTAAAGGCATGTAGAGCATGTGAGTAAATGGAATCATAGCATGGTGAGAAGTACATAAAGTAAAACTGAACTGGAATATAAGATACGACAATAAATGTAAAATGTGATTTGAATTATTAGAGCGAAATGTGATCGGCTTGGGATAAGTGACAGGACAGGCTATCCACTTGGCCCGGCAATCCGCGGTAACCTCAACGGAAAGTCATGCCGGCCAACCTGGATAACGAGCACAAGGCAAGAGGATCTCGCTACACCCTTCGTGAGGGAAGAGTGGCGCGAGCACATGAATAGTGACAGGGTGGCTTGGATCACATAACCCCTAATAATTCCCCATTCCCGAATAGTATAATGGACCTGGACATGACACGTTACGACACGGGATTTCCTAAGAGGATAGCTACTCCCTCTCAGGAATCGGTGTCTATACAAGTACATAAAATAAGACAAAAAATGTACATATATACCAAGAAAATCCAGAAACAACATCTCATGTCATGATCCAACATATACTAGTCCGTGAACTATCGTGACTGGAAATCAAGTAAGACACTACGACTGAATCGGATATAGCAGATATCAAGACAATGAAAACTATCAGTGAATGTACTCGCCTGCGGTCCTGAGCTGTCAATGGGGTCGATGCTCAGAGTGATGCCACAGACCTAAGATAAGATATAATAAGCTAATTAGGGTTCAACAGTGTTAGGCTTGATTCTATAGTATAAGCTACGCAATCTAGGTCAGACTTAGTTCACTAAGTCAAACTAGGCCACAATAAGTCAAACCAAGTCAAACTAGGTCAAACTGGGTCAATGGTTGACTTACAGTTGACATTTGGTCAACTGGTCAACCAAGGTCAAACTAGTCTAACCTAGGTCAAATGTTGACTCTACTTCGACGTTCAGTCAAAACAGTCAACCCTGGTCAAACTGGGTCAAAGCTAGTCTCTACAAACATCTACAAGGTTAACACATCAATTTCAGTGATTGTGAAATCACCGGAATCGATGGAACTCAAAATACCACAAAAGGAGAAGAATTATAATATTAGGGTGAAAACCTATAGATGTTGTCGGATGATAAAATAAATATCACCAACGTGTCCAGAATGGTCAAATCAGCTAGGATAGCCTGTCCAAAAGTCCAATTTGGACACAGGGGCAAAACGGTAATTTCGGACCAAAATGATGTCCGTCGTTGGACACACTTTGCATCGAAAAACATGTCGAAATAAAAGTGCACAAAACCTAACAAATTATATGTCCACGAATCCAGAATGACGATACGAACCCAACGGTATATCCAGAATTGGATTCCGTTGACCCGATCTCAATTTGGTCCGTTGACCAGGACATTGGAAACCGATTTGCACGGAAAAGCGTGTCGGAGCCAATGTCTTCAAAACTCAACAAAGTATATGTCAACGAGTCCAGAATGAAGATACGAACTCAACGGTATATCCGGAATTGGATTCCGATGAGCCGAACTCAAAATGACCCGTTGACCCGGATATTGGTATCCGACTTGCACCGAAATGCGTGTCGGAACTAATGTCCACTAAAACCTAGCAAATTATATGTCAATGAGTCCAGAATGACGATACGAACTCAACGGTATATCCAGAATTTGATTCCGATGAGCCGATCTCAAATTGACCCGTTGACTCAGAAAGTGGGACCCGCTTTGCACCGAAATGCGTGCCAGGGCCCACGTTCTCCAAATCAAGCAAACTTTATATGAAAACAGGCCAGAACGACGCGACGAGTATACTGGTGGTGTCAGAAATTGAATCCGGAGTCCCGGGTTCAAAATAAAATTTTACAAGTGCAACACTAAGAATTCGAACGGCCAACTTTGGCGTCGAATTCGACCGACCTAACAAGCTCAAACTGAAATGAAATCTAAAGGGGGCAGGAAGAGGGTTATACCAGCTGTGCACCGGAACTAGTAGTGCACAAAACGGAGCTGCGACGACGAAGATACGAACCCGCGAAGTTGGCGTCACAAAACTGTCCAAAAACAGTACAAATTAAAATGTCAACTTGGTGGCCGGTTTTGATGTATCAAACGATGAAATTAACGGTTCAAACTTGACAGAGGTGAAGAGGGATATACCGAGATTGAGACTGAGCAAGGAGTTCACCGATCCAACGGTCGGATTCCACGAGAAATGCGCACGAAGTTGCTGCGACGAGGCGCCAATTCTGGACTTCGCGCGCGCGCGCGTCGACGAAATTTCGTAAAAAATGCACGAATCGCCTCGACGGCGCGTCCCGGAGGACGGTGGCTGCCAGGGGAGAGTTCGCCGGGGTGGGGCGCACCCGTATGGGGGTCGCCGGAGGCACGATGGCCGGTGGCGGCGGCGGCCAGCGCTGTACGCGCGCGCGCCTGGTGCCGTGCTGCTGCCACTGTGCTGCTAGCACCGCGCGGCGGCGCGCGGGGCGGCGCGGCCTGGCGAGGCCGGCGGACATACGACGCACGGCCAGCGCGGCGGGGGGGCGTGTGGGAGGAGTTGTGTAGGTGGAGATGGTGGTTAATATGGAGGTGGTGATGATGTGGTGGAGGTGATGTGTGATGGAGAAGAGGAGGGGAGGCTGGTCGAGCTCGGCCTGCTGTGGTGGCCGGCGGCTCGGCCACGGCGGAGGTCGACCTTGGGAGGCTGAGCTCGGGATGGGCTGTGTGCAATGGAGTTTGTGGAGAGAAAAGTGTGTGTAGGTGTAATATAAGGAGTGAGAGAGAGAGAGAAATATGTATGTGTGTGAGAATAGAGAGAGAGTGGGATATCATTTGAATAAGAGAAGGAGAGAGAGAGGTCGGCTAGAATAGGGGGGGGTTCTCTTGCTGGTGATGGGAAGGGTGTGGTGATGTGAGAGGTAAGGAGAGAGAGTGAGGGAGATTTAGATATTTAGAGAGAGAGAGAGATATATATATAATATATATGCGTATATATTATATAAAGAAGAGAGAGAAAATGAGAGATATTTTTAGAGAGAGAAGTAGAGGTCAGCCACATGGGGGGGGGGGGGCTGATTTGTGTGTGTGAGGAGAGAGAGAGATTTAAATGTAGAGAGAGAGAGAGAGAGAGAGGAGAGAGAGAGAGTGTAATATATAAATATATATATATATATATTTATATATATATATATATATATATATATATATATATATATATATATATATATATATATATATATATATATATATATATATATATAAAAGAGAGAGGTAGAGATATTTATAAAATAAAAGAATTATATTTTCGAGTAGGCAAAAATGGAAAAACACCAGTGGGGTGTATGGGCAGTCATGACAGGGCCCACACTAAACTGGGTTGGGCGTTGGGCCAAGTTTGGACAAGTTCGGGACCAATATTTAATTAAAAATAATAAATTTAAATCAATTAATTCATGGATGAATTGGGGGCACAAGAGAGATCAATTTGATAGCGCGCAAGTGGCACGTGCATAGTAGGCTCAAAACAGGCTAGGGCCATATATTGGGTTGACTGGATTGGACAGATATCGGGCCCGAAAATTAAGTTGGAAATTAAATCACAAATTACGGCAGACGATAAATTGGTCTAAATTGACCCGAAGTTGTGCGAATCAAATGGAGCACAAGGGAACAAGTTCGAGTGGGACACGAAATATCAATATGAAGATAATCTCGTCTACTACAAACTTCAAGAAGAAAGTTTCCAGAGACTGGCATCCCTGATGCTCTAGAAATCCAAGTCACGGTAAAGAGCATTAAATCAAAATTAATCAAATCGAAATTAATTATATAGAAATGAATTATTGAAAATAATTCATTAGAAAATTTGAAAAATAATTCGGAAAATTCAGGGGACTTACATCCTACCCACCTTATAGAAATTTCGTCCTCGAAATTAAGGTTGGTAGTGGGGTTAAAACAAGATAGAAAGTTTTTTGGCAAAAACTTAGGCACGATCATAGAATGACAAGTTTGCACGATTAAGATAATCAATTCACAATTATTCAGGCACGATGAAAAATTTCCGCACGATAGAATCAAAATATGAACAGAATCATATAGGCACGATTAAGCACAAGGAAATTTCAGATACAATCAGAAAATCAAATCAAGGTCGAAAAGAGTATAGGCACGAGTGTTTCAAAATCCAAACATGCTCAAAATTGAATCTCAATACGATCATAGATACGGTCAGCTCAACCTTGGTCGAAAGTATAACGGTTTAGGCATGACCAACATGAGACTCCGGCATAATCAAGGATAGTATGAAACCAAATCGTGATTGGAATAGAATTTAGTCATTTGCCAGAATTGAATCGAAAATTTAAAGCACGAGTGATGATGGCATTGTCCAATCACGATAAAAAATAAATAATTTAGTCTCAGCACGATTTAAATTGATCAAGTTTTGGGTAAATCAGAATTTGGGCAAGATGGAGAACAAAATCAACGAAGTCTGGACACGAGCATCTAAGAAGAAAATCATATCACAATGGAATTTGAACCCATTTAAGTTTAATTAACAATCAAGACTCTTTGGCACGATATACAAAATGACCAAAATTGATTGGTCATGGACAGAAGGGAATCAAAATCTTAACAGTATCGAAAATTAAGAAACAATTGAGATATGAAAATTTCAAAAATTTTAGAGTTTTTAAGTGTAGATAACAGGTGTAGATATGAGATAGTTGATTTGTGTAATCAAGACATAGCTAAACAATACGAAGGAAATGACGGTAAGATGAGAAAATCATCATGCAATGAGAGAGAAAAATAACGATAAATAAGAAATAATGGTAGGAATTATCTTGCTCAATTGGTAAAAGAAGTGAATCAACTTAAGATATGACCTGATAACCATACACGTCTATCCAAAACCATGTTGCCAGAATTTACGCCACGTCAGTAAACATAGCTGCAATAAACGATAGAGTCCATAACCAAGGTATACACCCTAAAATCATGTCATCTAGATTCCTTACCACGCCAACCGGTATGGCTGCAAGAGAATCTAAATTCCATAACTAGGATAGTATATCCAAAATTAGGCTCCACGTCCCTGTCAGGCTATCTAATATGACTGTGATAAATTCCAAACTCCATAAGTAAAGTAGACACTTACTGTTCTCATCGTCTCCATCAAATATGTTTATCAGGATATCTTAACTCAATCCTTAAAAACTTATCTTCAAACAAAATCAAATCGAAGTCAACAACGAACATCAAGATTCAAAATTCAACAACGAATCAAGGATAATTAAATGAAAACTAGCTAAAACAGATTCCGAGGTAGAGTTTAGAAGAAAATTCTCAGGAGATGTCCAAAGGTACTATCTAGGTCAAGATAAAGGAAATTATTGGAATATAATCTAAAACAATCTCAACCTGATATGAGACTGGTAAATCATATTCTCGTCTCGACCTAGGAGATATATAAGTTCAACTTATACCTTCCCTCTGGGGTCCACAAACTCATTCCAAGAAAGAATAAAGTTTGGTAACGGACAGATGTTTCAGAAATCAGGACGGACATGAATGAATGGGAAAAGTTTCAAAAAGTTCGAAATAAGATTCCCAGGGGTCATCCCTGGAATCTACCAAGAGTTCCTAATATGTGACTGAGTACCAAATTCCTAAAATATTCCATGACTCAACCTTAATCCTAGGGCAGGCTCGCAGTAGTACAGAAAAGCTCAAGTACTACCACGACTTCGTATTAATTGTAAAGACTGACATGCATGGGCCACCACTAAAAACGTGTCACGACCCGCACCCGAATATACGGGTACGAATACGTAGACGACGTCCAGCCTACGCCGCAGTATCGGCGGTAGAACGCTGTCTAGTACCCAATAAATATACACTACGTCTAGAAGGCCTATAACTATAAATATACTCTAGTCACATCACAACAGCTAGGGATGATAAGACAAGAAAGATAACTAAAGCACAAGAACAACTAGAAACTACTAGAAGAAATCATAAGACAGAAAATAAAGAAGAAAAACAAGACAAACTAAGGACAACTACCAGGCAACTCACATAGAAGAATAGTGAGATCCACCCCAGCTAGCAACATCATGATGTCCACTAATGGTATAAAAACTCCTAAAATATTATCAACGGTATCCTGTCAGGAAAATGAGCAAGTACAAACACTAACAGCAGTTCCATGTGAATTGACAAATTCTATAAGAAACAGTATAATGAACTACAAGACAAAGATATATGAAGACTTGGGAACCATTCGAAAGCCGAGTTACAACCCTTAAACCAAACAAGGACCGAGGTTGTAACTCTTCTCCCGAGCAGAACTTAGTCTCCAATCAAGGTACAATATAAAGGCATGTAGAGCATGTGAGTAAATGAAATCATAGCATGGTGAGAAGTACAGAAAGTAAAACTGAACTGGAATATAAGATACGACAATAAATGTAAAATGTGATTTGAATTATTAGAGCAAAATGTGATCGGCTTGGGATAAGTGACAGGACAGGCTATCCACTTGGCCCGGCAATCCGCGGTAATCTCAACGGAAAGTCATGCCGGCCAACCTGGATAACGAGCACAAGGCAAGAGGATCTCGCTACACCCTTCGTGAGGGAAGAGTGGCGCGAGCACATGAATAGTGACAGGGTGGCTTGGATCACATAACCCCTAATAATTCTCCATTCCCGAATAGTATAATGGACCTGGACATGACACGTTACGACACGGGATTTCCTAAGAGGATAGCTACTCCCTCTCAGGAATCGGTGTCTATACAAGTACATAAAATAAGACAGAAAATATACATATATACCAAGAAAATCCAGGAACAACATCTCATGTCATGATCCAACATATACTAGTCCGTGAACTATCGTGACTGGAAATCAAGTAAGACACTACGACTGAATCGGATATAGCAGATATCAAGACAATGAAAACTATCAGTGAATGTACTCGCCTGCGGTCCTGAGCTGTCAATGGGGTCGATGCTCAGAGTGATGCCACAGACCTAAGATAAGATATAATAAGCTAATTAGGGTTCAACAGTGTTAGGCTTGATTCTATAGTATAAGCTACGCAATCTAGGTCAGACTTAGTTCACTAAGTCAAACTAGGCCACAATAAGTCAAACCAAGTCAAACTAGGTCAAACTGGGTCAATGGTTGACTTACAGTTGACATTTGGTCAACTGGTCAACCAAGGTCAAACTAGTCTAACCTAGGTCAAATGTTGACTCTACTTCGACGTTCAGTCAAAACAGTCAACCCTGATCAAACTGGGTCAAAGCTAGTCTCTACAAACATCTACAAGGTTAACACATCAATTTCAGTGATTGTGAAATCACCGGAATCGATGGAACTCAAAATACCACAAAAGGAGAAGGATTATAATATTAGGGTGAAAACCTATAGATGTTGTCGGATGATAAAATAAATATTACCAACGTGTCCAGAATGGTCAAATCAGCTAGGATAGCCTGTCCAAAAGTCCAATTTGGACACAGGAGCAAAACGATAATTTCGGACCAAAATGATGTCCGCCGTTGGACACACTTTGCACCGAAAAACGTGTCGAAATAAAAGTGCACAAAACCTAACAAATTATATGTCCACGAATCCAGAATGACGATACGAACCCAACGGTATATCCAGAATTGGATTCCGTTGACCCGATCTCAATTTGGTCCGTTGACCAGGACATTGGAAACCGATTTGCACGGAAAAGCGTGTCGGAGCCAATGTCTTCAAAACTCAACAAATTATATGTCAACGAGTCCAGAATGAAGATACGAACTCAATGGTATATCCGGAATTGGATTCCGATGAGCCGAACTCAAAATGACCCGTTGACCCGGATATTGGTATCCGACTTGCACCGAAATGCGTGCCGGAACTAATGTCCACTAAAACCTAGCAAATTATATGTCAACGAGTCCAGAATGACGATACGAACTCAACGGTATGTCCAGAATTGGATTCCGATGAGCCGATCTCAAATTGACCCGTTGACTCAGAAAGTGGGACCCGCTTTGCACCGAAATGCGTGCCAGGGCCCACGTTCTCCAAATCAAGCAAACTTTATATGAAAACAGGCCAGAACGACGCCACGAGTCTACTGGTGGTGTCAGAAATTGAATCCGGAGTCCCGGGTTCAAAAATAGAATTTTACAAGTGCAACACTAAGAATTCGAACGGCCAACTTTGGCGTCGAATTCGACCGACCTAACAAGCTCAAACTGAAATGAAATCTAAAGGGGGCAGGAAGAGGGTTATACCAGCTGTGCACCGGAACTGGTAGTGCACAAAACGGAGCTGCGACGACGAAGATACGAATCCGCGAAGTTGGCATCGCAAAACTGTCCAAAAATAGTACAAATTAAAACGTCAACTTGGTGGCCGGTTTTGATGTATCAAACGACGAAATTAACGGTTCAAACTTGACAGAGGTGAAGAGGGATATACCGAGATTGAGACGGAGCAAGGAGTTCGTCGATCCAACTGTCGGATTCTACGGGAAATGTGCACGAAGTCGCTGCGACGAGGCGCCAATTCTGGACTTCGCGCGCGCGCGCGCGTCGACGGAATTTCGTAAAAAATGCACGAATCGCCTCGACGGCGCGTCCCGGAGGACGGTGGCCGCCAGGGGAGAGTTTGCCGGGGTGGGGCGCACCCGTGTGGGGGTCACCGAAGGCACGACGGCCGGTGGCGGCGGCGGCCAGCGCTGTACGCGCGTGCGCCTGGTGCCGTGCTGCTGCAACTGTGCTGCTAGCGCCGCGCGGCGGCGCGCGGGGCGGCGCGGCCTGGCGAGGCCGGCGGACGTGCGGCGCACGGCCAGCGCGGCGGGGGGGCGTGTGGGAGGAGTTGTGTAGGTGGAGATGGTGGTTAATATGGAGGTGGTGATGATGTGGTGGAGGTGATGTGTGATGGAGAAGAGGAGGGGAGGCTGGTCGAGCTCGGCCTGCTGTGGTGGCCGGCGGCTCGGCCACGGCGGAGGTCGGCCATGGGAGGCTGAGCTCGGGATGGGCTGTGTGCAATGGAGTTTGTGGAGAGAAAAGTGTGTGTAGGTGTAATATAAGGAGTGAGAGAGAGAGAGAAATATGTATGTGTGTGAGAATAGAGAGAGAGTGGGATATCATTTGAATAAGAGAAGGAGAGAGAGAGGTCGGCTAGAATAGGGGGGGTGTTCTCTTGCTGGTGATGGGAAGGGTATGGTGATGTGAGAGGGAAGGAGAGAGAGTGAGGGAGATTTAGATATTTAGAGAGAGAGAGATATATATATATAATATATATGCGTATATATTATATAAAGAAGAGAGAGAAAATGAGAGATATTTTTAGAGAGAGAAGTAGAGGTCAGCCACATGGGGGGGCTGATTTGTGTGTGTGAGGAGAGAGAGAGATTTAAATGTAGAGAGAGAGAGAGAGAGAGAGAGAAAGAGAGAGAGAGTGTAATATATAAATATATATATATATATATATATATATATATATATATATATATATATATATATATATATAAAAGAGAGAGGTAGAGATATTTTATAAAATAAAAGAATTATATTTTCGAGTAGGCAAAAATGGGAAAACACCAGTGGGGTGTATGGGCAGTCATGACAGGGCCCACACTAAACTGGGTTGGGCGTTGGGCCAAGTTTTGGACAAGTTCGGGACCAATATTTAATTAAAAATAATAAATTTAAATCAATTAATTCATGGATGAATTGGGGGCACAAGAGAGATCAATTTGATAGCGCGCAAGTGGCACGTGCATAGTAGGCTCAAAACAGGCTAGGGCCCTATATTGGGTTGACTGGATAGGACAGATGTCGATCCGAAAATTAAGTTGGAAATTAAATCACAAATTACGGCAGACGATAAATTGGTCTAAATTGACCCGAAGTTGTGCGAATCAAATGGAGCACAAGGGAACAAGTTCGAGTGGGACACGAAATATCAATATGAAGATAATCTCGTCTACTACAAACTTCAAGAAGGAAGTTTCCAGAGACTGGCATCCCTGATGCTCTAGAAATCCAAGTCACGGTAAAGAGCATTAAATTAAAATTAATCAAATCGAAATTAATTATATAGAAATGAATTATTGAAAATAATTCATTAGAAAATTTGAAAAATAATTCGGAAAATTCAGGGGACTTACAAAAAGCGTCGGCATATCAACGTAATATAACTATATCAGTGTACAACAACTTGAAATTGTGACGCGACAGTAATGTTGAACTACACGATTAATTGTGTTGCGTGTTCAACCCAAGTTTGGTTTGCGAAATCAAGACCTTAAAAAAGGTGAATTCTCTTTTGTATTTGGATGCAAAAGAAAATATATATATATTCTACCATCCATCCAAGGATTCACTTTTCCTCCTGAAAGAAAATAGCAAATAATATGTTTCCTTTTCTTTTCTTTTCTTTCCCCAAACCAAGCATGCCTACTCTGTAATCCCTTTTCTTAGAGCATGATAGTCATCCCAATTACCCAATTTTTAGATTATAAATTAAAAATGTAGGAGCCCATTTTGTAGAATAGTAATGCTCAATTAGAATTCCATTATAGTTTCAGCCGCATAGCTATATCCTGGACCTCAGAATTTATACATTCATAATGTAGAAACTCATTTACACTCATTTTCTATAATAAAAAGGTTCGATTTCGAGTCCGAATATCTAGATTCTACATTTTATATATTTTATAAAGAAGCTTGGTCTATGTCCATATTTTGTTTACTATTCTCGTACCAACCTAACACACTACATTTTTTAATTATAAATTTGGACTTCGAGATATACTTTTGAGCTCCATCTACTATTGAAGTTGTTAGACTCGTTGCATCCATGCAAGGACAGAGTTAATATTTTTACTTGTGAAGGTGAGTTGTCTAATCCTCCTTGAACTGTGAAGACAGACCTTGATAAGAGTAATTTTAAAATAAAATAAAAATGCTTAATTTTTTTGGAGACTTTTTTTTCATAAGGACGAGTGATCCTAATGTTCACCATGTAACTCCAGTCTTTGGGTCCATGGAGCTAGACTAGAATATCTAGAGAATGGCTCGGTTCATGTTCCGTTATAGCGACATGGTGCGTGAATGAGTTATGGTCGGCGATGCAAGATTTTTTTTTTTTTTTTTGAGATGTCCGGCGATACGCACGAAACTTTGTGTACGGTGTATTGCATGTCGGTTGGGTCCACTATCTCCAACTCCTACCAAATAAATAGAAGGAATAATATACCTCCATGGCTCGATCTACTGATCTTCTGCCATCCAGCCATACCTTTTTTGGGTAACCACAAGAACTACTCGAGTTCCGTACGCAAGAGGAACTAGTCATGATAATGTACTATAAGGTTTGATTGGTTACCGGCTTAGCACAAGTTATTCAGTCTTGATCTCACATAATGGCATCCGAGGAAAAGAAAGAAAGGGAGGAGAAGAAGAAGAAGAAAGAACGAATGAGAATGGATTCATATATTTGGTGCAATGAGAGTGGGAAATCCATTAACACCCCTCCAAAAAGTGACTACTTTCTATAGATTAGATGACGATGTGTTGGTTTGTGCAAGTACTTGAGCCCCACACAAGAACAAAAAGATGCCACTAAATCTCCACTATAGAGAGAGAGAGAGAGAGAGAGAGAGAGAGAGAGAGAGACGTTACACATTAAATGTGTTAAAAACAGAATCTTTCATGCTATATAACGTTGTTTAGCTAATCTTATTTATTTTAGTCTTTTTAGGTTTGGAATTTGATTAAGTTATCAATTAAGCATTTTGATAATCAACTCGCTACCTCCTTTTTTTAGGAATAAAAGTATGCAATCAGATATGGTAGCATGCCATTATGCAATGTAGGATGATTCACACGGGGAGTCCAAAGTGTTTTTCAATTCCTATCATGTTTAGGGGTGGGCACGGATCGGACCGGACCCAAATTTTATGGACGCGAATTGAACCTATTAATTGGCGGGACAGAACGAGACGGGTCAAAAAAATATTGGAACCGGAACGGATTCGATCCGTTCAAAACGGGTCCGAACCGGACCGACCCGCGGATCCAAACGGGTCCAAAAAAGTTAAAAAAAATTATACAATAGTAAACATTTACATATGTTCTATTATCTATAATTAGAAAACAAATCTTCTGTCTTCCCAAATTTCTAAAATTTGTTTACTAAACAATAATTTGTTCTATTATCTATAAACTATAATAGCAAAAAATGCCAAAATTGATTAAAAAAATACATACCCCTAGAAACGGGTCAGTCCGGAGCCCGTTTATTTTGAAAATAGGACCCGTTCCGTCCCGTTAGTGTCACACGATCCGTCTTGTTTAAATTTCAAATTTTAGGAACCAGTTTATTTGGACATTTTATGGTTCGAACCCGGTCGGAACCGCGGGTCTTGGAACCGTATGCCCTAATCATGTTTGGTTCGTAGAATTAGGCTCTTGAAAATTTTATTTTATTTTATTTAATTTTTTATATATGTCAAAGTAGAGGAGCGGGAAAAAAAATTCATAAAATGAAAGAAAAATATGAAAGAAATAATTTCCTCACTCACCTTAAGGCCTCGTTTGGTTGGCGGAATCTCCCGGTTGGGAAAGGAAAGTGATTACTTTACTATGTTTGGGCGTCCAAGGAATTGAGGAGGAAAGGAAAGTGATTCCCAATGGAAGGAAAATTAGGGAGGAAAGTGATTCCATCCATCCAAGGAAGAAATCACTTTCCCACATTGAAGTATTCACTTTCCTTTCCAAATTTTTTGGCATTGCCAAACATCGGAAAGAAAAATCAATAGAAATTAAAGTTTTCCAAAGGAAAGGAAATGACAAGGAATTGATTTCCTTTCTTTTCCATTCCGCGAACCAAACGAGGCCTAAGGATTAACTCTCTCTCCCAATTTATCTTTCGTTCCGAACAAATGATGGAAAGAAAAAAATAATATAAATAACAAATCTTCAAATAAGAGAAAAGAGAAAATAATTTATTTATTTCCGCGAACGAAACGAGGACTAGGGTTCGCATTGATTAGATGTGTCGAGGTATTTTATTCGGATTTATATGGGAAGACAAACAGGGGGTGTAGTTGTAGTTTGATTTTATCATGAATTTGCTTTTTTCGCGTGTAGTTAAATTTTGTGATTATGAACTCGACAAAAGCCAGATGTTAGTCAAAACCGAAATCTTGATTTAAATATTTGTAAATCACCAAGATCTTTGGTGTGCAGTAAAAAGGATAAACGATTCTCAAATCAACCAAAATCCGGTGTAGCGATAAATCGATTGGATTTCAAGTAATTTTGCTTTGGACTGATTTGAGCATGATTTGGAGGCTATAAGTATAAGACCATTGGAGATGATTTCTAAAATTGAGTTCTTATCCTACTTGGCATTATACTTTAAGAAGATTTTTATCCTAGTTGGAAGAGTTTCTACATAAAAATTGTAGACATACAAAAATGCTCTCAAATAGTTCTCCATTTCTATCCTATGCGTTAGGACCAATTTAATGGTGTGGGGCCCAATAATAATTGTCATGAGAGATGGGAGAATTTCTATGATGTAGAAACCCTCCTAGAAAGTTTTCATGCTACATCATTGCCACCTAGGATAGAAATAGTGATAGAAATCACTATTGGGAGAAATTTTTTCTAAAATGGATTTCTTCCATAGAAATAGGAAAGATAGCAACCCCCATTTGGTGATTTCTAAAATTGAGTTCTTATCCTACTTGGCATTGTACTTTAAGGAGATTTCTATCAGATTTCTATCCTAGTTGGAAGAGTTTCTACATAGAAATTGTAGACATACAAAAATGCTCTCCAATGGTCTTGGCCATCTCCAATGGGGGTTTCTATCTTCCCTATTTCTATGCAAGAAATCCACTTTAGAAAAAATTTCTTCTAATGGTGATTTCTATCACCATTTCTATCTAGCTGGCAATGATGTAGGATGAAAACTTTCTACGAGGATTTCTACATGTAGAAACTCTCATAGAAATTCTCTATCGACAATTATTATTTGGTCCCACATCATTAAATTGGTTATTTTACTATGTGACACATAGGAAGAAACTCTCATAGAAATTCTCTATCGACAATTATTATTTGGTCCCACATCATTAAATTGGTTATTTTACTATGTGACATATAGGATAGAAATGGAGAACCATTAGAGATCATTTTTATATGTCTACAATCAGAATACGTCACTAATAAATGTAAACATTATTAGAACGGACATCCGGAGGAACCGGCAAGGTTGGAGTCCCCCAATTATGTGTATACGTGAAATTTTTAAAAAAAAAAAAAATCCTGATTCAGAAATGTCACTAATAAATGCAAACATTAGCTGCAAATTTTCCTAGCCATGAACTAGAAACAAATTTTGCTGCAAGTTGCAAGCGAGAACGGATCTTCTATATCCAATTGCTGTGTACCAAATATGTAAACTCTTCTATAAAAATATAGATGCTACTGAATGTAGTGTTATTTTTAAAATAATCAGTAAAAGCCATATTTTATAAGAAGACGAATATATTTGTCACACAACAATTGGAGATAACAGCCGTTTGCAAGCTGCAAGTAGCAACTGCATATTTTACAGGTGTTGTAAAAGGGTGCAATTAACTCCCGTGTCATGTCCGTCCCAAACATAAAATGGTGGAAGAATTTTTTACAATTTGAAGACATTGCCATTACCAACAAAATTGAGGTTAAGGGACTATGACACTGTCACTGCCACCAGCAAAATAATAGGCAACAATAACTGAGTCCGAGACTCCGAGTTCAATCAACACTCCAAGAGTGAGTATTATTCGTGATTTGTAGTCTAGTGGTAACAATGATCTGATGCCGAAAGGCACAGATTCGAATTTTTTCTTGGCATTTACCAAATCGAAGAAAAAGACATCTAAAAAAAAACACCATAATTACGTCACAAACTTCCAAATTTACTCTATGTTTCTTTAGTTTATACGATTCAGTATACAAATTATTGAGCAGATAACGAATATTTGTAAGTTCAAATAAAATTTTCAGATGTAACAAAAGTTGGATTTATGAGGTGGTAGAGATGTCGGTTCGGGTTATTCGTTTTCAACGGAATCTAAATAGTTAATTTCAAATAAGCAAACATTCTAAAATTTTAAACTGAAATCGAATTCGAACCGAAATTAGCCAGTCGAACCGATAATCGATTCGGTTTATTCAATTTGTTCGATTGTACTATTTTTTATCATCTAACGGGTTGGCAAAAAGTTGGAAGTGTAGTTAAATTATCTTTCAAAAAATATAATTTTGATGCATAAAATTGTTGTATTTTAAAGTTTGGCTAAAAGTTGAATTAATTGTTAAATTATGAAGGTTAGACTTTAAAACACATAATACAAATGTTGTCGTCAAAATATAAAAAAAATGCACATTTTTAATCGAAAAATATGCATAAAATTGAAATTATTTATATAATTGTGTGAGTCTTATTCGACTTTCATTTTTGGAACAAAATAAAAATCGAATAATTTTTTTTAGTATTTTTATAACTGTGATATTGATACTGAACAAAATTATTCTCAGTCCAAAATTGAATAATTCTCATCCCCTAACTATAAATAACAAAATACAACTCAAAAAGAAAAGTTTGATTTAACTCAATATTCTCTCACCGAATTTGAGTGGCTCTTGTGGTTACCTAGAAGAGTTATAAGATCCCGATTGGATGACTTCTACGTATTGTCGAACATCTAAAAAAAAGAAATTTTTTGACTTTCATCCCACTTGTTAATATGAATTTGTACTTACATGCCTCTTTTTAAATTTTTTAGACTTACATCCCACTTTTCGTCACGAAAAATATTTATTTTGTCACAAAAAGTATTTGTTTTGTCACGAAAAATACTTTTAGTGACGAAAAGTAGGATGTAAGTCTAAAAAAAATAAAAAGTGGAATGTAAGTACAAAATCATATTAATAAGTGGGATGAAAGTCAAAAAATCCCAAAAAAAAATAAAAAATCTCAGTATTCTCCCTCCATGCCATGGCCCCATGCCATTGTGTGTTTGATGTGGTAGTTTTTCTTTTGTGTGTTCATAAGTACTGCAGAACTGCTCGCTTGACTGGTCCTTCTCCTTTAGTTGTTGTTCCATTGCATGAAGAAAAAAAGAAACTCCAAAAACTCACCTTTTGCTTTTAAATGCTCTCTCTTTCTCTCTCCCTTTCCTTCTTTCTCACACAACAACAACAATAATAAGTTAAAAAGAAGGAGAAGTCCCCCCCCCCCCCTCCACTTTTCTTTTTTTTTTCTCTTTCTCGAAACCCAACAAAAACTCTTCCATCTCTCTTCTTCTGCTGCTGCTGCTGCTGCTGCTGCTGCTGATGTTATGTAGGTGGTGTGGTGGTGTGGCATGAAGAAGAAGAAAGAAGGAAGAGAGAGAGGGGTAGTTGATGGATGGTGGTGATGTTGTGACGATGATGATGGGTGGTGGCAATGAGAATGACCAGAAGAAGAAGAGCAAGGATGACAGTAACCCAACATCAACAATATTCCATGATTTCTTGGGGAAGATGGGCTCTCAGGAAATGCCACTGGAGACTGCTGCTGCTTCTCATCATCTCCCCCCCTCCCCCTCTCATGGTCTCTCTCTCTCTCTCTCTCTCTCTCTCTCTCTCTCTCTCTTATTTTTGTCTTCTCATTTGGGTCTCCCTTTTTTTTTATCTTCTTCCTATTTTGGGACCTTTTTTTGGGTTCCTATAGTTGTCTATATTCTAACCTGGTGATATGTATATGTGTTCTTTATTAGGTTAGCTTTACCACTTATATGTTCCTGTTTTCTTTATTTGGGTCCTTCTTTTGATCTTTTTTTTTTTTCCTGTTTCTTCAACTCTGGGATCTGCTTTTTTGTGTTGGTTTGTCAAGTGATTTTTTCTCTCTCTTTTTTTGGGTTGATTATTTGCTTCTTAGTGATTATAGTTGATTTCATTGTGTTAGCTTGAGGCTTTGAGCATTAATGAGTATATATAAAGATAATATTTTACTGCTATATCATTGTTTTTTGTTGTTGTTGTTGTTGTTGGGGGGGGGGGGGGGGGGGGGGGGGGGGGGGGGGGGATTTTCTTATATGGTGTTGTGTTTATTCTAAGATGGTATTATTGATTATTATGTATTCTACTAAAAATATAGTTGATTTTCTATGTATTGTTTGTCTATTTATTCCCTTTTTTTGAGTATATATAAGAAGGGGATAGAATAAATAATGCTATTATTGACTTTTCTTTTCCTTTTTTTAGAATGGGTTTGTCTATTTATTCCCATCAATCACTTATTTGTCATCTTTCTTTTTTTCCTAAAATTTAAAGTGCGGGTATTTATGTTCTTATTTTACTGCATTTCCAACATATAATGGTCTTCTTGATTATACTTGTTCTTCCACTATACAAAGACTGACCAAATTTTATGACTGACTATTATACTGTCTAAGTTGGTACCAAATTCATGACTAGAGATGACACAGAAGATTGTTGGAGGATAGTAATACCTGACCTTCTTTTTAATTACAACCCACACACACCTACATGTCCTTGCGATTGTTGGGGGGCCGAACCCTGCCGGCTCCGCCTTGTGTCTATGCTGCTTTCCGCATGTGCTACAAGCGCTCGACATAGTAATACCTGACTTATGTATCGCCATTCTCAATCATATACATTGTGGAATGGGTCTATAAGGTTTATAGGGAACGGCATTGATTTATTGAGGCTCGATATAAATTGAAGATACAAAAACGATGTATCCATATGCCAGACGTAACTTTGCCAATCTTAGTTGGTGCATTTCTTAGTTTGATAAATAGTCGTCTATGCTATTTGGGAACTGTTGAGAATCAATAAGGGACTTTTAGTCCCACATCGGAATATGTTATATGTAGAGGAGCTAGACTCCCTATAAGTAGTGAAGTAGTCCATCAATAAAATTATCTGACTATTATTTTCTACATGGTATCAGAGCCATAACTCTCTCTCTCTCTCTCTCTCTCCACAAAAGAAATTTTTTTTTCTTCCTCCAAGACGCCGACCCCTCTCCCTCTCCCGTAGCAGTCGACCTCCCCCCCTCTCCCGTAGCAACCGACCCCCCCTCTCCCGTAGCAGCCGATCAACCCCCCCCCACCCCCTGCCGCCACCCTACCTACAACCCAACCCGCCGCCCCCTACCTCCAGCAGCACCCGCCGCCCCCCCTACCAACAATAGCGCCCGCCGCCCCCATCTACCAACTGCACCCCGCCGCCCTCTACCTCCAGCAACCCGCCGCCCCACCACCTACCTACAGCAACCCGCCGCGACCAGAACCCACACCACCCCCCGACCCCCCCTGACCAGAACACCCCCCCCCCCCCCCCCCCCCCGACCAGCAACCCGCCCCCCCCCCCCCTCCAGCAGACGCCCCCCCCCACACAGCCGCACATCAACCCTAACCCTAACCCTAGTTTTTTTTTTTTCCAATGGACACCATAATCCTAGACCTAGCCGCCTTATCAAACCCTAACCCTCGCTTTTAACAAAAAAAAAAAAAAAAAAACGACGTATTTCGAATAGAGACGGCTGTCAAATCTTTATTTGCACCAACTCTGTTCCGTGCTTACGCCGTTTGGAACTAACAAATGCTTTATTTGTTATTCCTTCTTCACATCGGGATCTATATGCAGAGACTGATCATGTCTTCTCTGGTGTCCTGGCGTGTTCACTTTACATGCGCGCGTCGGTGCTGGCCAAGTTAGTAGCGCATTAGTAAAGTCTCTGACGTTGAAGAAGACGACGACGACGACGACGACGAAGACGACGACGACGAAGACGACGACGTTGGGTCGGTTGCAGACTCCGACGACGACGAAGAAGACGACGAAGAAGACGACGAATTGAGTTCACAGTTGAAGACGCCATGGATTCAATCAGTGGTAAACTGACGGCCGAAGAGTTGAAGGCCTTGGTTGATGATATCTTATCCAAGAGATTAACCGAGGTAACCCCACGTGTGATCCATACTGATGTGGATCCGTCACCTTACAAAATGGGAAAGCTGGAGAAGCTGGAGACGAAGTTGGAAGGCACTTCCAACTACTTGAAGTGGTCGCGGCAGGCGATGCGGATACTGAAGGAACGTGGCTTGGTTGGCTATGTCACTGGCCAAGCCAAGGCGCCAGCCGATCACTCCACCAAGGAGTTTGCTGTGTGGGAGATTGTCAACAACGTCGTGGCTGGGTGGTTGACTGCCTCTTTAACTGACCAGGTGTCGGACAATGTCGAGGCTATGGAGGCTGCTGCTGATATATGGCAAACTCTCAAAGATATGTACTCCGGCTCCGGCAACCCTATGCGAGTATTTCAACTACAAGATGAACTCGATAGGGTGGCCCAAGATGACCGTACCATCTCTGAGTACGCGGCCCTGTTAAAGAAGTATTGGTCTGATCTGGATCATTATGATCCTCTTGGGATGGAAGTTGCACAAGTCGATCCAGCCTTCGCAAAGTACTTTCAGACGTTCCTGGCTTATATTTCCAGGCAGCGTATGATAAAATTCCTGAAGGGACTACACCCTGTATTTGAGCAGCGACGGAATATCCTCCTATCCCAACCCACGCTTCCGACCTTGGACGAAGCTATAGCTGTTATGACACAGGAAGAAGCTCGACTGAAGTTGATGCCCAACAAGGGCTCCTCCCAGGGGGAGCCAGCCGCGGTTGAAAAGTCTGCCCTTGCTGCCTTCAATCAACCTGCTTCTATGGGTGGTGTTTGTCACAATTGTGGTGACTCCGGACATTACATTCGATTTTGTCCAAAACCCTTGCGCAATCAGTCTACTGATCGAGGACGGGGTCGTGGAGGCCGGCGTGGTGGTAGAGGAGGATATGCCGGTAGAAGGGGCGGACACAAAGCAAATCTGGCGGAGGAAGGGGGAGAGAATCAACTGGCTGCAATAACCTCGCTTGAGCGGGAGTTCCTTGAGAAGTTGCGAGGCACAAAGCTGGGTTCGGTCGACTGTCCTGGGGCGTCTTCATCCTCGGGAGATCACCTCACTTGCTTTGCCCAAACCAGCACCGATGATTCTGCACGTGCTCTTGCCTCTATCCATCAGTCAGGATGGATTATGGACTCTGGGGCATCTCGCCATGTCACGGGGTCCCGTGATGCGTTTCAGGGATATACTCACCTACCATTGCCGGAGAGTATTCAGACCGCTGATGGTACATCCAGACCTGTAGTGGGTACAGGCTCTGTCGCATGCACCCCTTCCATCACTCTAACCAATGTCTTACATGCTTCATCTTTTCCTGTCAATCTTTTATCCATTAGTGCCATTATACTTGATCTTAACTGTACTGTTTCCTTTGACATTCCTAAGGTGACTTTTCAGGAGAAGGGAACAGGACGACGACTTGGGACTGGCACATGGCATAAGGGGCTGTGGTATTTAGACAGGACTGGACTGGACAACGCATTGGCATCCTTGGTAGCTGCCGCACCACCAGAAGCTTCCTGTCGCAGTGTTGAAGCCGACTTGCTACTCCACCACCAGCGTGTCGGTCATTCCTCTTTTCCAGTTCTTAGTCGAATGTATCCGTCCTTATATCAAAGGGCTGATAAAGAGAAGTTATTTTGTGATGCTTGTGAGTTGGGAAAACATACCAGAAGCTCGTATGTAAGCTCGGGGAATAGGAGTTCAGCTGCTTTTGACATGATACATTCGGACGTATGGGGCCCTTGTCCTACAACCGGAATTAACGGTTTTCGATGGTTCGTCACCTTCATTGACTGTTATACCCGCGTGACCTGGGTCTACCTTCTGAAGAATAAAAGTGACGTCCTTGAGGCTTTTCGGGACTTTCATCGCCGGGTGGAAACACAATATGGCGCTAAAATAAAGTGTTTCCGGTCCGACAATGGGACGGAGTATACTAATAAGCAGGTTGCTGAGTATTTTTCCACCCATGGAATACTACATCAAACTTCATGTGCTTATACTCCGGCACAAAATGGTGTGGCTGAACGAAAGAACAGACACCTGCTAGAAGTCGCACGGACGATGATGCTGGCTATGAATGTCCCGAAGCACTTATGGGGGCAGGCTATTTTGACGGCCTCGTATCTCATCAACAGAATGCCGTCTCAAGTATTGGACTGGAAGACACCTTTGGAGATGCTTACTGGGGCAACTACATACACTGTTCCACCAAAAGTTTTTGGATGTGTGTGCTTTGTCCAAGATAATAGGCCTGGCGTTGGCAAACTGGATCCTAGAGCAGTTAAATGTGTCTTTGTCGGTTACACGGCGACTCAGAAGGGATATGCCTGTTGGAGTCCAGTCGAGCGGAAGATGTTTGTCAGCATGGACGTTACATTCAGAGAACTCGAACCATACTATGGTTCGGATGAAGGTTCAGCATTTGGTGACACATCTAACACAGGTGGTGTTCGATGTGAGGGGGAGATAATAAGCCCAAATGTGGTCGTCGGATCGGTTCCGTGTCCGGTTGTAGAAAACTGGACGAAAGGGGGAGAGCACAGTGACTCAGATACAGATGAAGAAGAAGAAGATACATATGTTACGCAGGGGGAGCAACAGACAAGGGAAAAGGAGCTCCAAGTCTACAGAAGGAGACAACAGAAGTCCAGTACTGTGCCTATGCCGTGCCCTGTGCCTACTGTACCAAGTCCCTCGTCTGCTCCTGCTCCAACTCCTGAAGATGTTGCCCCCGCACTGAATCACTCGGATTCTGATGCGGATCTCTCCGACTCGGATGGTATGATCTCTCCACCACCTATTGCTCCCTTAAGGAGATCTTCTCGCATCAATGCGGGTAAGGCTCCTGCTCGTTTTGATGATTACGAACATGACATTGCCAACTTCTTGTCTTATTCTAACATTTCTTCGAATTATCGAGCCTTCATTGCATCGTTAGACTCTACTTCGTTGCCCAAGTGTTGGCAGGAAGCAAAAAAAGATCCAAGGTGGAAAGCTGCAATGATGGAAGAACTTGGGGCACTGGAGAAAAATAAGACATGGGAGCTGGTTCCATTACCCAAAGGGAAGAAAGCTGTGGGATGCAAATGGGTGTACACGGTAAAAGAGACGCCAGAAGGAAAGGTCGAGCGATACAAGGCGAGATTGGTTGCAAAAGGATTCACACAGTCATATGGCATAGACTATGATGAGACGTTTGCCCCAGTAGCAAAAATGAGTACCGTGAGAACTCTGGTCTCCATTGCAGCGAACTATGGATGGAAGCTGTACCAGCTGGATGTGAAGAATGCCTTTCTTCATGGGGACCTGCAAGAAGAAGTATACATGGAGCTCCCGCCAGGATGCTACGCGACGGAATCAAACGGAGGGACGTCGCAAGAAAAGGTGTGTAAACTGAAGAAGTCGCTATACGGGCTCAAGCAATCTCCTCGAGCCTGGTTTGACAGATTCAGAAAGGCTGTTACAGGCATGGGATACCGTCAAACAAATGCAGATCATACGGTCTTCCTCCAGCATGCAAGAGGCCACATCACTATACTTGCTGTATATGTGGATGATATAGTGATCACAGGTGATGATGAAGTCGAGATCACTAAGCTGAAGTCAAAACTCGCGAAGGAGTTTGAGGTGAAGGATTTAGGAGCGATGAGGTACTTTCTAGGTATCGAGGTGTGTGAAGGCGAACAATGAATTGTTCTCTCACAGAAAAAATACGCACTAGATCTGCTGAAGGAGACATGGATGCTAGGATGCAAAGCAGCAGTCACTCCAATTGACCAGAAGTACAAGTTGGGAGCAGAAGCAGGAGAGCCAGTTGATCGTGAAAGATATCAACGACTTGTAGGAAGATTGATTTATCTGGGGCACACTCGTCCTGATATCTCATTTGCGGTGAGTGTAGTGAGTCGCTACATGCATGATCCAAGAAAGGGTCATATGGAAGCAGTATTTCAGATCTTGAGATATCTGAAAGGAACGCCGGGAAAGGGGCTATGGTTCAAGAAGAATGGACGCATAGAAGTTGAGGGATACTGTGATGCAGATTGGGCGAGCTGCATAGACGACAGAAGGTCTACCACGGGATACTGTGTTTTTGTAGGAGGAAATCTGGTCTCATGGAGAAGCAAGAAACAGTCAGTGGTAGCACGGTCGACAGCTGAAGCAGAATACAGAGCAATGGCTCTGGGAGTGTCAGAGTTGCTGTGGGTGAAAGCATTGCTGACAGAGTTGCAGCTGGATAAGGGAGCACCATTGCTTCTTCTGAGCGATAGTCAAGCTGCAATAAGTATAGCTAACAATCCAGTTCAGCACGACAGAACGAAGCACATCGAGATTGATCGATTCTTCATCAAGGAGAAGCTGGAACAAGGGATACTGAAGATTGACCATGTCCGCTCAGAAGAACAAGTTGCAGACTGTCTGACTAAGGGTCTTAGTTCATTAAGTCTGTCAAAGCTATGTAACAAGATGGGGATGATCAATATCTATCGCCCATCTTGAGGGGGAGTGTTGAGAATCAATAAGGGACTTTTAGTCCCACATCGGAATATGTTATATGTAGAGGAGCTAGACTCCCTATAAGTAGTGAAGTAGTCCATCAATAAAATTATCTGACTATTATTTTCTACAGGAACCTCTGCACCCTCTTAGATTATGTAGGCCTTCAGTTAAGGGATGGTTTCTTTGAACAAATTCCTTGCCATTAAGCAATTGAGTTGGGGAACATAACAAAGTATATTCAGAGCTCATCAATATTTCTTGATGGTTATATAGCCTCTGACTTTGATTATTCTCAGACAGGTTTGCTTCGCCTTTGAATTTAGCATGGAAATTAGTTCTCGACAAATGTGGATACCATTTATCTTTGTAATAGAATGCACTTGATGTGTATTATGTATCATTAGCTCTCTCATCGCAAACTACACTGTGGACTGCATTTGGTTCAAGTATTTTTATCCCATTCCCTAGTAGCCTTTCCTTGTCATTCATAAAGTACCTGTTTATTTGGTCTGATATCGTCCTCGCTACTTCAAATTGGTCAATTTATTTATTTAATCAAATCTCTCATGATCTTGCATATTACTTCAAATGTCTCTTTTACCTTTTAAGTTTGTAATTTCTTTCTCCTATTCTATAACTAGTTATGCCAACTACTGTCACTCCCTATAGCACCAAAACTCTACTAACTACTATAGCTACCACCTGCACCACCTCCGCTTTAATATCTTAGTAGAAGATCTTCCCAATCCATTATACTCGTATTCTTATAGAATTTTCTGTCAGCCACTTTGACTGCTTGCCACGGACATTGTTGCTATCTAGATTGGTACTATCAGCATGGTCTTCAGTAGTAAGCTCTAATTACTGGTATTTATTCCTTTGTTTTCCGCTACGAACATTGTCTGCAATATCAACATAGTTCTTCTCTACCCAACTTGGATTTCTCCACTGCCATTAACTCCACTTACCTCACTCTTCCTCTTCAACCCTCTTCACTTTAGAAGTACCGTTAAGACTTATGTTCCTCTTCCCAGAATTCATCTGCACTGCTAAATTACTAGAGTATTTTGTGTCTGTTCTTATAGTCTTGTGACCCAATACTAAATTGGACAAGGCTTAGTGACAACTATTTTTGTTTTCCATCTGATGTTCTACCCATATACATGTCTTCTTTTTTAAAATAAAAATAAAAAATACATGTCTTCTTTTATTTTATTTTTCTACAATTTACGATGAGTTCAATTAATGTGTTAATTTTACATTCAGTTTCCAAATTGTTAAAGGATTGACTTTAGTATTTTGGTTCCTCAATATTCTCGTATTTACAATGAAGCCTGGAATAATTTTGATGTATCTCGCTTTAAAGCAACCCTAAAGTGCTTTGACCTTTTGACTTTAGATGACTTTTGTGGACTTTCAGTTGTATTCGAACTTTGTACTTAATCTTAAAAGAAGTATAGTTGTGTACTCTTGTTAGAGTGCTTGCCCAGTTTATCGAAAAGAAAGTAGTATGATGTTTAGTGCTCTTAATAATCTTCTTGGACGAGAGGTTTAATTTCTTTTTTCCTTTATAGAGAGGCAGGGGGTGACCAGTTCTGAGATTTTCCACTTTCATGGCACAAAGAATACTATGTCAGGGTCCGAGACAAGCAATGCACTATCAGGAAGAAAAAGGAACTATTCATCATCCTATATGGGTTTAACTAGGGATAGAGTGCTTCCGACCGGCTCAGATTCCCCAGAGAGCTCACGGCTGATGAAGGTATTTATATGAGTTTTGCATTCTTATACTATCACAGATAAGTCAACCTTTATACTTAGTCTTCTTCACTTTTTCTATTGGATTTTCTTCTCTCGTTAATATATTCTCAACTTGTAACTCAGATGTTTGGGAAAGAAGTTGTGAACGAGCGGCTGGGAAGATCACATGACAATGATATGCCCTTCGGAATGCAACCACCACCTCGGCCCACATCATCTCTTATACTACATCCACCTGTTAGCTCAAGACCTGATTCGCTAATTTCCAGATGGGAACGATCTCTGCCCATGAATCCTGGTCCAGGGATGCATTTCCCCTCTCGTTTCGGCCATAGTGGAACAACCATGGATAGGATTTCTTCTTCATATGCACATAAAGAGGCTGGTATGGGCTCGATTCTTATATCCCAAGATGCAGCAGATGAAGGCTCTAGGACAGGCAAGAAAGGTTCTGGAATTTTGAGCATTATTAACCCGAGTAGCAGTGGAGCTGGTGATAAAAACACAACTGGGATGCAGCCTTGTAACAGTAGACCCAAGGCTCAAATGATTGAGCTCGAGTCTTCCAATGTACCGAGGTGAGTCTGTGCTTGCTTCTCCTGCCTCTAATAATTATACTCTTAATCCAACTATGGAACACTACTACAAAATTTTGAAGAAACCCGAGGGACCTAATTTAGTTACCATTTTTGCAGTCACTATAACATGGCACCTTCTACCCGACAAATGACCATCTTTTATGCTGGTCAAGCACACGTCTTTGATGATGTCCATCCAAATAAGGTCAGCTCCAAATTAAATTCCTCTATAATGTGATATGAGAGGTAAACTAGGAATGATTAAGCATGAAATGTAACTTCTTGTGATCGTATGTTGAGAAGCATCTGAAAGCTAGTGAATTGTAATTTGCCGGATATATTGTGCACACAATTATGTTCTAGACTACACGAGTATAATCTACACTTACCATGGATACTCCAAAATTGGTGCAATATAGTCTATGTCCATATTGGATACACATCTGACACAACATGGACACTCCAAAATACACAAGGCCGTGACATAGGTTCTATTGTTATGAAATACTAATCTTCAAGTTTCATATCTGATTTTTAAGAGAACATGGAAGTCCAGGGCCGGCCCGAAACATTTTGATGCCCAGGACTAAATACAAAATGATGCCCTTCTTCAAAAAATATATTGAAAATAAAGTATCATATTTTTTTTGCATGATGCAATAAACCAAAGTGAACTCTTTAGACTGGGGCCTGATATATGCCAGCTAACCTTAAATTTTGCATCGGGAATATACCTTGGCAATACTACTTCCGTAGTTAAAAAAAAATCGATGCAATATGTTATTTAACATTTCTTGTTTATGTTTTTTCAATACTAGGATTGAGATATATGGGCTTGTTTGCCTAATTTATCAACAACAGATAAACTCAAAAAACATAAAAGAAAAAGTCAAAATCAGGAGGAACAAAAGTTACAAAATATTTCAGTTTGAAAACGAAATCATTGTGAAATCTTAAGTGCAAAGATTTATGAAAATATATTCAACACTAGGAACCTATAATTTTAAGTGTGAAATCTTAAGTGCAAAGATAAACGAAAAGACTCATCGCTATCGGCTCATCGGTATTCAACATCAACGTGGGATCAACTATAACTCACAACACGTAGTGAGCTAAATATACAAAGGAAGACCGAAGATCTACTACAAATAATGTGTATCCTAATCTTTAACATATGCAAAATTTCAAGTATGTGCAAAATAGATTATATGTAAATATAACTTGAAACTTTCGAAAAAAATAAACTACATCAATAGAACCCCTCATTGAAAAGGTGGAGGCAAAGAGGATTGTCCTCAATCATCGACGACAGAGGGAACTCAAAAAACATAATAAAGCCAACATCATGAGGAACAAAAGTTACAAAATATTTCAATTCTCAAAATGAAAGTCTTGCTAAAATATCAAGATCACATTGATACCTCTATCTCACATTTTCGTCTCCTCTTCGGGTCAAGGCTCAAGCAGAGGTCAGAGAGAGAGAGAGAGAGAGAGAGAGAGAGAGAGAGTAGCTTGTCTACCGTCGTGGCCTTCTTTGTGTAGCCTAACTTCGCAGAATCCTTGTGAATGATTCTAGGAGAAGAAATTGAAGAAAATTAAAAATTTGTGTTTCAATTATAAGCAAAAGAGAGAATGAATTGAGAATTAAAATGAACAATTCAAAAAAAAAACTTATTGTTGGTCATCTGGAATCGGAAACGACGTGAAGAACTTTTTTTCCTCTGAAATGCAAAAGAAAATCTGAAGTGATGGGAAGACTAGTTTTTTCTTTGAAATTAAAGAGTTGGACGGCTATCCAATTCCCATGTTCTATTTGTTGAATTGCTATAATGATTTTCTTCCGACCTTGGACTTTGAAGAAATCAGAGTAACAATGTTTCATTATTTATCATTATTACTAACTTTTAAAAAAAAATTGGGGCCCCTTGGGATTTGGGGCCCAGGGCGCAAGTCCCGTTTGCCCCTCCTCCGGGCCGCCCCTGTGGAAGTCAAAGGGTAAGGTTTTAAAGATAATGTCATAAAGGCCAAAGTTACTTAACTCTGTGAAATCATTGCATCCTTTCCTTCAAGATGGCTATGGATGTGCTGTCACCATTGTTTTTAGGACATGCAAAGCCTTTGGTTGGGGAAACTAAACGTTGGCAGGGAGGAGCTGTCTTCTAAATTGTGCGGTAAGCTCAGTATGAAGCTATTATTGTGCTCCAGATTTAGACTAAGATTTAGGTTTCTGCTCCGGTTACACTTGGACTAGAAACGTTAGGAGTTATAACTTATAAACAATAATTTTACTACGTTTGTCAATGGTGTGCTTATTTCTTCTTCGATCTGAAGTATAGTTCATCAGTTGGAGAAGAGTGTGTGTACGTTAGCTGTGAAGATTATAATAAAAGTTTGTGGTGCATCTATTTTTTTTTTCTTTTGTGCGAACAGACATATATTCATGGTTTTCAAGATTGATACCTTACCCAATAATATTTTCTGTATTTTTATGACTTTCCATGTGTACCCTGAATATTTATATGCATTTCTTCTCCGAATTAGGTGAATTTTGCTGTTTTTCCTGCTTTCTTGAAGACAAACCTCCTTGCCTAGTAATTTATAATGTAGTCGTAGACGGGTGTTATCGTATTTAAAGTTCTTAAGATTAGCCATCAATTTTGTTTGAGCAATAATGAACCGACCCTAAGTTCAAATTCACAGCCATGTAGTTCATGGCTTCTCTCTCTAGCTTGGGTGGCCTTTATAGTTTTTAAAACTTGATCCCTTTTATCATTTTGTTTCATTTTATCTAAATCTTGGGTGAACAAAAATAGTGTGGCACAACCTTCCTTGGTTAATTTAGTTACAGATTAGAAGAGGCAAAAATGTGGTGCTAATGCTGTTAGTGCAATGTGAAACATAATGCATGCTATCTGCAAATCTGTATTCTGTCACCAGGGGTGGCCCAGCCGGTGGGGGAAAGTCCTGGGTTCGAACCAGGCCTAAAAGAATCTATCTTCTGTTTGTAGATTCTTTGTTGTATGCATGGCTGAAAAATACGTGACTAGGTAGTTTTGACTGAACGACACTAATTTATGGTTCCTGATGCATGACATATTAACACTTTTGATGCTCCAGCGTAGGCATTTCAAACGTGTTTCTCCTTTGACACTATCAAATTTGCTGATACCACCGTTTCATTAAAAGCCGACTATCTTTGTGTGAAAGAATTGTCTTGCAACAAGTTAAGGTTTAATTACTTTTGTAAATCATTGAAAACAATTCTAATTACTTGTACAATCTCTCTCTCTCTCCATGTTTGATTACTCACATATGTATCAGACTGTAAACATTACGGCCCTACTGATCATGGGTTTCTTGTTCCTACATGTGTACAAACTGCAAATTTGTGTAAATTTGGTATCTTAACTTTCCTATAGGAGATAAAAAAAAAAATCCCTAGCTTGTTATTTTGTAGAGTAGCAACTTAAGATCGCTCCATTTTCTACTAAGCAATGTTTTAACAAGAAATATAAATTCAAAAGTTTCTGTTTGACTAACAGGCAGATGTGATTATGGCTTTGGCTGGCTCGAATGGAGGGTCATGGTCGACGTCTTACTCTCCCAAGTCCGGTGTGTGTCCGCTAGGCGTTGAAGCTAAAGGTCCACATGAAGAGAACGGGATGCGAGCAAACAAGTTCCCGTTATCCATTCCTGGGATTCCAAATCATGGGTTCATTAGCCAAGTTGCGCAAAACTCACATGCAAGTGACCTTCCAAGCCTAACACCTGGTTCGAAAATACTCTCTTAGCAATATAAGTTATGATAATATTATCGCTATTAAAATAACCTTATCTATATTCTAATAGGAGCCGATGAAGGTGGCAGGCCTGTGAGAGATGCAAGACTGACGATACCTGCAGCAGAAACTGGCGGTACAGACGGCAAAAGAGAGGTCTGATAGGGTTTAGGACTATATTCGTATCCGAATCTCTTGGTGGAATTTTGGGAAGTTACCATTGTTGTTATCTTTGGTGTTTCAGGCCAATATGTGTCGAACCGCTCAGTTTAGTTGAGTCCACCATTGTTGTAAGATCGACAACACAGATGATTTTGTATGTATTTCCTTCTTTTTTTTCTCTTTCAAATATAGTCTAGCCCTGTTCTGGTTTGAACTCAAGAGATGCAATTTTGTTAAATTATGGTATGGTCATTCTCGGAAACTGTCTTCTTACTTGAGATCAGTATTACATTATAGAGTGAAGAAAAAATGAGCAGGTGGTGCTCTGATATGCACATGCAGCTTAATTCTCAAGGAATTTAGAGAAAATTTTCTTCTTCTGGGAATATATGTTCATATGTTACTAGCATTGTATTGATATTCATCTTCTCACAAGCCTTGTCATGTCATGTTTTATTCTCCTAATAGATACACAGCACATAAATAATTGAGCTTTGCTATGCCTACAACCAAAATTTACAACCCTCCTACAACCGGACACGTGTCGGACTTCGATTGGAGGAGGGGAAAAAATGGTGGGGCCTGGTGGAGCCCATGTAGCAGGGGGGGGTGAGAGTGGTGGTAGGACCCGGTGGGACCCATGTGTAAGGAGTGGGAGAGAGTAGTTGTAAGAAGGTTGTAAGAATTTGGTAGTAAACTTAGCATTTTCCTAAATAATTAGACTTCAAAACAATACTCACAAGCCTTGTCATGTCATGTTTTATTCTCCTATTATTTATGTGCTGTTAGGAGAATAAAACATGATGAGGCTTGTGAAAAGATGAATATCAATGCTAGTAACATATGAACTATGAAACATTTTATCATAGTCTTTCTTCTTCTTCTTTTTTTTCTTTTTTTTTTTTGTTTGTTACTAACAAGCTCTTATCCTTTAGGCTAAGTTATCCTTTGGACATCTCAACTAACTATAGCATTCAAACGTTTTTGGTACATAATTTTTCTATTGTTCGATTTTGGTACTCCAATTTTATAAATTGCTCTTTTGAAACATATTTTTGTCAATTTTAGGGTACATAGAAACTACTTCAAAAAACGTATCTTGTAGTACAAAAGTACAATTTAAATACTTGTATTGTCCCTATATTCTTTTGAAGTGGTTCCAATGTGTTTCAAAATTGACGAAAGATGCTTCAAAAGAACAACTTATAAAGTTGAAGGTAAAAAAATCGAACAATGAAAAGTTAATATACAAAAATTATCCAAATGCTATAGTTGGAATACGATAATTTAGCCCATCCTTTATTTTCTTTTCGTTGATGTAAAATTTAAACCATCTTATTTGTCAACTGCTTCTATGTTGGGTTTGAGAAACAAGGTTAAAATGTTATTTTATACGGAAATTCTTTTTTGACGGCAGGGGTTGACCGTGTGCGTGCCCGCGCACCGACATGTCACCCCCCACTGCCCCCTTGCACACCTCGATTTTTCCTGCAGTCTCCCTCCAATGGAGGGTCGACATGTGGCCCGCGGGCCAGGACTGCGGTCCAAACCCGCGGGCAACGTAGCAGTCTCCTATTTTATATATTGGTATTTTGTTCTTATTTTTATCTAGGTTTCTATAAAGTTTTAGTTTCCGTATATTAAGCTTAAGTACATGATTGAGTAGTAATTAGATTTGTTTCAATAATTATGTGTGAAGGTACTAAGAAACCATATTGGTGAATCAAGTATGAGCATCTCTGAGGACGTTTTTGGTGTCTTGATGATCACTAAGGGCATGCTTGGCAATTATAGGGGTAGCTGTTATGAGGTGTTTTTAGAGTACCGGTTATGAGCGGTTATGAGAGGTCCGATTTTGGGTGGTTTTTAAGTAGCAACTTTTAAACCAGTCAAATCCATGCTTGATAATTCACTAATGAGCGGTTCTGAAAGTTTTTTTTTTACACGAATAAATTGAATAGGGAAGGATATTAGTAGTTATACTTTATACTTTTGGTGAGGATATAAATGGAACAAAATAATAAAGCCGCTCAAAACCCACCGATTTGAGGTGTTTATAAAGTCATCCAAAAATACATTACACGATTTTGGGGGGTTTTTGAGCCGACCAAAACCGGTGTCTCAAAAAAATTAACAAGCAGGAATTTTCATAAACTATCAGTTCAAAAACATCCCAAAATCGGTAAAAACACTGTTACCAAGCAGACCCTAAGAGAGCACAATCAAAACTTTTACTTGTTAAAATATATTTTTAATTAACTAGTAGGTTATTAGTATCTTCAAATTTATATACAATGGACATTGTAAAATTTTATGTTATTATTATTGAATTTAAGTTTATTAATTTTCATATTATATTGGATTAGATCATTAAAAAAAAAAAAACTTGATTTCTTTTCAAGTGATGATTTAAGAAAAACACTGTGTGTGCTCCAAAAGTAAAATGACAATCACAAAACATTATGTAATCACTATGGTTTGTTTGAAGCCATTTCGTGTTTATGAACGACACTAACGCTATTTTTTCCCCTCGAGATCATGCTAATCCTTCCTTGCATATCTTGTTTACCAATCCAAACAATACTAACAAAACTCATTCCTGTTTCCTTTCTTTGTAATTCAATCATAGCTTGCGGTATCGGACGGTACCAATTCAATATGACTGATACAGATGCGGGTTGATATATCTCGATTCGATATCAATAATGATCGATACTGATACTGGAGATCTCTTTTTAAGCTAATTCTTCAAAAAAAAAATGATCGATACTGGTACTTGGAGATCTCTTTTTAAGCTAATTCGTCAAAATAAATTGAACGAAAAAAGACCAATCAACAAGGATATAAAAGCATATAAGATTGTAAATCATATAAAAGAAGAAAGCTTATCTATCGCATGTAAAACAATCGACAATGATTACTACTATTTTATTCAATCAGGAATTACTTAAAATTATGTCTAAATGCATAAAATATTATTTTTTAAATTTTTTAATAATTAGTTTATTTTCGATACCAAAAAAATAATATTTCAATTCGAAACACCGATATTGTCGATCCCAATACTCATAGGAAGGATCTGATGTGGATTCTGATATCGATATCGATTTTACGAACCTTGAATTAAACGGATAATTCAACGATTGTATTGGTATTCAGGCAAAACCAATTATATTACATTCACATGGACTAGAACCAAATTTTATCCAAGCAAGGTCTAATTTTATACAAATCGGACTCGAATCAGGTTCAAGGTAATTAGGGTTAGTTTTCACATAAGTTACTCGACTCGTACCTAATCCATTTTCGAACAAAATTTTAATGATAAATATGAAAATTATAAAGTTTTAATTTGATTTTTTAAAGTATAGTAAGTTGAAATAGTCATCAGGGATGTCCCAAGGTTGGACTTGTGTGGATTATATAGGAGGTTGTGCATTCGAGTCCGCGTCTGAATCTGAGTTTGAGTCCGAGCCCGAGTCCGAGTCGGAGTTACTGAAAACAAAAGGAAATTTCTTTGGTGAGGGCCTATTGGGTTAACGTGTACATATCCGGGTCCGGAACTATCAGGACCCGACCCGAAAGGTATTGTAATCTCATTAGTTGTGCTACCATTGCTCTAGAGAAAGGGAGTTTGTGGATCAATGGCGGTGTGGCAGCGAATACTTCGCCTCTCCTCCTCCTACGGAAGCCGGAGATGTCGCCGCCCCACTATCTCCGCCATTGCCGACCATCGAGCTCCGCCTCCTCCTCTCCTCCCTCCCGCCGGCGCCAAATCTTTCTTCTTCGTCAGATCTTTTGCCGCTCCCGTCATGGTATGTTCATGTCCGAGGTCCGTGTCCGTCTCCGTGTTGGACACGAAACCGACACTCCGAAATATGTAATTTTTATTGTTTTGGGTTCTTCTTTCTACTGTTCAGCCTACGCCGAAGCCGAAGCCGGAAGGGACTCGGCTCAACCAAGCGATCACAGCAAGAACTGTAAGGCTCGTCACGGGTGAAGGTATTGCTTGACTTCTATTTACTACTACTACTACTAGTACTACTAACTACTACTTGTTCTTGTCAAGTTCGCATTTTTAGGGCTCGATTTTTATTTCTATTTTTGACGGAAGTCTGTTGAGAAAACTCGAGTTATGTAGTATTTGAGTTTCTAGAAAATGCTACGCAAATTCAATCACGAGTTTTATCTAACTCAAAAGATCACCAAAACACTCCGAAGTCGAGTTACTTGGAGCTAACCCCTCCAAGTAATGAACTCTGATCCCAACCAGTCCCTAGATTGTCTTTGGAATTGTAATTGAGATTAAATAAGGGACCTAGATTTGATGAAGTCGACACGTCTAGTTTGGCTCAATTATTTTTTGATGAAATCAACCAATATCAAGTAAAAATACATACCAAAGGGTTGGCAACCTACCTGCCTGAGGCTTTTCAGGGCAAAGATATAATCTTTTCACCGAAAGGATTTTTATTTTGTTTTAGGAATTTGTATTGTCCACTACGTAAACATTTGGAAGAGTTATCGCTTATATTTCTTTAGTGACAGGCGGCACATACAGGGCCGGCCCGAAACGTTTTGATGCCCAGGACTAAATACAAAATGATGCCCTTTTTTCAAAAAATATATTGAAAATAAAGCATTTCTTTTTTTTGCATGATATAATAAACCAAAGTGAACTCTTTTGGACTGGGGCAAATACATGCCAACTAACATTAAATTTTGCATGAATATGTTTTGGCAAATGACAATACTACTTTCGTAGTTTAAAAAAAAATCCGATGCAATATGTTATTTAACATTTCTTGTTTATGTTTTTTCAATACTAGGATTGAGATATATTGGTTTGTTTGCCTAATTTATCAACAGAGAAACTCAAAAAACATATAAAAAAAGAGAGCCAAAATCAGGAGGAACAAAAGTTACAAAATATTTCAGTTTGAAAACGAAATTATTGTGAAATCTTAAGTGCAAAGATTTACGAAATTATATTCAACACTATGAACATATAATTTTAAGTGTGAAATCTTAAGTGCAAAGATAAACGAAAAGACTCATTGCCATCGGCTCATCGCTATTCAACACCAACGTGGCATCAACTATAAATCAGAACACGTAGTGAGCTAAATATACTACAGAAGCTGATTGAAACTTAGTTATTATGAAAATGTGCATAAATAGAGATATTACGAAGGAAGATCGAAGATCTACTACAAACAATATGTATCATAAATTTTAAAAGATGCAAAATTCTAAGTCTGTGCTTGTGTCTGTGCAGAGTAGATTATATGTAAATATAGCTTGGAACTTTCGAAAAAAATAAACTACATCAATAGAATCCCTCATTCAAAAGATAGGGGCAAAGAGGATTGTCCTCAATTATCGACGACAGAGGAAACTCCAAAAATATAACAAAGCCAACACCATGAGGAACAAAAGTTACAAAATATTTCAATTATCAAAATGAAAGTCTTGCTAAAATATCAGGTTCGCATTGATACCTCTACCTCACGTTTTCATCTCCTCTTCGGGGTAAAGCTCAAGTAGAGGCCATAGAGAGAGAGAGAGAGAGAGAGAGAGAGAGAAAGAGAGAGAGAGAGAGGGAGTAGCTTGTCTGCAGTCATGGCCTTCTTTGTGTAGTTTTACTTCGCGGAATCCTTGTGAAGGATTCTAGGAGAAGAAATTGAAGAAAATTATAAATTTGTGTTTCAATTATAAGCAAAAGGGAGAATGGAGAGAAAATTAAAATGAACAATTCAAAAAAAAAAAAAAAATATTGCTGGTCATCTGGAATCGGAAGGGACGTGAATAGGGCTGCAAATGAGCCAAGCCGTTCGCGAGCTGCTCGAAGCTTGGCTCGATAAAAGCTTGTTTGAGCTCGGTTCTTTTAGTAAACAAGCTGAGCTCAAGCTTCATTTTTGAGCTCGTTTAATAAACGAGCCAAGCTCAAGCTTAGAAGTACTCGGCTCGTTTGAGCTCGCAAGCTGGCTCATTTAGAAGCTCATTTAGGAGCTCGTTTAGGAGCTTGTTTAGAAGCTCGTTTGTTCTTTGTTGAATTCTAATTTTATATATGTTTGCATAACAATATGGTTGTGTGCATTATATATTTATATATCCTTAATAATTGTTCTTAAGAAACTTTTTTAATTAAATTTTTATAAATAAATTGTTAACATTATAAGTGTAAAATAGAATAATGGGATGATTTGTTTATTGATGAGAGACTACATATATATAGGAGAGGCTAGCTTCCTCTCCTATTACTCTAAGCAATGTGGGACTAAAGCCCAATTACTAATAACTCTAATATAACACTTATTTCTAATATAACTCTTAACACCCTCCCTCAAGCTGGAGCATAGATGTCAATCATGCCCAGCTTGTTACATAAAAATTGAACCCGGGGACCCAGGAGAGGCTTTGTGAAGATATCAGCTATCTGGTCGCCGGTCCGCACATGTTGAAACCTTATCACTCCTTTTGTATATTCATCACGAACAAAATGAATATCAATTTCAATATTGGGGGGGGGGGGGGCGCTGGACAGGGTGGAGTTGAAATTTTTTTTTTTTTTTTGTGGAGAGAGGGGTGGATGGATTATGGCTCTGATACCATGTAAAATAGAATAATGGGATGATTTGTTTATTGATGAGAGACTACATATATATAGGAGAGGCTAGCTTCCTCTCCTATTACTCTAAGCAATGTGGGACTAAAGCCCAATTACTAATAACTCTAATATAACACTTATTTCTAATATAACTCTTAACAATAAGTACTTGAATTCAAACCTAACTAGCTTGGAATCGAGCTCGTACTAGCTTGAAATCGAGCTCGTTAAGCTTGAAATCAAGCCTAATGATCTTGAAATAAAGTTGAGCGAGCTTGAAATCTAACTTAACATGCTTGATTTTGAGCTTATCAAGCTTGAATCAAGCTTGCTTGAATCAAGCTTGCTTATCAAGCCAAGCCCGAGCTCAAACCAAGTCAAGCTCAAGCTTAATATAAACAAGCTCGAGCCAAGCTCAAGCTCTAAAATAAAAAACTTACCAAGCTCGAGCTCGATTAATTCTAGTCAAGCCAAGCTCAAGCTTACAAGAGCTTGGCTCGTTTGCAGCCCTAGACGTGAATAACTTTTTCCCCTCTGAAATGCAAAAGAAAATCTGAAGTGATGGGAAGACTAGTTTTTTCTTTGAAATTGAAGAGTCGGACGACTATCCAATTCCTATGCGCCATGTCCTATTTGTTGAATTGCTATAATAATTTTTTTTCGACCTTGAACTTTGAACTTTGAAGAAGAAATCAGAATAACAATATTTTATTGTTTGTTATTATTACTAACATTTAAATTTTTTTGGGGCCCCTTAAAATTTGGGGCCCAGGGCGCAAGCCCTGTTTGCCCTTCCTCCGGGCCGCCCCTGGGCACATATTCTATTATGTATCTCCTTTACTGTTCGGTTAGGAAGTCATGGTCCATCCTCACGATTGCCCCCCTACTAGACACCTTTATACATGAATCTGAGGGTTCATTTTAATGCGCTTGCAAGCAACAAGAGTTTTGAGTTTGGTTCGTATATGATATTTGTGTACCTTAGGGACTTGATCTAAGATCAGGTGATTGGTGCCTGTTGCAATTATGTTTATGCAACTATCCACCGAAACCAACATATAACTACATAAATATTTTTTGTATATTATATTTAAACTTTACATTTTTTTTCTTCTTTCTATTATAATTAAATTTGTTCTTATGATTTTCTGAAAAGTACCAGAAGTTGATATTTTTGTTAGTTTCGTTCAGTACTGCAGAAATTGTTGATGATGTTACTCATATAGAGGCTCCGTTACTATTGAGTACTTGAAATTTATGTTTTTTTTGAAAACAGCTCTAAAAGTCTTCCTTACATGTACCTTTTTGTAGGCTTATAACCGGGGTTGATTATCCTCATGAGAACATATAGTTCTGATCTGGTTTGAATCTCTTGGAGTTTCAACTTATTGTTAATCTTTACTATCTACTTAAGGCTAGAGACTAACGTCCTTGAAAAGATTTTTTGAGTCTATTTTGTGGTCTTTGGTCAAGTTGGTCTAGTTTTTCTTGATTTTCCTTCCACCCACTTGAAGTTTCAGTCTTTGTATAGAATTCCTTCCTGATCCCTACTTGCTTTTGTTTGAGTATAATTCTCATCAAAATTGGAATGCAGGAAGCTAATCTTAACTAATTAGAAAAATAAATAAATCTGCCTAAACAATCTAACAAAGTAGACCAGTCAAGAAATACAAAAGCTAAGAAAGTATTCCAGATATTATGCCTAAAATCAGCCAAAACGCAAAACCCTCATGAGGGCACATAGAGTGGACGATTCGGCTACTACCGGTGCTTGGGCTCTACACTGGCTTGTCACAGAGCTTGAGTGAGATACCCACCCGGAGCCCGTATGTAGCTTGCTACCTTGTTGCTATCTCTTCTTTGCGTGCCCAACACTCCTACATTAGTGGGTGCTACTGCTAGGAGTGATAAGATTGTATTCAAAAGTGCTCTATGGGAGGGTAGGCCAAAGGTCAAAATGAACATGCACATTGGAGCTGTTAAACCAAATATGGGGCTTGCTAATATAACCAGGGAGATGACCCTTAATAGAGGTGATTAAGGGGAATGGATTGATGAAGCATCCAAAAGTTTGGATTGGGCCTGATTTTTACCTTGTGACTTCAATTTTTATTTTTTAAATTTCTTTTCTATTTTGAAGGTTTTTTAATATATTTTTTATGAATATATACTTTAATACGTTGGGTCTTAATATGTCACTAAGATGAATGCAATTCCGTGAAACAAATCATATTTCTACCTATTCGTCTAGGCTCTTTTCTAGTCTAGGAGAAATTTGAGGGTGTTCCTTTGTTGTATGAGCTTAAAATGCTAACTAAGAAGGTAGCTACCTTCCCACCAGCTGGACTTCCAGGTTGTGTTGCAAGAACTTCATTTGCTAATGCTAGCTACCTTGAACTTCTACCAGTCTCCGGCACGAATTGATATCAGGTTTATAGCCTGTCTAAAAGCATTATCATTTTCTTTTGGGAGCTTTGTCTCCATACCTGGCCTGCTCTAATGGGAGAAGGTTTGGAAAATGATGACGATGGTGTACATGATTCCAATTATTTCTCTTGAAACTTTAAGAAGTTGCTGAACACATAATATAAGAATGCCCTGATCATCATTGTACTCTAGCTGAACCTAAATAGGGCATGATGCAAACGTCCTTCCCTTGCAACAATCAACAAACCCATGAAACCTAGCAGTTGAAATTGACTCTCAATGTATTCTCTAACCATAATTTTCAGTTCCTTTAGTGTGCTTTGCGCCATTTCTCTATTTATTTTAAACAAAGTTTCTTGCATATGGGAAGATTGAATATGGGAGCTTAGCAAGGTCATCTCTCTAACCATATTTTCCTGTTGATTCAACCACATTGCATTAGAAGATTTTGGGTTGATAAGATTCACCGTTCTGATATATTTTATATACTAACTAGTCAATGTGACTGATTTCGTAAGTTGTTTTTATAGTGATATTTCATTATACCACTTACTGCCTTTTTGGTCAAATTTTAAATAAGCTTTACATATACAATACTTCTTACAGAGCATCGTGTGGTCTCAATACAGGAGGCCCTTGATTGTGCAATGAAGCTCAAACTTGACTTAGTTGAGGTAGATTCTTAACCATTGGTTCTTAATCATTGATTCAGTTTGCTGTGTGAAATTGGACTTAAAGATCTACCAAATATGATGATGAGTAATGATATCTTTCAAAGTTGATTGGAAAAGAGCACTTTTTATTTGTTATTCTAGAAGTTAACTCCATATATTTATTTCACAAATTTTCAGCTACTTTTGTACTTTCATCCGAATAAAGGAACCATGAACCATCAAAAACTATATATTTTATTTGTTTCTAAACCAACCTTAAGCTTGACAACCAAGCCATGCCATATATATGAGGAGTGAGTTCAAAGTATAGTTGATGGAGGAACAGGTCATCATGTTGGTCCGATTGGAGATTTTGACTTGGGGTGTTTATTTAGGCGCACTTATTTGAGTGCATTTTCTTTATTTGTTTATGGACATTTGACTTTTGGTTTATTTTGGTACTTGGAATTAGGTTAAGTTTCTCAGAGGCCAAGTTCATGCAGCCTTTATAAAGATATATAGTCTCTTGCTTTAGTTCATTGAGGAGAATAAGAAAACTCTATTTTTTGAGTTACTGGCGAGATTGCCAAAACCCTTGGAGACTCCATTTCTTCAAATTATCCCACTATTATAATCCAAACCCTGTATCCCCAAATCTGGATCATCTTTGGATTTCGTTCCGATGATGTGTAGGCCCTGTATTTTACTTAGTTAAGATAGTGCTTTCTTAATCTTTTTCTTGCTGATCATGAGAAGACTCACATGGGCCCTCTCTCACGCGATTAGGGAGTTTCTCCTCCTTTGGGTTTTCTATTATTAGAGGTTTGACCGACTTTGGTTTTCCACCAACACAACTCAATCCGGATCTACTGTGTTAAGGCTTTCGAGCTCATTAAGCAAGTATTGGATCTTGCAGCAGCATATTTCGTTATTATCGCCATTTAGCTTTAATCATTTGGTGAGCTCGACCACTATAGATTTGGCAACCATCTGAAGGATACATAGAATGCATTCAATTAATTATTGAATTTGAATGTCATAATGGCCTTTCACGTAACGAACTATTTTTCAAAATGATCTTTTTAAGGACGTGAAACTAGAACCAAGCGTAGGTAACTTGAAACCAATTCTCCCATCATCAAAAGTTCGGAAACTGAGAGAAATCTTTCGTTTATAGAAGGGTGTAACTTATACAGAGTCATCCACATGTTCTACATACCAGAAATAGATAATATTAAATACTGGGTAGTACTCGTCCTGACATAGCCTTTGTGGTAGAACTGGTAAGTCACTATCATGTTAATCCTGGACAACTCCATTGGAAGGGTGTTAAGATGATCTTAGACTACTTTACTGGGACAACCCACTACTCGTTTTACGGTGGTTCATATTTGCATCTAACAGGGTACATATATGCCGAACGGGCTGGCGATCTGGACGAGCACGCATCCACATCTGATTATGTTTTCATGCTAATTGAAGGAGCTATTTTTTGGCGTAGCAAAATCATATTCATTCCACAATTTCTATTGTAAGAAAATCATATTCATGCCAAATTAAAGCCAAGTTCAAAAAGATTTCCTTTGAAGGATCTTGTATTGATCGACTTGACAACATTATAAAGCAAATGTAGAAAACGTTTTAATTACAATTGAAAGAAGTTGAATTGTTATATACATTAAATACTAAGACATGTCTATCGCAAAAAAACAAAATATAAATAATAGAACAAACACTAGGCTAATAAGTCATATACACTTCAGCCACACCTCAAAAGTAGGTGTGGATGTGTGAGGCGTGAGCCTCACGCGCCATTTAAAACACTGATTGTTACACTCAAGAAAGTCCTCACACAAGGTGGAGATGAGAACAAAGAGGAATTTTTCTTCGTTGTCTGTAGAAAATAGTTGCTATATTTTATTGATAATCTCTTGTCTATTTATAGCCTTACAACCTCCTCATTACATTAACTCTCTATAGGAATATCCTATGGCATATTCTAACATACCAAATATACTAATAGGATATTCCAATACATATTCCAACATACCAAAAATATCAATAGGATATTTCAACACTCCCCCTCAAGATAGACGAAAGATATTCACTAAGCCCATCTTGTCACATCCTCTCATCATGCTGACAGAGCTAAGCCCCTTGGTCAGTCCGTCTGCTACCTGATCTTTGGTTGGAACATAACCCAGCTCTAGTAGTCCAATATCCAGCTTTTCTTTGATGAAGAATATGTCAATCTCTTGGTCCTGTCTTGCTGTACTGGATTGTTGGCAATACTAATAGCTGACTGGTTGTCACACCATAGCTTCATCTTGGCTCCCTGGTCCAGCTTCAGCTCCATCAGCATATTCTTCAACCACAATAGCTCTGTGACTCTCAAGGCTATAGCTCTATACTCTGCTTCAGCTGTTGATCTGGCCACCACTGACTGCTTCTTACTCCTCCAAGAGACCAAGTTGTCTCCTATAAATATGCAGTATCCCGAGGTAGATCTCCTGTCGTCAGCACATCTAGCCCAGTCAGAATCACAATAGCCCTCGATGCTCACATGATTATTCCTTCTGAAAATTAGTCTCTTTCTGGGACCTCCCTTCAAGTGCCTCAGAATCTGGTACACTGCGTCCATATGACCCTTCCGGGGGTCATGCATGTAGAGGCTCACTACGCTGACTGCAAAGCTGATATCAGGTCGGGTGTGGCTCAAGTAGATCAACTTGTCCACCAATCTCTGATATCTATTCCGGTCAACTGGTTCTCCGGCTTCAGCATCTAGCTTGAACTTCTGGTCTATCGGTGTCGTAGCTGGTTTGCATTCCATCATTCTTGTTTCTGTAAGCAGTTCCAGTGCGTACTTCCTCTGAGAAAGAACAATTTTTCTGTATCTCGAGCAATTTCAATCCCAAGGAAGTATCGAAGAGAGCCAAGATCCTTCACCTCGAACTCCTTGCCAAGCTTTTCCTTGAGTTGGGCGATCTACTGTTTATCATCGCCTGTGATAATCATATCATCCACATACACCGCAAGCATGGTGACGTGGCCTCCACTTCGTCTGAAGAACACAGTATGATCAGCATTGATCTGCTGATATCCCATCCCTATCACTGCTCTCCTGAACCTGTCAAACCACGCTCGAGGAGACTGCTTCAGTCCATAGAGGGACTTCTTCAGCCTGCAGACCTTGCCTTCTGTCTGATTGGTGCCGAATCCTGGTGGTATCTCCATGTACACCTCCTCCACTAGATCCCCATGAAGAAATACATTCTTCACATCCAGTTGGTGTAGCTTCCATCCTCCATTGGTTGCCAGAGAGATCAAGGTCCTGACAGTACTCATCTTCGCCACTGGTGCAAAGGTTTCGTTATAGTCGATGTCGTACGCCTGACTGTATCCTTTTGCCACCAGTCGAGCTTTGTAGCGCTCAACCTGTCCATCTAGGTTCTGCTTCACAGTGAAAATCCACTTGCATCCGACCGCTCTCTTCCCTTCTGGCAGTCTCACCAGCTCCCAAGTTCGGTTCTTCTCCAGAGCTCCCAACTCCTCGTGCATCGCTGCTTTCCACTTTGGATCGTTCTTGGCTACCAGCCAATTGTTAGGTACAGTAACACAATCCAATGATACAATAAAAGCTCCATGAGAAGAAGAGATATGATCATATGAGATAAATTTAGTAAGGTCCCAACCATATCTATCAGGAGGTTTTTCCGCATTGCTGCGAGTGGACCTCCATACTAATGATGGTTGGAGAGGAGAAGGAAGGATATCACCTGAAGGAGAATGTGGTGGTGTAGGTGTCTCAGGAGTCAAGACGGGCGCAGGCAAGGGACTTAGAACTGGCACTGTAGGAACTGGTTCTGCAAGTTGCTTCTCTCGCCTGCTGTAGGTAAGTATCTCCCCCTGAGCTGTGGGCCTAACACCTCTTATTTTCTCTTCCTGTCCCTTTTTACCTTCCTGTACCCTATTTGTTCCTCCAAGCCATACTCCGAGATCAGTCGAAATGCTTTCCAACAACTCTCCCTCTCGTCTTATACTTGCAGTATCAGGTGAGATATTTGAGTTTTTCTCCTGACTGTAGTATGGCTCATGTTCCCTGAAGTGAACATCCATACTTACAAATTTCTTTTATTCTACTGGACTCCAGCATACGTAGCCCTTTTGAGTTTCCGAGTAGCCCACAAAGATACACTTGATTACTCGAGGATCAAGCTTCCCTACCGACGGTCTGTTGTCCTTCACGAAGCATACGCAGGCAAACACCTTTAGTGGGAGCATCCCACTATTATTTTCCTGCAGCATCTCGCATGGAGACCTCCATCTCAACACCTTCGAAGGCATCCTGTTGATCAGTTGAGCTGCTGTCAATACTGCATATCCCCACAGACTCTGTGGGACATTCATGTCTATCATCATACTTCTCGTTATTTCCAGGAGGTGTCTGTTCTTCCTTTCTGCTACTCCGTTCTGTGCTGGTGTAAATGCACAGGTGGTCTGGTGCCGTATCCCTTGGACGGACAAGTATTCCGCAAGTGTCTTGTTGGTGTACTCCGTTCCATTGTCAGACCTCAGTACCTTCACCACTGCCTTGTATTGAGTCTGGACATGTTTGTGAAAGTCCCGAAAACAGGAGGGGACCTCACTCTTATTTTTTATCAAATACAGCCAAGTAGTATGAGAAAAACAATCTATGAAGGTAACAAAATATTTGTAACTATTCATAGGAGTAGTACAAGGCCCCCAGACATTAGAGTGTAGCACATCAAAAACAGATGAGCTCCTATGACCGCTACTCACATATGAACTCCTAGTAAGTTTTCCTAACTCACAAGCATCACAAACTAGTTTTTCTTTATTAGCTTCTTCATAAATTGCAGGGTATAATTTGCTTGAAATACCAAATGAAGGGTGTCCCAACCTCTTGTGGTGGAGTCGCAATGTATCTTCCGCACTCATTTTCTTCAGTCCTTCCATCCCTGCCTTTTTCGCCATAGATACTAATGTTGAATCCAGTCCTTCTCGATCCAGGCACCACAGTCCATCATGCCAAGTGCCAGTCCCAAGTCTTCGTCCCGTCTCCTTCTCCTGGAAGATCACCTTAGGAATATCAAAGCAGACAATGCATTTTAATTGGAGGATTATAGAACTAATGGACAAAAGACTGACTGGAAAAGGAGCATGCAAAATATTGGATAATTTTACTGAACCTGTACAATAGACAGTACCCTTACCGACTATTGGCTGAAAAGTGCCATCAGCTGTTTGAATGCTGTCCGCCGATGCTAGGTGAGTGTAGAAAGAAAACTCACTAGCATTTCCTGTCACGTGTCGAGACACACCCGAATCGATAATCCAATCCGACGATCTGAGGGAAGACATAGATGCAAGGGCGAGCGAGTCGTCAGTGTCTTCCGTCGACGGATGGGCATACATGACAGCGTTGCCTCTGACGAAGAATGAGGTGGACACCTCCCCGGTCCTACTCCTCCTGTCTCCATCGTTCGACGCTCTCTGCCTCCTCCTGAGTACTTCCAGCATGTCCTGCAGTGCCTGTTCCTCCTCAGTATAGGCACTGTCAGCCGTCTCATCGCCTTCTGCTACCAGCAGGTTCGCTCGACAACCTTCTCGACCGTCCCGTCGACCCCTACAACCACGGACACATCCTCCAAACTGTCCACGTCTACTGCCTAAATCTCCCTTGGGTGGTTTGGTGCAGGCATACTTCAGATGACCCACCTTCCTGCAGTTGTAGCACTGTCGAGGCTCTCCCTTAGGTCCTGACGGTGCTCTTCGTCCTGTCGAACCCTCATTCGGCTCTGTCTTCTCTACGAGGGTTCTTCTTTCCCGTCGTGGCCAACTCAGGTAGGTAGTCGGTCCATCAAGCTTCAGATCGATGGAGGGAAGCTCTAACTTCGGCGACGTTCGTGTCGTGCTCTCACCAGCCGACATCTTCATCAACTTCATCAACGTTGCAACCTCTGCAGGATCCAGCTTCTTGATGATCTCCTCCATCGATGCTTTTTCTCTCCGATCACGTCACGTCCGCTCCTAGATCCGAACATGTCTATATTCATCAGATCTAGGCATTGGTGTCCTCTTTCGGAATGATCCGAACAACGATAACGACGTCGCCGTTACGTGCAGTAGGAGGGGGCGGCGCGCACGTGGGAGGGGCGGTCGGCGCGCGTACCACAGCAGGCAGCAGCAGCCGCAGCAGCAGCAACAGCCATAGCAGCAGCAGTAGCAACAGCCGCAGCAGCAGCAGGCACGTGAATGGGGGGCTGCTGTGCGCGGGTTAGGGTTTGGTAGTAGAGAGAGAGAGAGAAGAGGGAGAATGTTAGGGTTTGTGGAAAGGTGGCTCTGATACCATGTAGAAAATAGTTGTTATATTTTATTGATAATCTCTTGGCTATTTATAGCCTTACAACCTCCTCGTTACATTAACTTTCTATAGGAATATCCTATGACATATTCCAACGTACCAAATATACTAATAAGATATTCCAACATACCAAAAATACCAATAAGATATTCCAACATTGTCTAACTGCGATGTAGACGTGTGATCGAGGTACATACTTACTAACATACATGCAGATTTGACATTAGTTCCATACCCTATGTCTAGTTGGGACTATAAACAAAAAGCTGAATTGCATGGTAACTAAACTTGGACAAGTTCTTAGTGGATGAAATTACATCCTCACATTATATACCTAGCAATGACACTTTTTTAGGTGTCAATCTTGATTTGCATGTAAGAATCCAAAATCTTTTTGATTACGTGAGCAGTCCGTTAACTGATGGACTTTAATGTGGATACTGACTTGCTACCACGGTGTCAAGCTTAATGGGTTAACACATGAAATCAATTGATTAAGTATGAACATGAGTCCTATTTGTATGGTTCAAGTATGACTCGAGAATCATGGTCAATTGACTAGGTCAATCATTATTAGGCTTGTGCTAGCGTATGGGCTATTAGGATTGACTAGGTCAATCATGATTAAGCTTGTTCTAGCATATGGTATCACATCCCAATTTCGCAGAATCGTTCGTCTTCGTTTGATCTCTGCGGAACCGATCGTCCTTGCTTGCACGTTATGTCGTGCAAGCCTAAGTTGCGCTTGCACAAGGCCATGACTTGCACAACACAAACTAGACTAAACAAACAACACACAACGGAACTTTAAATGCAGAAAACCAAAGTGAACACAGAGATATGAACTAAAATAACTTTCTTTTATTGATAATTTGAAATAGGATTACAATGTATCGCTTGCGACTCAAAATTCCATAGAAGGCTTACAACTCTTTCTTTTGGAACTTTTTGAAAATAGCCACAATGCCCATACGTCACACCCCTTTACTAAAAACGAAATGTAAAGATACCTTCAGAAAAACTACTAGACTTTAATTGAAAGCTTCGAGACGATCAAGCAGTGCTCTACTGGATTGGACAAGCTTCTAGCGCCTAAGAATATCCTTCTGACTCTTGCTATCTGAATGTTGCCCACAACGTGGGTCAGTAGTCAGTACACAACGAGTACTGGTGAACGGTCGTAGCTGAACTCACGTAAATCTACACTAAATCAACATGTGAAGCTAGTATCTATTATTAGTGATCTTTCTACTTGCCTAGGTTTTTTTTCAAGCAAATCATAATCAGAAACATAAACATGTAAAACTATCACTTATAATACAAATCTTATCCACGATCGGCGATCCATTCCTGCACAAGACAAAGATTAGCACAATTTGCAGATATATGAAATAAACTTCCGTTCCGTCTCTGCATTTATGTTAGGCTTGCAATAAACATAAAAATATACATGCGTCCTAACTACATGTTGGTCCATGGGAAAATTCTCATGATTAGCAGTTGGGACGTACAAGTCCATCTTACTAATAGACTAACACCCTCCTGATCGCGAGGACTTCTAGTCTCAGGATGTCATGTTCCCTCTTAGGTCGAGCGATATCCAGTGTCCCAGAAATCGGTCGAGAAATTACATCCTTGTGCACACGTTGTCCGACCAATGCGAATGCAGCTATCAGATAAAACTACTATGATTATAGTCTAGTAACATGTAAACATTTTCATCTTCTTCTATTTTCTGCACGGTCATGCCGTGTTTTCCATACAAAGCTATCTTTTCAGGCAATTCACAAGCGCCATGTAACCATTCATATTGAAGCAAGTAAAGCAACAGTTTTATGATTAACATATGATTCTCATTTATCTTCTTTTATATTTTGTTATCATGGTATTGTTGTACATCGGAACAAAACAAAAGAGTAGACTAGAGATATTTTGTTAAGGCGTGAAGACAAATGACTGCCCGGTCAAATAAACTCACTGAAATGAATCTTATTTGAGAGGAGGACTTCATGCAACACTTACGTCCCGCCTAAGCGTCCTACATTGGCACCAACATTTAATTAGCATACCTCGATATCTTTCTCTTAAGATTCAGAATGAATGTGAAATGCGATGAAAGCGAACAATGAAAATCAATCATCGAAAACCGACACGAAAACGTATTCATCAGAAATCAAACAACGAAAAACATCCAACGAAAGCTCTTGGACTCATTTCAATAGAAGCCGATCCATGAGTTGGAAATGTTCATTGCATTTCATCCGTGGTCAATCGATACCGGCGAGGTTTCCCCAATACTCAGTCAATACTGAGTTAACAAGCCGTGGATATTATATAGTGAACCACGAGGAGCGGGACACTACATATGGGTAATTAGGATTTGACTTAGTCGACTCCTTGTGATTATGTTTTACTTCCTAATTTGATTGGATATAATAGTAAAGCAATTACATAATTGATTGCAATTGATTTGCATGTGGTTGGAATCAATGATTGATTTTCCAAATAAGATGATATGATCAAATCATTCCACTGGGGTCGAACCCTTTGCCTAAGCAGCCCTAGTTCTCTATGTATAAATAGAGGGTAAAAGGGACCTCAACATCCATAACATTTCATACAGATCTCCGCAGAAGTCCGGAAACTCCCTCTTCCCTCATTTTTTTTGTCAGCCTGCCACTTGTACAAACCAGGTTTGTTGATAGAAACAACAACTTTTGCTATGTTTGTTTATGAAGCTTTGCTGAGCTTCTTGGAAGTTTTGTGGACGGATCACAACAAGTGTTGCTGCATCGTTCGAAGGTTTGCGCTAACTAGTGGTTCACCGTTTGATGCATCCTTGAGGAGTTTTATGCCATTGTTGGATGGGGCAACTAGTGTAGATACCATTAGAGACCTGACACTTGCAGTCTTTGTGTCAACAAGGTATATCACCAATACCTAATTACCTATCTATATTATATAATAGGACTTTCATAAGATATTGCATGTATAGATCAGGACTAGATTCTGTTGGTATATATATGCTATTGTGAACAAGTTTTACTCGTGTCGCTATCAAATTCATTGATGCATGAGATGCACCATAGACATTTGATAATAATGTAAGATGTATTTTAACTCATTGCCTAGGATGATCCTTGAATCCTCAAGTAAGCACCACACAGTTGGATTTGTGAAGTGTTGAATCGTGGCGAGTATGTTTGACCGTACATGATAAATTTTATGTTCCAAAACGTAGTAGTAAAACATATACCATACCAGTGTTGTTTAGCTCCTCGATCCAACATGTCGGCCTGTAATTACGACATATCGACAAAACTATTTTAAACAATGCGGTGTATCAATTTATAGGTTTTGTATCATATAATAGTCAAATGAGTGAGTTCCATGTTTCATTTGGGGCTAGGAAGCATGGACACTCCAAAAATGTGGGCCATGTTGTGTGAGACACGTTTTGGACAAAAGGGGGTCTTGGATACTCCAAAATACAATAGGACACACCAAAATAGGTGCTGTGTCCTTGTTGCCGTGTCCTTATCGTGTTATATCCGTATCAATGTAACATAGGTTTGGGGAGTTCAATGTTCTAAATGCTTATAACAGAATTAATATTTCTTGCAGTTATATTTGCCTTCAAAGTGCAATATCTTTTACATAGGTTAAAATTATTAGATCTTGTATCATAAAATAGGCAAATGAGTGAATTCCATGTCTTACTTTCTTGACTTCAATGTTTTAAAATGATTATGACAGATTAACGTCTTCTAATTAGTCCGTGCCTTCAACTGTAATATTTCCAACGTTGACCAAAAGTATTAGACAAGTCAACCAAAAGTATTAAACAAGCATATTATGCTTTTCTGTTAGCTTCAAGATTAGAACATAAAAATAACTTGTTAGCCATGGTGGGACTTCCCTTTGGACATCAAGACCTTGGTCATACGAGATCTCTACTTGGACAATGTCTCAAGGTTGAACCGATGCTTTGTTGTTTCTTTGATGTTTTTGATATCTCAATTTGTGCTTCATGTAAGAAACACAGAAGGAATTCATGATATGTTCTCACATATATTCAGACAATCATGCTTGTGGCTCTTATAGGTTGGATACACATGTTCCCACTTCCTGACTTATTTTAGTTGACAAGCGCGTGCTGTATATTTTATGGTTACCTTTTATAGGTGACCTTGATGAAGTTCTATACCGGCAGTTGGAATGATTCTTTACTGAATATGTGATCAGCCATTCTCATATGGATGTATTGGAGGGATAACTTGTTTGTTCCTTTAGAGGGGGAAATATGTCGTTTCTTTCTTCTCTTATTCTTGGAAACTCTAGAGTTCATGTAGAGAGGCTTTACTTCATAATTCCTCTGGAATTCTAAATTTGTCTGTTTCTTGTACATTCCCATTCTCTGGCTTGGTAAATATGCAGCAATTTTAGTGCTGTTACATCTAGTTGTGCCTCAGAGCATCTATTGTTACAGTGGCATAAATTATAACTGCAAGTTGTTGCTGATGGTATAGGTTGACAGAAAGTCCAATCCACCAGTTTGCAAGATCATGGACTTTCACAAGGAGAAGTACATACAGGAAATGAAGGAAAAGGAACGCAAAAAAATGAAGGTAGGATACACTATCCTTCCTTATCTAGTAATAAGGTCAGCCTTATATGAAAGAGAATGTGAAATGGATCATTATGGTTGCTGGTTTGTTAGATACAATCTAAAAGCTTATCCGTCTAATTTAAACTCCACGTCCTATGGCTTTATATTCCATGTGAAACTTATTATTGATAGTTATTTCATCTCTTATTGATATATTAGCTGTTTAAAGTTCCAGGTGTTTCAGATTTTTCCATTGCGTAGCCACTTGATCCTTGTCCTTTAATGTCCACACTGGCTTGTGGAAAAGGAGGTTAGGACCTTCTGTAATTGTAAATTGAATCCTTATATATATTTAAAGTATTGCCAGAGGAAAAGGAGGTGATTCTCTTGGGATGTAATTACTATGTTTATTATTTTTCTAGCCATTACATGAGACAAGAGGGTGAAATGAAAACCGTAGGTTCATACTTACTTAACAAAGAATCAATTTAATATTAGCACACATAGGTCAGGAACAAAATTAAGACAAAAGTTCGTTGCATCACGTAAAAAGAATATAAAGAACCCATCCACTCTATCAACATGCGTAGTTATTGTTTCCTCCCTTTTTGATATTTTTATATACCACAAGAGAACTACTTTTTTATTGGGTCAAGATATATTCTCATAGTTAGTGCGGAACAAACTTGTCTATTCTGTGCAGCAAGTTTTCACTGCCAATTGTGAGATCGGCCCTCTAATTGAAAGTCACTCTTAACTATCTGGATCTTTGGAACTAACTTGACATAGCATTTTGAATGATTGTAATGTATTTTTGGTTCTCTTTCGGAGTCATGGGTCGTCTTTTCTACTGTTGCAACTTGTGCACTAAGTGGCTACAAGAATAGACAATTCAATAAAGAGGAAAAACTGTTTATTTCGCGTCAGCTTGATGCAAGTATAGATATTAAAATCATAGAATTTAGCTTACACACACTTAAATACCTTCAAATTTGCAACTATCTTGGACTGGTGCATTTTACTACCTTGAACCTTTTTTTGCAAATTGATATGCCAACAGTGTTAACTTAAAAGTTCAAATGATCTTTTTATTTTCTTATGTCTTCTTCTGAGTCCCTTCACATCCTTCTATGGAAGATAAAATAATAATTGAATTTCTAAATTCCAAATGTTAATGTTGAGGGAATGTATATATAGCTTTGTTGCGAGTCCATTACTTAAAATTTCATATATCTTCCTTTGTGACCAAATAACAAGTTATATTGAACTTTATAATATATTGATGTCAATATTAAGGAGAATAAATAAATATATTTGCAACTTTTCATATTGCAAAATATACATAAACCAGATTTTCTTAATATTAATGGTGGGTGGTGTACTTGTTGAACAAAAGGGTACCAAATATTTAAAATGTAAAAACCTCTTCCTTTAGAGAGAGAAAAGCTAGAAATTAAAAAGAAATTGAACCTTTACATTTTGACTTTTATACTAGGTAGAATAAATATAATATTTCTTCAATATTAGAATTTTGTGTTTCTTCCCTTAAGACACAATGTAAATAGTATGATACTAAATTCTAAATGTTAATATGAAGGATAAAATGGAAAAGGGTACTATATAACCTTTGTACAAACATTAAATTTATACACATCTTCCTTTACACGAAAAGATAAATAAAAACAATGTTAAAATTTCTACACCAGCTGTCCTAAAAAACTTGGGATAAAGGTTTTGTTGTTGGTGTTATTGTATTAGAATTTATATTATCCAAGTTAAAACTAATAGAAATGGGGGAAAATATATAGTTTGCTAATTTCATTTTTTTCGTACTTGTTTGTTCATTGACGCCTACAATTCTCATGGGAACAGACGTGAATGCATGAAGAGTGCATAACATAATACATTTTTCTTTGAACTTAGTAATTCTGAAGTGCTGAAGCTTGAGACTCCAGTACTCAATAGTCAATATTCTGATCCAGAAAGTGCAAAATGACTGATACTAATGCTCAAGAAGAGGGTCTAATATTGATATCGGTACAGCTGGTTATTAACCTTGCCATCGTCCTTGTCAGTATATTAGACTCATGGATCTTCATTTTCTTACTCTCCATGTTTCATGTTGTAAATTTGTAATTGATGTCACAAGTATATTGTGATTTTTCAAACAATACCTAAGAATTTATGATTTACCTTAGCATGGTGGGTGAAGGATCAGAAACAGACAATGATATTTCCAATGATTGGATTAGAAATATGAAAAAAAATGTTTTCCTGGGGAGGAATTAGATATACAAAATTGGAAATGTCAGTAAAAATTATAGCTTTCATTCTTATTCCATTAATGCTTTGAGTAAGTAGGAATGGCCAGTTATTTATTGACCAACAAAGAAGTTTGTCAAGTTAAATCAGTTCCAAGAAGTGTAAGAATTTTTTTGACCTTTGTTTCTCAACTAGCTCTCCCTCTTGAGTTTCTAATGAACAAGAGAACTTGTCACGAACAGAACTTCAACCAAGTTGTCCCAAATCAAAATGGATGTAGCACATATTTGTCGAAGCCTAGGATTATTGTTTTCTTAATTAATTATTCTACCTAAAGGTAGTATAATTGTACTAAATTACTAATCATAGATGTGCAAGTTCTAGTAAAACTTATATTAATCATGGGGATGGAAGATACTTGTTCCGGCATCACGAGTTCTATGTAATGAAGGTAGAGGTGATACAATTGCCAGTTTATTTTCAATTGAAATGTCATTGTGATAATTATGCTCTCATGACATGAAAAACTACGTAGATTTTGGTCGCACATTAAGAATCTAAAAATGTAGTTCTCTTTACAGCTTACAGTGAATCATAATTAAGTTCTCCACTCTTAGTTACTCTAAGTAATGGGCGGCTAATCAAGTTTATGTACAAGCTTTTGAGATCTATTCTTGCATTCCTATAATTAATAGTATATACTGTTCTTAGCATATACCCGATTCTCTATAATTTAGTTAAAATACATTTGTCACATATTGTTGAATTTGTTCCTTCTCTCATGGACGTTTTAGTAACTAATACTTGTTATGCAGACTAAGATACGCTCCGGGGAGAACAAAGAGGTCCGCTTTAAATCAAAAACTGTAAGTAGTCTGCTTATGATACTTGCAACTCATCCACATTTAATCTGTGTCAAAGTTATCCTTTATGGAAAGAATTTATGATGTATATGTTTTTCTGATTGAGAGAATCCCAATATCGGTAAGATTATATACTTATATAGTTGGAGGTTCTATGAACTCTAATCTCTTAACTATTTTAGTCCCAATACAATTTCCTTTCTGAAAATATACTTTCCCATCTTCAATTAATAAAGCTCATTATCGGAACTTTATGATTTTCAAGACTGAGGACTGCAGCATCGAAAGTGTTTCTTTTTATTATAAGCCGAAAATATATAGGAATATATACCATTTGATATAATATATACTATATATGTTACCATATATATGACATATACTAATAATACCATATATGCTATATATGTTACCATCTATATAGTATATATTAATAATACTAATAATATTGTTAGGGGAAAATGTTATATATATATATATATATATATATATATATATATATATATATATATATATAATTGCAAATGACCTCTAGCCTAGTGGTTAAGAGAGATGCATGCGGCCCAAGTGGTCGGGAGTTCGAGCCCCAGTGGAGGCGAGTTCACCACAATTACCCATTGCTTCAAAAAAATAAATAAATAAATTAATTTAGCAAATGAGGTTGCTATTGATCGAACCTTAAACCTCTCTAGTGTCAAACCCCAACTCCTTGCCAGCTAGCCACAAGGCCCGAACACCAACCATTTTAAAATTTACATAATTTCTAATTATCATCAGTGTCTTACCAAATGAAATTATTAGTAGATTTACATAAGTCCTACACATACGATACTATATATTGGAATATATACATATATAATACATACAATGTATGTAACTATAATATATAATAATAATAATACCATATATACTACATATGGTATATACTAATAATACTAACAGTAATAATAGTTCCAAGAAATATATATTTTTAATCGTGGGCCAAGACCTGACCTGTGCTAGTTTTTTTTTTTTATAGATATTACCTGGTCAATCCGGCCTGGACCAGCTTACTCGGGTTGTGGGTCCGTGCTGTGTTTGGGATTTTTTAGTCTAGGCCAGCCTCGGCCTGGATCCTTGATCGGGCTAGCCCGGCTCGGACCGAACCTGGTCAAAACTGTGCCGGGTCGGCCGGCCCACCCAACACCATGATCCTAAAGTTTCTTGAAATGTGACACTATTCGAATTTCGTCTGAACTTATCATGTATTTCAGATACTATTATTGTTTTTCTTTATTTTTTTCGCTTTTCATGTTTTACCTTACCTTTCTCACATGTTATTGTATTAGCCACATGGTAGAGGTTTATTTGCTAAACTTTCCCTAGTATATAATAGATCGTGATGTGTAAGATAGTTTATTTGTAGAAAAGTTGTGCATTCTCTAAGTTGATTTTAGGTCTAATAGAATGATTGAAGAGGGTCTAATAGAATGATTGAAGAGTTCAATATGTTCTATCCAGGAATCGAAGGATCTCAAAATCAAAGCAGATGCAATTATTAGACTGATGGAGCGTGGTTACAGGGTGAAGGTACTACCTTATCATGTTCTATAAATATTTTCTTGTGTTTATTCATTTATTGTCTTACAATGCCATCAAACTAGAGTTCTTATGGTAATTTTTCAGATTCCTGTATAATTGAAACTACTCTAGTCTGTCTAGTGAACATGTTCCAATCCCAAACCTTCCTTCTAGCCTCTTCTTAAACAGAATGGTGTGTACTAAACTTTAAAAGATGGTCATTGATTTTAGGGAGAACTTTGTACAGCAGTTTAATATGTTGGCAAAAGCTGTAAGCTGTAACGTTACAGTTTGTCTCCTTGTGGTTTCAAGGCGACCATCCAAAACGAGCGGTGTACTGGTCTTGGCTGATACCTTACACAATTGTAAGAAGTCCAGTTGCTAATTTAGAATTTCAACATGTGAGGAATGTACAGTAACGTAGTTGCCTTATTGATTAGTTTCTATTATTAGATCATAAGTGCAAAACCAAGATGTGTGTTATATGCATTTAATTAAAAGTTTATGTAGGGACTCTAGAAGGGGAACTGAAAGTGATACTGAACCTAGTTTAAAACCTTGCTTGGAGCTGTAAAATGTATTTTAGTTAGTTTTCTACGTAGAATTCAAGAAAAAAAAGCTATATGTTTTATTACAACAAGAAGAAGAAGAAGAAGGCCTTTATCCCAAATATTTGGGGTTGGTTGTTTGAATCCTCTTCTTCCATTCAACTCTATTAAGGGGATGTTTGGTTGAACGAAAGTGTGAAAGTGGAAAAACGAAGTTTGCGTACGCGATGCATATGCATAAGTATTGACTTTGAAAATATTTTTTGGTTGGTGGAATTGGAAGAAATGTAAGTGGAGAAAAAATGAGTACAATTGTTTGGATGGTTGTTGAAAGTGAAAAAAAGGAGTTCAGTTGTTTAGATGGTTGTTGAAAGTGTATGTTGGGCGGAGTTGTGGTAACCTGTATAGGCTTACCCTCAATTTTTTTTACACACAAATAATTATCATTTAATTTTATCAAATAATTACTGATAATTTTATCATATAATTACTAATATGAAAAACTCAAACCCCTTTCTTTTCTTCCTCACTCCACTATTCTCTCTCTCAAAAAATGCCAACCCCTCGACCCCGACGAGCACATGCTCCATGTCACGACCCGCTACCCAAATTGTTGGGCCAGGCCGAGTCATGCCCAGCCTACGTTGAGATAAAACGTAGTAAGCTGTTCTAAAGACAACAGGATAAGACTAAATGTGCTAACAGTTCTATAAGTGAAGAAGAATCATAAATGCTCCAAACACAAAAGTCGTCGTATATAGTAAGATGTCCAAGTACAAGTAAACTGAAATGTAAAACTGGATACATGTCCAGTTACAAAATGATATAGTCTAATACATGTCTCAAAAGTCTAAGTAAACAAAAGACATCTAGGCGAGGTTCCCCGCAGGAACATCCTCGTAAAGCAGAGCCGGGTCCTCGGCAGTAATCCCATAATATGTGTCGCAGAGTAACTCCTCCTCAGTAAGGACACCTACAACGTTATCCTGTCAGGACGGGAGCAAGTACTAAATCTAGCAAACTAGCATATGAAACATGGAAATGAACCTGAGAGGAAATAACTGGAAAGCATGGCATCACATAGTCTATCATGGCAAGGATACACGTGTCATAGAGACAGATGTATATGTAATGTTTAAAACTGTAGCAGGCACGTGATCGGTCAATAGATGTACAATGCGCTGTGGCACATAATTAAATGTACATACGTACAAGTCAACAAGCATAGGTGTACATCCGTACAAAAATGCGGGATAATGGCCTACGGCAAGGTATGCATATAAAATGCGACCAAGCTCGCTACTATAGGGGGGTCATGATCACGTACTCTACCATCAGTTTCCCCATAACCCGTATTCTATCATGTGAGAGATACATAGAGACAGTTCTAAGCATGGTAGTAACTGGAAGTACAACATGTAGAGTTTCTAACTTGCTACCCCAAGGATCAGCATGTAACATGGTGGGATTTGCAGTTCATTCATGTGACAATATGTAAAGTTCGTAGAAAGTACTTGCCTCTAGCAAAGCTAAACAAAACAAGCTGCGATAACAGTGCTATGGATGTCCAGTAACTCGTCACTGTAGAAATAAATGCAATAACTTAGCTTTTACACTAAGCTAAAATACTAGATCACTAAACTGGTGTGACACGACTTGTGATTGGGCACCTAGCCAAAGTAATGACTTGGCCTAGGAGACCAAGGTAGGGGTGACACACTATGTTAACTAACTTTCCAGGGTCTTTACACTAGTGAGGGATGGGGTTCAACACGACTAAAACTGTAAATAACATAAAAAGCTACAAGTCGTAATTAATCAATAAATAATTCAAAAGACCATTGTGTTCTAACAATTTTAGAGATAGACAAAAAGTCTAGTTTTTCTTAAAGTAAAGTATCAAAGTGATCCTTGTTAATCATAGAAATTAATTATAATTTTTCTGGAATTTATTAACCAGTACAAATATTTTATAAAAATCAGTTTTCCTAAGTATACAGAAAGTGAGTTTTGGTTTCATATGCCAAACTAGTGGCAAAACAGTAATTTAAATACTACAAAAATTATACTAAATTAGCCAACTTAACAAAGTATCTAAAAACTATTTTTCCATAATTTTAGCAATACTTTAAGTATTTTTAGAAAATCAAAAACAGCAATGCACACAATGATTAATTATCTGCGTATTTTGTCCACGTATATAATTTGAACCAAAGTTCAAATACAGGACCCAAGGCCATGAATCAAGTCCAATATGACTTGAACAGGTCTTGAATGTGTGAAAACACATTTGAGCCCAAATACCCATGCTAGGCTTGGACATCAAATGGTTGCAGTAATTTAAATACAATAAAAATATAAGTTGGTAATAGTCAAAATAAATATTATTATTTTAATAAGGTAAATTTATACAAAAGAATATTCACATACCTATGCCAAAAGTACATATATATATACACAAGAAAATACTTAATTTATAAAGTATATATATATATATATATATATATATATATATATATATATATATAATAATATATATACATACACAAGAAAATATATATACATATACATATGTGTACATATATATATATATAAATACTAACATATATACATATAATTTACTAACCATAAAATATATACATATATACATACATACTATTTAAAACAGTATATATATACATATATACTAATATATACATATATATATATATATATACATATATATATATATATATATATAAAAACAGTAAAAGAAAAAGAAAAGAAAAAGAAAAAGAAAAGAAAAAGGAACTGAAACAGGGGGGCTCGAACCCTGTCCAGAGAAGCGCGCGGGGGGGGGGGGGGGGGGGTTTGATTTGTTCGGGCTGGCCAGTGGGTCAGCCCGCTAAGTCTGTTAGGGTTAGGTTTTAGTTAAATTTATTTAGGTCAGGAATTAAATGGATTTTTTACCCGTTAAACAAAGCCCAACCCGTTAGTCTATTTCACAGTTTGTCTCGTGTCCATACAGTCCAGGACACGAGAAGTCGAAATCTGACACAGAGTCGACGTGTCCGTGCCCAGCACGACACGTACGACTCGGCTAACACATGTCCAACACCACAGTTGAGTCCCCCGTGTCTAGGCGAGTCTCGTGTCTCAGTTTGAGACACGTACGACACAGAGGAAGGAATGTTACCCACGTGTCCGGCGGAGAGGAAGGGTTTCGAGAGGGCGAACGGCGGCTGGGGGCGTCGGCGTCGTGGCGCTCGGACGGCGATCGACCTAGCTCGGCGTGGCGAACTCGTTGATGGTGGTGGTGGTCGATGACGTCGAGCGGTGGTGGTCGAACGGGGGTCGCCGGAGTAGAGCTAGGGTTTAGGTGTTCGTCGGGGAAGAAAGGGGGTCGTGGTCGGTTGTGGGGGAGTTTTAGGGTTAGGGTTTGGTTCAGGGGGATGAGGGGGAGTTTAAATAGGGGGTCGAGGCGGTCGGGGGCTGTCGCGCTGGCCGGAAATGGCGGGGGCAGCGTAGGTCGGTCGTCGGGGCAGCCGGGGCAGTCGTCGGGGGGTGGGTAGGTAGTTTAGCACTTAGGTCCTTAGGTTTTTAGGTTATTACAGATAGGTCCCCAAGGGCTATAAATGCAAATAATAATTTGCATAAACAATTCATTTATTACAAATCAATATAAAAACAATTCTAATAATTGCAAAACCATATTAAAACAATTCTAATATTTGCAAAATGATATTTTTGTATTTAAAAGTCATCTAAAAATCATTTAAAAATTCTAGAAAATTTTCTAAAAATCCTAATAAATATTTTAAGGCTATAAATGACATTAAAAATTAATTTGCACTAATTAAAATGAATTTGAAAAATCAGGGGCTTACAAGTCTTCCCTCCTTGAAAAATTTCGTCCTCGAAATTCACAAGGATTGAAGACCCTACAATATTCTAACATAGCAAGCAATGCAACAAAAAGACTAAGGCTGCAATCGAAACTAACCTCTAAGGTATCAAGCGGGAACGGGTGGTTCCCCCGCAGCGGTTGGATCGAACAAGTAAGGGAATCTCTCCCTCATGTCCGACTCCCTCTCCCAAGTAGATTCACCTGGGGAGTGACGGCTCCAAGCTACTCGTACTAGGGGTATAACCTTGTTCCTCAGCCTCTTCTCTCTCCTGTCTAATATCTCCACTGGCTGCTCAGAAACTGTAAGGCTCGGTCCGACCTCCAACTCTGAGTGATCTAGCACATGACTGGGGTCTGGAACATATCTCCTCAGCTGAGATACGTGAAAGACGTCGTGAACTCCTGCTAGGTTGGGTGGAAGTGCAACCCTGTAAGCTACCTCTCCGATCCTGCCAAGTACCTCGAACGGCCCGATATATCTGGGGCTCAGCTTCCCTCCTCGTCCGAACCGGATCGTCCCTCGAGTAGGTGATATCTTCACTAGCACCATATCACCGTCTGCGAACTCCATCGGCCTGCGACTAGCATCAGCCCAGTGTTTCTGCCTGTCCTGAGCTACTCTGAGCCTGTCTCTGATCATCCCGACTTTCTCTGCTGCATCCGTAATCATCTCTGGCCCAAGCATGACTCTGTCTCCGACATCATCCCAAAAGAGCGGTGTCCGGCATCGTCGTCCATATAGCGCCTCGAAAGGAGACATACCAATACTGGCCTGGTAGCTGTTGTTGTATGAAAACTCTACCAAGTGCAGATGGCTCTCCCATGATCCTCCGAAGTCCAGCACGCAAGTCCTCAGCATATCCTCCAGCGTCTGTATCGTCCTCTCGGACTGCCCATCTGTCTGCGGGTGGTACGCCGTACTGAACTTGAGCCTACTGCCCAACTCCTCCTGCAAGCTCCTCCAGTAGTGGAATGTGAATCTGCTGTCTCTGTCTGACACGATGCTCACCGGCACTCCGTGTAGGCGAACTATCTGCTGCATGTATAGCTCTGCCAACTTTTCGGTGGAAGCCCCACCTTGAAGGGTATGAAGTGCGCACACTTCGTCAGCCTGTCTACAATGACCCAGATGGCATCCTTCCCTCCTTGGGAACGAGGAAGCCCTGAAACGAAGTCCATCGTAATATGTTCCCACTTCCACTCGGGAATGGGTAATGGCTGCAACAAACCAGCTGGCCTCTGGCGCTCCGCCTTGACTTGCTGGCAAACTAGACATCTCGAAATGAAACGTGATACATCCCTCTTCATCCCGTGCCACCAAAGATGTTCCCGTAAGTCACGGTACATCTTGTTAGCACCAGGGTGAATAGAATATCTCGATCGGTGCGCCTCCTGCAAAACTGCCTCTACCAGCTCTCCTCTCGGTACGCACAATCGGCTGCCACGCCTCAAGGATCCATCCTCTGCTATAGTGAAGTCATCCAGCAATCCAGCTAATGCCTGGGGTCGAAGTCTGCGAAGGCTCTCATCTGTAGACTGTGCCTCCCGGATCTGCTCCATCAAACCTGACTGAATGTCAAGCGCCATCATCTGTATCACTGATCCGGGTCGAACTAGCTCGATACCGAGCTTCTCCAGATCCTCCCGCAAATGTCGATCAATCATCAGGTACCATGCCATCGGATGCCTGCTCAGCGCATCCGCCACCACGTTTGCCTTCCCGGGGTGATACTGTAAATCGATGTCGAAGTCCTTCATCAACTCCAACCATCTTCTTTGCCTCATGTTCAGCTCTTTCTGCGTGAACACATACTTCAAGCTTTTGTGGTCAGTAAAGATCTCCACACGCTCTCCGTATAAGTAATGTTTCCATAACTTGAGGGCAAAGATCACCGCAGCTAACTCGAGGTCATGGGTAGGATAATTCCTCTCACGAGTCCGCAATTGCCTAGATGCATAAGCAATCACTTTCCCATGCTGCTGTAGGACACATCCTAGCCCCTTCCCAGAAGCATCACTGTATATGGTGAAACCTCCAGAACCTGAAGGTAAAGTCAGAACTGGAGCGGTCGTCAACCTCCTCTTCAGCTCCTCAAATGCTGTCTGGCAGTCCTCAGACCAAATGTACTCTGCGTCCTTCCGCGTCAGCTTCGTCATGGGTTCAGCTATCCTAGCAAAGTCCTGGACGAACTTTCTATAATAGCCTGCTAAACCCAGAAAGCTCCTGATCTCTGAAACTGACGTCGGAGCCTTCCACGTCTCAACTGCAGCAATCTTCCTGGGATCCACCGAGATTCCATCTCCAGTGACCACATGGCCGAGAAACTCCACTCGGTCTAAAAAGAACTCGCACTTCGGCAATTTGGCAAACAATCTCTCCTGCCTCAGAATCCCCAAAACTATCCGCAAGTGCTCGGCATGCTCCTCCGGCGTCTTCGAGTATATCAGGATGTCGTCAATAAATACTACGACGAACTTATCCAGATACTGGTGAAATGTCTTATTCATCAAGTTCATAAAGACAGCTGGCGCATTTGTGAGACCAAATGGCATCACCAGAAACTCGTACTGCCCGTACTTCGTGTTGAACGCCGTCTTCTGGATGTCTGCTGGCCTAACCTTCACCTGGTGGTACCCGGATCTCAAGTCTATCCTGGAAAACACCTTCGCCCCGCTCAACTGGTCGAACAAATCATCTATCCTGGGCAGAGGATATTTGTTCTTGATGGTGATGGCATTCAAAGCCCGGTAATCAATACACAACCGGACCGTACCATCCTTCTTAGGCACAAAGAGCACTGGCGCTCCCCATGGAGAAGCACTGGATCGAATGAAACCCTTTTTCAACAGGTCATCAATCTGCTCTTTCATCTCTATGGCCTCCTTGGGATTCACTCTATAGCAAGCCCGGGATACTGGTGATGAACCCGGCACCAAATCTATAGTGAACTCCACATCTCTGTCAGGCGGAAGTCCTGGAAGATCCTCTGGGAATACATCCATAAACTCCCTAATGATAGGGTGTGGCGGTGCTGCGTCCCCGACTGTCGCACAACAGTTCGGCTCTAGGCTGATCTCCGGCCCCGTCCTCCTGACACTGAATGGTGCTGTGCCTGGGGGACTGAACAGAATACTACCCTCATGGCAATCTATAGATGCATGGGCATAGCTAAGCCAGTCCATCCCCAATATGATATCATAACCGGGGAGTGGCATCACAAAGAATCGCCCCTCGAACTCTCTCCCGGCTATCAGAATAGAGCATCTATAGCTAGCTCTAATAGGCACTGGTCCTCCTCCCGTCATTACTCTACTAATCTCCGTCGTAGGTGTAGATACTAAGTGATGTTCTTGCATAAATTCTAATGATAGGAAGCTATGAGATGCACCAGAATCAAACAAACATAGAGCTAGAAAAGTATGCAAATAAACATGACCTGTAATGACGTCAGCTAAGTAATCCGGCTCCGAAACCTGCTCCGGCTCCGGCTCAACGGCTAGACTATAAACTCTCCCCTGAGGTCCCTTCTGCTGCTGCAGATGCTGCCCGAACCTCTGCTGCTGAGTCGGAAGCGGTCCTCTAGGTCCCTTTGCCGCTGGACAGTTCCGAAGCTGATGGGTGGCAGACCCACAAACTAAACACTGCCCCAACTTCTTCCTGCAAACGGACCTGTCGTGCCCTGGTCTTCCGCAGAAAGAACATATAGCTCCTCGCTGCTGCTGCTGCTGCTGGGGTCCCGGGGCTCTAACTGGCGGGGTCTGATGATGTGGTGTAGAGGGACGGTAAGTCTGCTGGGGTAGCGTCGGTGCTTTCTGCTGGAAAGCCTGACGCTTGGACGGTCCCTCATGATGTACAGGAGCCGGCCTCTTGCAAGACAGAAGACGCTCCTCGATGCTCCGGGCCAACTCTAGGCTCTGGTAGTAGTCAGTCGTACCGTTCGCCACTATAAGGATGCCAATGTCTGGAACCAGACCATGGCAAAACCTACGGGTCATCTCCTCTGGATCAGCAACCAGACTAGGAGCAAAACGGCTCAGGCGACTAAACTCTCCCGCATAGTCATCAACAGAACGGTTCCCCTGCTGGAGGTTCTGGAATCGTAGCCCCATGGCTACTCTAGCAGTGGTCGAGAAGAACTTCTTGAACTGGGTCTTGAACTGGTCCCAGGTGGCTCTACCTCTCGCGAACAACGGCTCATTCCTGAACCAGACTCCGGCTAAGTCTATCAGCAGAAATCCTGCTGCCTCTACCTGAAGGTCATCTGGCATCCTAACTCCCAGAAGCTTCCTCTCTACAGAATCTAGCCAGTCATCAGCTACTACTATGCCCTCAGTCCCTGAGAACTCCTTGGGATTCAGACCCATGAAGTCCTTGACCGTCCCCGCTCTCTGCCGTGGCTCTACATGTGGTGGGGCTACGGGACGTCCCTCAGAACGCTCCATGCTGTGACGGAGTAGGGTGGTCTGCTCCTGATGGGTTGTTAGGAACCCCTGGATCAGTGTGAGCAGCTGGGTCCCGTCGAGTGTGACGGAAGCCTGGGTGGGTATAGTGATAGGGGGTGGTGGAAGTATCGGGTCCTGCCGGGCCTGGGATGTGGAAGGTGGTATCTGGGTCTGTGGATCTGTGGAGTGGGGAATAGTGGTAGGTGGAGATGCATCAGTCAACTGGTCAGCTGACTGGATATGGAGGGCCCCATTCTCGGGGGTAAAATGCTGGGACGAACGAGTAAGCACCATCTAAATTACATAAAAAACTTATAAGGACTTGTTTAAAGTAAGCAATCATATGCAAGAAAATCTAATTATAATAGCAAACATGTGATGTATTTCCTATGTTGCAATCCTAGCATTCCTCTAGGTGTTCTAAGCGTCTTTCCTAATGTTGTCTAATTACCTTAAGTTCCTAATTGCAGGCATGCTTGGTACAATAACGTAACCAAACAGTTTAGTCGGGACCTGCATGGGCCACCACTAAAAACATGTCACGACCCGCTACCCAAATTGTTGGGCCAGGCCGAGTCATGCCCAGCCTACGTTGAGATAAAACGTAGTAAGCTGTTCTAAAGACAACAGGATAAGACTAAATGTGCTAACAGTTCTATAAGTGAAGAAGAATCATAAATGCTCCAAACACAAAAGTCGTCGTATATAGTAAGATGTCCAAGTACAAGTAAACTGAAATGTAAAACTGGATACATGTCCAGTTACAAAATGATATAGTCTAATACATGTCTCAAAAGTCTAAGTAAACAAAAGACATCTAGGCGAGGTTCCCCGCAGGAACATCCTCGTAAAGCAGAGCCGGGTCCTCGGCAGTAATCCCATAATATGTGTCGCAGAGTAACTCCTCCTCAGTAAGGACACCTACAACGTTATCCTGTCAGGACGGGAGCAAGTACTAAATCTAGCAAACTAGCATATGAAACATGGAAATGAACCTGAGAGGAAATAACTGGAAAGCATGGCATCACATAGTCTATCATGGCAAGGATACACGTGTCATAGAGACAGATGTATATGTAATGTTTAAAACTGTAGCAGGCACGTGATCGGTCAATAGATGTACAATGCGCTGTGGCACATAATTAAATGTACATACGTACAAGTCAACAAGCATAGGTGTACATCCGTACAAAAATGCGGGATAATGGCCTACGGCAAGGTATGCATATAAAATGCGACCAAGCTCGCTACTATAGGGGGGTCATGATCACGTACTCTACCATCAGTTTCCCCATAACCCGTATTCTATCATGTGAGAGATACATAGAGACAGTTCTAAGCATGGTAGTAACTGGAAGTACAACATGTAGAGTTTCTAACTTGCTACCCCAAGGATCAGCATGTAACATGGTGGGGTTTGCAGTTCATTCATGTGACAATATGTAAAGTTCGTAGAAAGTACTTGCCTCTAGCAAAGCTAAACAAAACAAGCTGCGATAACAGTGCTATGGATGTCCAGTAACTCGTCACTGTAGAAATAAATGCAATAACTTAGCTTTTACACTAAGCTAAAATACTAGATCACTAAACTGGTGTGACACGACTTGTGATTGGGCACCTAGCCAAAGTAATGACTTGGCCTAGGAGACCAAGGTAGGGGTGACACACTATGTTAACTAACTTTCCAGGGTCTTTACACTAGTGAGGGATGGGGTTCAACACGACTAAAACTGTAAATAACATAAAAAGCTACAAGTCGTAATTAATCAATAAATAATTCAAAAGACCATTGTGTTCTAACAATTTTAGAGATAGACAAAAAGTCTAGTTTTTCTTAAAGTAAAGTATCAAAGTGATCCTTGTTAATCATAGAAATTAATTATAATTTTTCTGGAATTTATTAACCAGTACAAATATTTTATAAAAATCAGTTTTCCTAAGTATACAGAAAGTGAGTTTTGGTTTCATATGTCAAACTAGTGGCAAAACAGTAATTTAAATACTACAAAAATTATACTAAATTAGCCAACTTAACAAAGTATCTAAAAACTATTTTTCCATAATTTTAGCAATACTTTAAGTATTTTTAGAAAATCAAAACAGCAATGCACACAATGATTAATTATCTGCGTATTTTGTCCATGTATATAATTTGAACCAAAGTTCAAATACAGGACCCAAGGCCATGAATCAAGTCCAATATGACTTGAACAGGTCTTGAATGTGTGAAAACACATTTGAGCCCAAATACCCATGCTAGGCTTGGACATCAAATGGTTGCAGTAATTTAAATACAATAAAAATATAAGTTGGTAATAGTCAAAATAAATATTATTATTTTAATAAGGTAAATTTATACAAAAGAATATTCACATACCTATGCCAAAAGTACATATATATATACACAAGAAAATACTTAATTTATAAAGTATATATATATATATAATAATATATATACATACACAAGAAAATATATATACATATACATATGTGTACATATATATATATATATAAATACTAACATATATACATATAATTTACTAACCATAAAATATATACATATATACATACATACTGTTTAAAACAGTATATATATACATATATACTAATATATACATATATATATATATATACATATATATATATATATATATAAAAACAGTAAAAGAAAAAGAAAAGAAAAAGAAAAAGAAAAGAAAAAGGAACTGAAACAGGGGGGCTCAAACCCTGTCCAGAGAAGCGCGCGCGGGGGGGGGGGGGGGGGGGGTTTGATTTGTTCGGGCTGGCCAGTGGGTCAGCCCGCTAAGTCTGTTAGGGTTAGGTTTTAGTTAAATTTATTTAGGTCAGGAATTAAATGGGTTTTTTACCCGTTAAACAAAGCCCAACCCGTTAGTCTATTTCACAGTTTGTCTCGTGTCCATACAGTCCTGGACACGAGAAGTCGAAATCTGACACAGAGTCGACGTGTCCGTGCCCAGCACGACACGTACGACTCGGCTAACACGTGTCCAGCACCACAGTTGAGTCCCCCGTGTCTAGGCGAGTCTCGTGTCTCAGTTTGAGACACGTACGACACAGAGGAAGGAATGTTACCCACGTGTCCGGCGGAGAGGAAGGGTTTCGAGAGGGCGAACGGCGGCTGGGGGCGTCGGCGTCGTGGCGCTCGGGCGGCGATCGACCTAGCTCGGCGTGGCGAACTCGTTGATGGTGGTGGTGGTCGATGACGTCGAGCGGTGGTGGTCGAACGGGGGTCGCCGGAGTAGAGCTAGGGTTTAGGTGTTCGTCGGGGAAGAAAGGGGGTCGTGGTCGGTTGTGGGGGAGTTTTAGGGTTAGGGTTTGGTTCAGGGGGATGAGGGGGAGTTTAAATAGGGGGTCGAGGCGGTCGGGGGCTGTCGCGCTGGCCGGAAATGGCGGGGGCAGCGTAGGTCGGTCGTCGGGGCAGCCGGGGCAGTCGTCGGGGGGGTGGGTAGGTAGTTTAGCACTTAGGTCCTTAGGTTTTTAGGTTATTACAGATAGGTCCCCAAGGGCTATAAATGCAAATAATAATTTGCATAAACAATTCATTTATTACAAATCAATATAAAAACAATTCTAATAATTGCAAAACCATATTAAAACAATTCTAATATTTGCAAAATGATATTTTTGAATTTAAAACTCATCTAAAAATCATTTAAAAATTCTAGAAAATTTCCTAAAAATCCTAATAAATATTTTAAGGCTATAAATGACATTAAAAATTAATTTGCACTAATTAAAATGAATTTGAAAAATCAGGGGCTTACAAGTCTTCCCTCCTTGAAAAATTTCGTCCTCGAAATTCACAAGGATTGAAGACCCTACAATATTCTAACATAGCAAGCAATGCAACAAAAAGACTAAGGCTGCAATCGAAACTAACCTCTAAGGTATCAAGCGGGAACGGGTGGTTCCCCCGCAGCGGTTGGATCGAACAAGTAAGGGAATCTCTCCCTCATGTCCGACTCCCTCTCCCAAGTAGATTCACCTGGGGAGTGACGGCTCCAAGCTACTCGTACTAGGGGTATAACCTTGTTCCTCAGCCTCTTCTCTCTCCTGTCTAATATCTCCACTGGCTGCTCAGAAACTGTAAGGCTCGGTCCGACCTCCAACTCTGAGTGATCTAGCACATGACTGGGGTCTGGAACATATCTCCTCAGCTGAGATACGTGAAAGACGTCGTGAACTCCTGCTAGGTTGGGTGGAAGTGCAACCCTGTAAGCTACCTCTCCGATCCTGCCAAGTACCTCGAACGGCCCGATATATCTGGGGCTCAGCTTCCCTCCTCGTCCGAACCGGATCGTCCCTCGAGTAGGTGATATCTTCACTAGCACCATATCACCGTCTGCGAACTCCATCGGCCTGCGACTAGCATCAGCCCAGTGTTTCTGCCTGTCCTGAGCTACTCTGAGCCTGTCTCTGATCATCCCGACTTTCTCTGCTGCATCCGTAATCATCTCTGGCCCAAGCATGACTCTGTCTCCGACATCATCCCAAAAGAGCGGTGTCCGGCATCGTCGTCCATATAGCGCCTCGAAAGGAGACATACCAATACTGGCCTGGTAGCTGTTGTTGTATGAAAACTCTACCAAGTGCAGATGGCTCTCCCATGATCCTCCGAAGTCCAGCACGCAAGTCCTCAGCATATCCTCCAGCGTCTGTATCGTCCTCTCGGACTGCCCATCTGTCTGCGGGTGGTACGCCGTACTGAACTTGAGCCTACTGCCCAACTCCTCCTGCAAGCTCCTCCAGTAGTGGGATGTGAATCTGCTGTCTCTGTCTGACACGATGCTCACCGGCACTCCGTGTAGGCGAACTATCTGCTGCATGTATAGCTCTGCCAACTTTTCGGTGGAAGCCCCACCTTGAAGGGTATGAAGTGCGCACACTTCGTCAGCCTGTCTACAATGACCCAGATGGCATCCTTCCCTCCTTGGGAACGAGGAAGCCCTGAAACAAAGTCCATCGTAATATGTTCCCACTTCCACTCGGGAATGGGTAATGGCTGCAACAAACCAGCTGGCCTCTGGCGCTCCGCCTTGACTTGCTGGCAAACTAGACATCTCGAAATGAAACGTGATACATCCCTCTTCATCCCGTGCCACCAAAGATGTTCCCGTAAGTCACGGTACATCTTGTTAGCACCAGGGTGAATAGAATATCTCGATCGGTGCGCCTCCTGCAAAACTGCCTCTACCAGCTCTCCTCTCGGTACGCACAATCGGCTGCCACGCCTCAAGGATCCATCCTCTGCTATAGTGAAGTCATCCAGCAATCCAGCTAATGCCTGGGGTCGAAGTCTGCGAAGGCTCTCATCTGTAGACTGTGCCTCCCGGATCTGCTCCATCAAACCTGACTGAATGTCAAGCGCCATCATCTGTATCACTGATCCGGGTCGAACTAGCTCGATACCGAGCTTCTCCAGATCCTCCCGCAAATGCCGATCAATCATCAGGTACCATGCCATCGGATGCCTGCTCAGCGCATCCGCCACCACGTTTGCCTTCCCGGGGTGATACTGTAAATCGATGTCGAAGTCCTTCATCAACTCCAACCATCGTCTTTGCCTCATGTTCAGCTCTTTCTGCGTGAACACATACTTCAAGCTTTTGTGGTCAGTAAAGATCTCCACACGCTCTCCGTATAAGTAATGTTTCCATAACTTGAGGGCAAAGATCACCGCAGCTAACTCGAGGTCATGGGTAGGATAATTCCTCTCACGAGTCCGCAATTGCCTAGATGCATAAGCAATCACTTTCCCATGCTGCTGTAGGACACATCCTAGCCCCTTCCCAGAAGCATCACTGTATATGGTGAAACCTCCAGAACCTGAAGGTAAAGTCAGAACTGGAGCGGTCGTCAACCTCCTCTTCAGCTCCTCAAATGCTGTCTGGCAGTCCTCAGACCAAATGTACTCTGCGTCCTTCCGCGTCAGCTTCGTCATGGGTTCAGCTATCCTAGCAAAGTCCTGGACGAACTTTCTATAATAGCCTGCTAAACCCAGAAAGCTCCTGATCTCTGAAACTGACGTCGGAGCCTTCCACGTCTCAACTGCAGCAATCTTCCTGGGATCCACCGAGATTCCATCTCCAGTGACCACATGGCCGAGAAACTCCACTCGGTCTAAAAAGAACTCGCACTTCGGCAATTTGGCAAACAATCTCTCCTGCCTCAGAATCCCCAAAACTATCCGCAAGTGCTCGGCATGCTCCTCCGGCGTCTTCGAGTATATCAGGATGTCGTCAATAAATACTACGACGAACTTATCCAGATACTGGTGAAATGTCTTATTCATCAAGTTCATAAAGACAGCTGGCGCATTTGTGAGACCAAATGGCATCACCAGAAACTCGTACTGCCCGTACTTCGTGTTGAACGCCGTCTTCTGGATGTCTGCTGGCCTAACCTTCACCTGGTGGTACCCGGATCTCAAGTCTATCCTGGAAAACACCTTCGCCCCGCTCAACTGGTCGAACAAATCATCTATCCTGGGCAGAGGATATTTGTTCTTGATGGTGATGGCATTCAAAGCCCGGTAATCAATACACAACCGGACCGTACCATCCTTCTTAGGCACAAAGAGCACTGGCGCTCCCCATGGAGAAGCACTGGATCGAATGAAACCCTTTTTCAACAGGTCATCAATCTGCTCTTTCATCTCTATGGCCTCCTTGGGATTCACTCTATAGCAAGCCCGGGATACTGGTGATGAACCCGGCACCAAATCTATAGTGAACTCCACATCTCTGTCAGGCGGAAGTCCTGGAAGATCCTCTGGGAATACATCCATAAACTCCCTAATGATAGGGTGTGGCGGTGCTGCGTCCCCGACTGTCGCACAACAGTTCGGCTCTAGGCTGATCTCCGGCCCCGTCCTCCTGACACTGAATGGTGCTGTGCCTGGGGGACTGAACAGAATACTACCCTCATGGCAATCTATAGATGCATGGGCATAGCTAAGCCAGTCCATCCCCAATATGATATCATAACCGGGGAGTGGCATCACAAAGAATCGCCCCTCGAACTCTCTCCCGGCTATCAGAATAGAGCATCTATAGCTAGCTCTAATAGGCACTGGTCCTCCTCCCGTCATTACTCTACTAATCTCCGTCGTAGGTGTAGATACTAAGTGATGTTCTTGCATAAATTCTAATGATAGGAAGCTATGAGATGCACCAGAATCAAACAAACATAGAGCTAGAAAAGTATGCAAATAAACATGACCTGTAATGACGTCAGCTAAGTAATCCGGCTCCGAAACCTGCTCCGGCTCCGGCTCAACGGCTAGACTATAAACTCTCCCCTGAGGTCCCTTCTGCTGCTGCAGATGCTGCCCGAACCTCTGCTGCTGAGTCGGAAGCGGTCCTCTAGGTCCCTTTGCCGCTGGACAGTTCCGAAGCTGATGGGTGGCAGACCCACAAACTAAACACTGCCCCAACTTCTTCCTGCAAACGGACCTGTCGTGCCCTGGTCTTCCGCAGAAAGAACATATAGCTCCTCGCTGCTGCTGCTGCTGGGGTCCCGGGGCTCTAACTGGCGGGGTCTGATGATGTGGTGTAGAGGGACGGTAAGTCTGCTGGGGTAGCGTCGGTGCTTTCTGCTGGAAAGCCTGACGCTTGGACGGTCCCTCATGATGTACAGGAGCCGGCCTCTTGCAAGACAGAAGACGCTCCTCGATGCTCCGGGCCAACTCTAGGCTCTGGTAGTAGTCAGTCGTACCGTTCGCCACTATAAGGATGCCAATGTCTGGAACCAGACCATGGCAAAACCTACGGGTCATCTCCTCTGGATCAGCAACCAGACTAGGAGCAAAACGGCTCAGGCGACTAAACTCTCCCGCATAGTCATCAACAGAACGGTTCCCCTGCTGGAGGTTCTGGAATCGTAGCCCCATGGCTACTCTAGCAGTGGTCGAGAAGAACTTCTTGAACTGGGTCTTGAACTGGTCCCAGGTGGCTCTACCTCTCGCGAACAACGGCTCATTCCTGAACCAGACTCCGGCTAAGTCTATCAGCAGAAATCCTGCTGCCTCTACCTGAAGGTCATCTGGCATCCTAACTCCCAGAAGCTTCCTCTCTACAGAATCTAGCCAGTCATCAGCTACTACTATGCCCTCAGTCCCTGAGAACTCCTTGGGATTCAGACCCATGAAGTCCTTGACCGTCCCCGCTCTCTGCCGTGGCTCTACATGTGGTGGGGCTACGGGACGTCCCTCAGAACGCTCCATGCTGTGACGGAGTAGGGTGGTCTGCTCCTGATGGGTTGTTAGGAACCCCTGGATCAGTGTGAGCAGCTGGGTCCCGTCGAGTGTGACGGAAGCCTGGGTGGGTATAGTGATAGGGGGTGGTGGAAGTATCGGGTCCTGCCGGGCCTGGGATGTGGAAGGTGGTATCTGGGTCTGTGGATCTGTGGAGTGGGGAATAGTGGTAGGTGGAGATGCATCAGTCAACTGGTCAGCTGACTGGATATGGAGGGCCCCATTCTCGGGGGTAAAATGCTGGGACGAACGAGTAAGCACCATCTAAATTACATAAAAAGACTTATAAGGACTTGTTTAAAGTAAGCAATCATATGCAAGAAAATCTAATTATAATAGCAAACATGTGATGTATTTCCTATGTTGCAATCCTAGCATTCCTCTAGGTGTTCTAAGCGTCTTTCCTAATGTTGTCTAATTACCTTAAGTTCCTAATTGCAGGCATGCTTGGTACAATAACGTAACCAAACAGTTTAGTCGGGACCTGCATGGGCCACCACTAAAAACATGTCACGACCCGCTACCCAAATTGTTGGGCCAGGCCGAGTCATGCCCAGCCTACGTTGAGATAAAACGTAGTAAGCTGTTCTAAAGACAACATGATAAGACTAAATGTGCTAACAGTTCTATAAGTGAAGAAGAATCATAAATGCTCCAAACACAAAAGTCGTCGTATATAGTAAGATGTCCAAGTACAAGTAAACTGAAATGTAAAACTGGATACATGTCCAGTTACAAAATGATATAGTCTAATACATGTCTCAAAAGTCTAAGTAAACAAAAGACATCTAGGCGAGGTTCCCCGCAGGAACATCCTCGTAAAGCAGAGCCGGGTCCTCGGCAGTAATCCCATAATATGTGTCGCAGAGTAACTCCTCCTCAGTAAGGACACCTACAACGTTATCCTGTCAGGACGGGAGCAAGTACTAAATCTAGCAAACTAGCATATGAAACATGGAAATGAACCTGAGAGGAAATAACTGGAAAGCATGGCATCACATAGTCTATCATGGCAAGGATACACGTGTCATAGAGACAGATGTATATGTAATGTTTAAAACTGTAGCAGGCACGTGATCGGTCAATAGATGTACAATGCGCTGTGGCACATAATTAAATGTACATACGTACAAGTCAACAAGCATAGGTGTACATCCGTACAAAAATGCGGGATAATGGCCTACGGCAAGGTATGCATATAAAATGCGACCAAGCTCGCTACTATAGGGGGGTCATGATCACGTACTCTACCATCAGTTTCCCTATAACCCGTATTCTATCATGTGAGAGATACATAGAGACAGTTCTAAGCATGGTAGTAACTGGAAGTACAACATGTAGAGTTTCTAACTTGCTACCCCAAGGATCAGCATGTAACATGGTGGGGTTTGCAGTTCATTCATGTGACAATATGTAAAGTTCGTAGAAAGTACTTGCCTCTAGCAAAGCTAAACAAAACAAGCTGCGATAACAGTGCTATGGATGTCCAGTAACTCGTCACTGTAGAAATAAATGCAATAACTTAGCTTTTACACTAAGCTAAAATACTAGATCACTAAACTGGTGTGACACGACTTGTGATTGGGCACCTAGCCAAAGTAATGACTTGGCCTAGGAGACCAAGGTAGGGGTGACACACTATGTTAACTAACTTTCCAGGGTCTTTACACTAGTGAGGGATGGGGTTCAACACGACTAAAACTGTAAATAACATAAAAAGCTACAAGTCGTAATTAATCAATAAATAATTCAAAAGACCATTGTGTTCTAACAATTTTAGAGATAGACAAAAAGTCTAGTTTTTCTTAAAGTAAAGTATCAAAGTGATCCTTGTTAATCATAGAAATTAATTATAATTTTTCTGGAATTTATTAACCAGTACAAATATTTTATAAAAATCAGTTTTCCTAAGTATACAGAAAGTGAGTTTTGGTTTCATATGCCAAACTAGTGGCAAAACAGTAATTTAAATACTACAAAAATTATACTAAATTAGCCAACTTAACAAAGTATCTAAAAACTATTTTTCCATAATTTTAGCAATACTTTAAGTATTTTTAGAAAATCAAAAACAGCAATGCACACAATGATTAATTATCTGCGTATTTTGTCCATGTATATAATTTGAACCAAAGTTCAAATACAGGACCCAAGGCCATGAATCAAGTCCAATATGACTTGAACAGGTCTTGAATGTGTGAAAACACATTTGAGCCCAAATACCCATGCTAGGCTTGGACATCAAATGGTTGCAGTAATTTAAATACAATAAAAATATAAGTTGGTAATAGTCAAAATAAATATTATTATTTTAATAAGGTAAATTTATACAAAAGAATATTCACATACCTATGCCAAAAGTACATATATATATACACAAGAAAATACTTAATTTATAAAGTATATATATATATATATATATATAATAATATATATACATACACAAGAAAATATATATACATATACATATGTGTACATATATATATATATATAAATACTAACATATATACATATAATTTACTAACCATAAAATATATACATATATACATACATACTGTTTAAAACAGTATATATATACATATATACTAATATATACATATATATATATATACATATATATATATATATATATATAAAAACAGTAAAAGAAAAAGAAAAGAAAAAGAAAAAGAAAAGAAAAAGGAACTGAAACAGGGGGGCTCAAACCCTGTCCAGAGAAGCGCGCGCGGGGGGGGGGGGGGGGGGGGTTTGATTTGTTCGGGCTGGCCAGTGGGTCAGCCCGCTAAGTCTGTTAGGGTTAGGTTTTAGTTAAATTTATTTAGGTCAGGAATTAAATGGATTTTTTACCCGTTAAACAAAGCCCAACCCGTTAGTCTATTTCACAGTTTGTCTCGTGTCCATACAGTCCAGGACACGAGAAGTCGAAATCTGACACAGAGTCGACGTGTCCGTGCCCAGCACGACACGTACGACTCGGCTAACACGTGTCCAGCACCACAGTTGAGTCCCCCGTGTCTAGGCGAGTCTCGTGTCTCAGTTTGAGACACGTACGACACAGAGGAAGGAATGTTACCCACGTGTCCGGCGGAGAGGAAGGGTTTCGAGAGGGCGAACGGCGGCTGGGGGCGTCGGCGTCGTGGCGCTCGGACGGCGATCGACCTAGCTCGGCGTGGCGAACTCGTTGATGGTGGTGGTGGTCGATGACGTCGAGCGGTGGTGGTCGAACGGGGGTCGCCGGAGTAGAGCTAGGGTTTAGGTGTTCGTCGGGGAAGAAAGGGGGTCGTGGTCGGTTGTGGGGGAGTTTTAGGGTTAGGGTTTGGTTCAGGGGGATGAGGGGGAGTTTAAATAGGGGGTCGAGGCGGTCGGGGGCTGTCGCGCTGGCCGGAAATGGCGGGGGCAGCGTAGGTCGGTCGTCGGGGCAGCCGGGGCAGTCGTCGGGGGGTGGGTAGGTAGTTTAGCACTTAGGTCCTTAGGTTTTTAGGTTATTACAGATAGGTCCCCAAGGGCTATAAATGCAAATAATAATTTGCATAAACAATTCATTTATTACAAATCAATATAAAAACAATTCTAATAATTGCAAAACCATATTAAAACAATTCTAATATTTGCAAAATGATATTTTTGTATTTAAAAGTCATCTAAAAATCATTTAAAAATTCTAGAAAATTTTCTAAAAATCCTAATAAATATTTTAAGGCTATAAATGACATTAAAAATTAATTTGCACTAATTAAAATGAATTTGAAAAATCAGGGGCTTACACTCCACCCCAGGAATACCTTTCAGCAACACAGCCTTCGCCACTCCGGCGACCACTATCTCTCTGTACAACTCCACAGAGAGCGGAGTCGACCTGGGACTGGGTCAGAGGGGAGGGGCCCACCGGAGGAGGAGAATGAAGGAGAGGGAGAGGGAGAGGGAGGTGGAGGGAGGCGAGAATAGGTTCTACAGGTTCATCCGCATTTTCTTTCCTTCATTCCTTCTCCGTCAGCTTCGGGCACCTCGCCATCGCCCACAACGACTTCACTTCTCTCTTTTCTTCGGACTTTTAGAGGAATTCCTCTGAAACTTTTGGAGGTGAAAAGTGAGGATATAGAGGGGGAGAGGAACTGCAAACTGTCACTTCAACGAGTTCAACGAAGTTTCAAGGAGAGCAACCAAACGTCTGAACTCCGACGAGTCCAGTGGAGTTCCAAAAAAATCCTCCAAATCCTGCCCACTTTCGGGCAACCAAACACGCCATAAGGGACATGCCCTTTGCACTACTAACAAAAACTATATCCTTTTTTGAAACTTCAATCCATGTTTGTCTAGACTTATCTCAATCATAGTGGCTCCTTTAAGTACTATCTTATCGCTCCTCTTTACCGGAGCATCTATTGGCCTGGATTGTACATGTTCAAACCACCTAAGACGATTTTTCTATCTTGTCCACAATTGGCACCATCTCTAACTTTCCATGAATACCCCTATTTCTTATTCTATGTTTCAATATTTTTCCACTTATCCATCTTAGTATTCTCATTTCAACTATACTAATTTTTTGGACGTTGTTTCTTGATTGTTCAACACTCTAATCCATAAAGTATGTGTTGCCTTATAGTCGTATTGGTTTTTTTTCCCTCCTTTCAACTTTACCGTGTATTCTCCAATCACAAACTACTCCACAGGCATCCTACATTTCAACCATCATGTTTTACTTCTATGGATGACATCATTCTCAATTTCTCTACGATGATGAATGATTGATCCTAAATATTGAAAACTATTAGTTGAAGTTATATTTCATATACTCTATTTTTGTCCTACTAGTTTTAAAGCCCTTAGATTCTAAGGTTGTTTCTCTCAACACTTTTATTTTAGCATCTAACATAGTAATCCTTTTCTATTCTCATCGATCAACACTATGAAACATTCTCTTGGATATGTCTAGTAATTTTATCCATAACTACCGTAAAAAGGTAAGGGCTTAATGTTTATATTTGATGAAGCCAACTGGTAACATGAAATCGTTCACGATCTCCTCCAATTGTTCACACAGTTATCACACCTCCATTTTGCATATCCTTAATAGTTCCAATATAACTACTAGGAACAACTTTATTTTTAAAGCCCTTAGATTCCAAGGTTGTTTCTCTCAACACTTTTATTTTAGCATCTAACATAGTAATCCTTTTCTATTCTCATCGATCAACATTATGAAACATTATCTTGGATATGTCTAAGTAATTTTATACATAACTACCGTAAAAAGGTAAGGGCTTAATGTTTATATTTGATGAAGCCAACTGGTAACATGAAATCGTTCACGATCTCCTCCAATTGTTCACACAGTTATCGCACCTCCATTTTGCATATCCTTAATAGTTCCAATATAACTACTAGGAACAACTTTTTTTTTTCAAAGCCTACATGTACAAACCATCTAAGACGATTTTTCTTCTATCTTGTCCACAATTGGCGCTACCTCTAACTTTCTACGAATACCCCTCATTTCTTATTCTATGTTTCAATTTTTTTTCTACTTATCCATCTTAGCATTCTCATTTCAACTATACTAATTTTTTGGACGTTTGTTGATTGTGCAACACTCTAATCCATAAAGCATGTGTTGCCTTATAGTCGTCTTATTGGTTTTTTTTTTCCTTTCAACTTCACTGGTATCTCCAATCACAAACTACTCCATAGGTTTCCTATATTTCAACCATCATTGTTTTACTTCTATGGATGAAATCATGTTCCTACATTTCAACCATCATGTTTTACTTCTATGGATGACATCATTCTCAACTTCTCTATCATGATGAATGATTGATCCTAAATATTGAAAACTATTAGTTCTAGGTATCTTTTGCCTAGCTTATGTACTCTCCCTCCTTTTTTACTTTTTCCAATTAGTTGAAGTTATATTTCATATACTTTAGTTTTGTCCTACTAGTTTTAAAGCCTTAGATTCCAAGGTTGTTTCTCTGAGCACTTTTATTTTAGCATCTAACATAGTAACCCTTTTCTATTCTCATCGATCAACACCATGAATCCTTTTCTTGAATATGTCTAGTAATTTTATTCATAACTAGCGTAAAAAGGTTTAATGTTGATATTTGATGAAGCCAAATTGTAACATGAAATAATTCACGATCTCCTCCAATAGTACTAGTTTTTCATTGAGAGTTAACTGAATACCCTACTTTAGTCTTATATTGTTTGGGCTAAAGGAAGATGTCATCACTTGCTCCTATAAATGTACTAAGTTTTGCATGTTTTATTTATATCAATAAACTAAAAGTTCTCTCTGAATTTCATGGTATGAGAGCTATGAAAATTTGGAAAGAACCCTAACTCTAATGTTTCCCCTAAACCCCCTATAGCCCCGCCAACCACCCTCCAACCCCGCCACACCCCCTTTCCCGCGATCCCGACCATAGCCACTTCTGTAACTGAGCTTCGGAATTAGACATTGCCTTAGTTTCTGATGAAGCTAATATAGCCTCTGACAAAGCTAATCTTTCAGGATTAGCCTACGACGAGACTATATTTCAAACAACATATGGCGGAGCTAGACGGAGCGGAAACTAATACTAGCTCCCGCAGAGCTAAAGGTGTAGCCTTCTGTAAGGCTAAGACGTTCGCTTACAACGAGGCTACAATCGACGTGTATGACGAAGTTATAACACTTCCTTCAAGCCCCTCCCTAGCCTAGCCGTCCTTAATAGCTTCTCCTATATACCTTCCTCTCAAGTACTCTCTAATCTCTATGGTTCCTCGACGTCATTCGCATTACTGGCTTAGTTTTGTGCTTACTTGAGGTCTCTCGCTTGGTTCTCTTGTCTTTACAGTTGCTCTACTTCGATAAGGTGCTCTGACGTCTTTTGCTTCTTAATAAGTTGGATAACAATCTTTGTTGTGCTGATCTTGTGCGTCCTTGATTATGACATCCGACGATGACAAAGATGTTTAAGTTGATACTTTTTATCTTCAGTTGACTTCAAGACAGATTTATGTTATGGCTCACCGCGATCTCTCTCCAACACAGTTACTTGCAATGGTCTAATACTGTAGGAAAGATTTTAAACAACAAAAGCCTCTATCGACACTTGACGGAGTCACTACTGGACTGCAAGGATCCCCGATATGCTTTCTAGTTTCAGAATGACAACAAGGTCATTGTTTGGTTGTCTAACTCTATAGATGCTCGTTGCTATAACTCTATTATGTCTATAAAAACTGTCAAGAAAATTTGGATGCATCTTTTGGTCCCTATACTTATCCGAAGACAATTTTCAGAAAATTTATGACATCTTTCACGCCTTCAAAACGACCATACCTTGAGAAGATTTGTAGGACTTTGGTACCCTCTTCAACGGTGTTATTGGAAAATGGAATGTCATTCAGCCGAGCTCCTCCGATCTCGTTATTACTCGTCAAATATGAGAGGTCCTTGTTGGCGTCATTCTCTTGGCTCGATTACCATTTACTTTTTAGGATATATACTCATTGGTTCTCTCTCAACATAGGTCTCCTTCTTTGATGACCGTCCTGCCAATAGTTTATATTGTGCCGACGCCATCTTCCATCTTTGCCGAGTCCTTATCTCTGTCCTTGCTACTCGTAGCTAGGGCCGTGGTAGTCAGTTTTAGTCTAGACGAGGCACTTCTGATTCTTACTTTCGGAGGCTAGAGTGTTGCTCGTAGCCGCCCCCATTTACTTACTTGAGGTCCCGGTACCTGGAGAGGAGGACACGTCGGTTGTGGTGGTCTATATTGTTCCTTAATGTATAAGAACCAATAATTGCGAGGACTGGTGTTGGGAGAAGCATGGTTACCTTGATGATTCACCTATTGCAGACATTTATCTGCCTGTACTTGATGTAATACGTGTTTTGTGTAGGTACATATTCAACATTCAAATTGTACAAAATGCATTTACCAAGAAACATGATTAATTTTAGCAGTTGATTTTATAGAAGACGACGTAGAAAATTATTATAATATGATGAATTTAGCATGCATGTTATTCAAGTCACATAATCATTTCAGAAACATATTGTAATTCAAATGTTATATTTTTAGCACAATCCTAAAATACATATAGAGGTAATTGGTTGCGTCATTTCAAGCAGAATTATTCTTTCAATATTCGTGGACTACAAGAATTAATAATTTATTAAAGTTTTTTTAAGAGACTAATAATACTTAACAATATTTTATAAATTGAAAAAAACCCTAGTTAATTACCTAGTACATGGTAGAAACTCGATCGTTGGTTGATGTTGGTAACGAAGGAGATCGTCGACGACGACGATGGCGAGCGACTGCGACGATGGTAAGTGTGGCGAGGTCGGTTGCAGTTTCGGTAGGTTCAGGACGATGATGTTGGTTCAATTTTTTTTGTAAGAGAAAATAAAATTTATTGAACTTGGACATGGTTCATCATCCGCACCTAGGTTGGATTGTGCTTCACACCTCAATCGCAACAAACACACTAATAATTGCTAAAGCAAAAATCATGCATTTAATATTTCGATATTTAATAATCGCTTTTCTATAATAGACCAATCCCTTGTATAGGAAGAACAACTGAAAAGAAAACTACTACTCCCGATGTGGGACTAAAAAAGAGAGTAAAATTCAACAAATTGAATAGCTACTAACAAGTCTAGAGCTTATCCAAATTAAAAAAAAGAATCCCCATATCATAGCAAAATCTGGTTGGTGGTAGGGTTCGCTATACCACGTCTTCTGCATCTCGTATGCACACGTCAAGTGAGACGGGTGTGCGTCTCGATGTCCTCATCACTACTACTGCTCCTCCGCCTTCTCCACATAGTGGCCATATGCCATTTATTAATGATGAATGAGGCAATTGTATTGACTCCTCTCCTTTGTAGCTCCTGCTAATCTTTTCACTCCATGAATCTCATTTCTTTTTCTCATTCGTAGATTGTTGATTCTGGCGTCTTAAACCATGTCTCATGACGGCACCTCAAATCTAGTTTTTAGCCTCACAAATTCATTTCTATGGATGACGATACTAGTAATGTTTCCGGTATTGCTAATTAATTGCTTACTTTGTCTTTACATTTGAAAATAATCTTTATTGTTTCATCATTGCATCATAACATTTTATCCATTTTACTTTGTGATACATGACCTTTTGACGAAGCAACGAATTTACTTTGTTATATGTAACCTTCTTACGAAGCAACGAATTGGTGGGGGCATAAACAGAACGGTCTTTATTACGTAGATCATCTGTCCAGTATGTTAATGACTACTCCTTTCATTCAGTGGTGTATGAGACTTGTGCATCTTTCGTTATCTTTTTACGTACTATGTTACATAATTTATCATTATCTGAATTTTGTTGTGCGTAATGTATGCTTGGGAAGCATCCTCGCTCCTTTTTTCATCTGATTCATAAATACATGATTCACCTTTTACTGTAGTTCATAGTGATATTTGGGGTCCCTTTAAATTTTTGGGTGTACATGGCTATAAGTTTGTCACTTTTATTAATAATTACTTATGTATGACATGATTATATCTTCTTCGTTCTGGGTTTGATTTCTCTCCATTTTTTAAATCTTTGTGGATGAAATTTTTAATCATTTTGATGTTTACATAAAGGTTCTTTGTTTTGATAATGCTAAGGAGTATGTAAGCAGGGAGTTTCAAGTATCCTATCAGACTCATGGCATACTTTATCAGGCTTCATGTCTGTATACTCCTTAACAGAGGTATTACAGAAGATAAAAATAGACACCTTCTTGAGGTAGCCTGCTTTCTCCTTATTCATATGAATGTTCCCAAGAAATTATGAATTTTTGCGATCTTAGCTACTTGTTTTTATATAAATTTCATGACCTCTCGTGTCCTTGAGAACAAATCACCTTTTCCTATATCTTTCTGTAGGGTAAAACCCGTTTTTGTCGCTTCAAAGATTTTTGATTGTCTTTGTTATACTCATAATCTTGGACCCCAAGTGGATAAACTTGATCCACGAGCTACCAATATAATATTTGTTGATTATTCTCAAATACAGGAATGGTATGTTTGTTTTAATCCTACTACTTCGAAGGTTGTCTCTTGTGATCTTACTTTTCTCGAGGATGATGCCTATTTTGCTTCCGATACACCATCTACATTTCCATAGTCCACAGTTCATGTTTCTCTTATTTCTTTCTTTGAGCTTGATCGTAGTGTTCTAAAAATCGGCTTGTTCGACTGCCTAAGCGCCCCTAGGCCAAAACCGAAACCCCCTATTCGGTAGTGTACTGCGGTTGTGCGGCTTGTGCAGCCCTGTTCAACGTCTAGGCGCCTTGTGCGGCTGTGGTTGCGCAGATTTTAAGATTGTTTGATGTTTAGCTGTATTTGGGGATATGTTGTTTTGATTTTAGAATTGGATTTGGATTTAGAACATTGAACTTAATAGTAGTGTTCTAAAAATCGGCTTGTTCGGCCGCGTAAGCGTCTCCAGGCCAAACCGAAACCCCCTTTCGGTAGTGTAATACGGTTGTGCGGCTTGTGCTGCCCTGTTCGACGTCTAGGCACTTTGTGCAGCTGCTCGGATTTTAAGATTGTTTGATGTTTAGTTGTATTTGGGGATATGTTGTTTGGATTATTGGATTTGGATTTAGAACATTGAAATCTCAAATTTGTATTACGGATATGGTGAGTGTTTCATTATAAAATATTGTTGATGATGTCTTCATGAATCATGATAATGATATAATACCTTTTGAGATTTCTTTATTAAGTGTGTTTCGCTATGATATAACACTATATAAGCTGTTCCGCGTCTAGGTGAGAGTTGTTTGGCGCCTAGGTAGCCTAGGCGCTCCTCCTTCGCATAGCGAATTTTAGAACAATTCTTGATGCATTTATTTCTCCTCTCCTAGATCTGGGTATTTGGTTTCCTTTCACCAGGTGTATAGGCGTTGGAATATGGTAATATTCCTCCACCTGCCACTATTTTTTTCAGGTATCACTGATGGTTGTTCTACAGGTACTACAATGCAATCTTCTATTTCTTCTCCATCTCCATTGACTTCGGATAAAATCTTCTTCTTCCTGTTGCTTTTCGCAAGGGTATTAGCTCTTGTATTAGTGTCTATTCTATTTCTAATTTTGCTTCTTTTCAATGCTTGACTTCATCTGGTCATACATTTGTTTTTTCTTTTTTTTGGCTGCCATCACTCTTTCTTCCTCTGTTCAGGAAGCATTTCAGCATCCAGGTTGACATGCTGCTATGGTTGAGGACCTTGATGCTTTGCATTCTAATCAGACACAAACTTTGGTACCTTTGCCCTCAAGTAAAAATGTCGTCGGATGTAAGTAGGTATTTACTGTTAAACAAAATCCCGATGGCTTCATTGGTCGGCTCAAAGCCCTTTTAGTGGTCGGAAAGGGTATGGGAGGCGCTGGGGAGGCATGAAACCGGTTGAACCTTGACTTGGCTACTTTTTCAGTTCGGTTCAAATGGATGATCTGTTCGAGCGGTTGAACTGAACCAGATCAAACTGTGGTTGAATCAGATTGGATGCTTTACCAAAAATCATGAAAACTTATTCTGTAAAAATTTTGTAGCTAAAAGGAATCGAACTCCGGACCTATAAAATAGCATAACATAGCCTCAACCAATGGGTAACTTAGGGTCTGTTTCGTGGTAATTAAATGGAAATGAGATGTAACATATGGTGCATGTAGCATTTGTTGTTAAGTGGTGATACAAATTCATTGTTTGGTTGCATGTAAATATTTTTTACGGAATTTACAAATCCATTCTTTTGAGTAATTTAATTAGCGTGCATGAGTGCATCTTTTGTTGCGGTAAATGGAAATTCATTGTTTGGTTATGACTTGTTAGATTGAATGAAGAGAGAATCATTGAAACTGGTGTAGATTGTGTTGCATTTGTTGTCGTAAGCAGAGTTGCGTCTGTTTTAGCCGCAACAAATGTAGCCATACTTGAAGAAAATTATGCAACATTTGTCGTACCAATTCCACCATTTACATCTAACCAAACATTTGAATTGATGCAACAAATGTTGCATGTATTTCCAATTACATCAAGTGATCAAACCAAACAAACAGCCCCGTAGCCGCACTTGCTCAATTAATTTAATACTACATTTGTACTTGAGCCGTCTCTCTTTGCCTTTACGTGGTATTCCAAACATTTATGGTGCAGTAATTTTGCACGTGAAGCTTAGTAAAGTGTCTACTTATGTATACATTGCGGACTATTCTGACAATATATATGTGTGTGCTTGTGTGGTATAATAAATTTTCATTTACAAGTTCTAAAACTTTAAATATATACAAATTAAAAATATAATATATATTATTTAATATAGTTTCTATAATTCTAAACGTAATTGTTAAATCACCTTCTTTGAACCAAACAGTGACTGCTAAAGTTTGAGTTCACTGTTCAACTGTTGAAGCGGTTTTAAAACTTTGTATATAGGACAAAGAAGAAAAAGATTAAGAGAGATTTTTCAAGCTCTCCGATATATATATTCCTTAAAGCTTGTAAACCAAGTAAAATACTCACAAAACAAGCCATCAACTCATATACTATCTGCAAGGACACTAACTCTTCCAGGATTCTTTTATGCTTTTAGTCTTGTTTTGAATATGATGTGGGCCCACCCATTATCACCTACACACGTCGCAGGAGACGTGGAGCCATTTATGCCCACTTTTTAGGCCTTTCAGTTATTTTTAGTCATGGAGGGGTATTGTGGTCTTTCACCACAATAACCCTCCTAGGGTTTGCTTTTCTTTTCTATTTATAGTCAGGGCTAGCCGTCATTACTTTTATGCTTGGATTGAGAAAACTCTCTCAAGTGTCATCAAGAAGGATTTTATTACTTTGTTCCGTTCAATCAAAGTTGGGAGTTTTGTTCTTTTCCTATAATAAAGATCATTCTGTTTCTATTCCTCTTCTTTGTTTTATTTGCTTTCTTTTGTGAATCGATTGAGTCGATTCACAACAATTGGTATCAGAGCAGCCGAGGGCCGCGGGAGCGCCACAGCAGGCCGCGCGAGCCCAGGCGGGGCCGCGGCTGCTGTGGGCGGCCGCTGGCCGGCCCCGGCCGCCACCCAGGGCCGACCGGCGCCAGGGGAGCCGCCGGCGAGCGGCTGTGGCCGGACACCGCCGACCATTTCGGTCCCGGCGGATCGGCGCCACACCCGGGAGAGGCCCTAGGGCTTGGGGCCCCCTATGGGGGTCGGACGATGACCTCGAACTACGGTGATAGGTTCACGGGTTCGGAAAGGGGCTTAGCTGGAGTTCCGGCTCGGACGGGAGGGACGGAGCCGCCAGGAGGGGCGAGGAACACCGGAGGCAGCAATTTCTTTGGAGAAACGGCGGATCCCGCCAACTTCCAGAGAGGGGATCTACCCCCACGACGACCACCACGGGCGAGAGCAGTCGGTGACTACAGGGGTCCGGTGGAGGAGTGGGGTGAGCAGACCTGGGCTGACGAGCGGTATGAGGATGGTGACAGAGCCCCGTACGAGACCCAGCGGAGAGACACACCGTTGGGAAGGAGGACGAGGCAGGGATGATATGCAGCACGGTGACCTTAGCGCGGATCGCCGGTTGAAGAAACTGAAGCTACCCACGTTCGAGGGTGCGGACCCGGACGAGTGGATTTTTCGGGCAGAGCGCTACTTCGAGATCATGGAGCTGACCGAAGCGGAGGTCCTCAGATGCATCGGGATCTACTTCGAGGGCCAGGCCCTGGCGTGGTATCGGTGGAGATCGGCGAGGACCCCGTTCAGCAGCTGGGCGGAGCTGACGGGATACATTCTAGACCGCTTCCAGGAGACGGCTTCGGGCGATTTCTACGAGCAGTGGTCGTCGCTACGACAGGAGGGGACGGTTCGAGACTTCATCGCTTAGTTCGAACTACTATCCGGACACGTTCGAGGGGTGTCGGACGAGTTACAGATAGGTATGTTTATGAAGGGTTTAAAGCCCTCCATACGAGCGGAGCTCAGGCTGCAGAGTCCACGGTGCTTAGAAGATCTACTCCACCTGGCCCACAAGGCAGAGGAGAAATTGGCGGAAGAGAAGCGCTTTAAAGGCGCTTGGGGAACGACGGGACAGCGCAGTCAGGCAGGGCCAGTACTTCCTCGACCAGCTGCAGGAGCACCAGTACCAGTACCGCCTAGACCCACGGGCGGAACAGGAGGAGCCGTAGTACCGGGGAGACGCCTATCCGATGCTGACATGAAGGCGAGGAGGGCGGCTGGCCTATGTTTCCGATGCGACGAGAGATTCACCCCCGGTCATCGATGCGCGAGCAAGTTGCTGCAAATCGTGATTTTACCTGACGAGGAGGAGGACGTAGAGGAGATAGAGGCCGCTATCTCTCCGGAGGCTGGGGAGGAGCAGGAGCACGTACATATGGATGTTGCTGAGGTGACCCTCAACTCCGTGGTAGGGTTTACCCCGAACCATACCATGAAGTTGGCAGGGGAGCTGGGAGAGCAGACGGTGACAGTGCTGATCGACAGTGGGGCCACCCACAACTTCATCTCGCGACGACTGGTCGATCGGCTTGGTCTAGAGTTGAGCACGGCGGAGAAGTTCACGGTGTTGCTGGGCACCGGGAAGATAGAGGAGAGCAAGGGCCTCTGCAAGGGGGTATCGCTCTCGCTGCAGGGATATCAGCTGGCGGCGGACTTCCTACCATTAGAGCTGGGCAATGTAGACATCATATTGGGGGTCCAGTGGCTGAAGAAGCTCGGTGAGATGAAAGTGAACTGGAAGCTTCTGCGGATGGAGTTTCGGGAGGAAGACAAGACGGTGGTGCTGAAAGGGGACCCGACTCTCTGTTTCTCTATGGTGGCTTTCAGCGCCATTACACGGACGTTGCGGACAGGAGGAGAGGGGTACTTGGTCGAGTTCCAAGGGTTTTCTGGCGAGGAGGCAACTCGGGAGGAGACACCAAGGGAGGTGGAGGCGGTGCTGGAGCAGTATTCAGAGGTCTTCCAGAGCCCGCAAGGGTTACCTCCGATCAGAGGACACGAGCACTCGATCGTACTACGGGGGGAGGGAGCACCGGTGAGCGTGCGTCCCTACAGGTACCCGCATCTGCAGAAGGACGAGATAGAGCGGGTGGTACGGGAGATGCTGCAGGCGGGGGTAATCCAGCCGAGTGTGAGTCCTTTTTCATCACCAGTGCTGTTGGTGAAGAAGAAGGACGGGAGCTGGAGATTCTGCGTCGACTACCGGGCGTTGAATAAGGAGACGGTCGCGGACAAGTTCCCTATCCCGGTGATCGACGAGCTGCTAGACGAACTGCATGGGGCGGTTGTCTTCTCGAAAATCGATCTTCGCGCAGGATACCACCAGATCCGGATGCGGCCAGAAGATGTTGCGAAGACGGCGTTTCGAACTCACGAGGGACATTATGAGTTTTTGGTTATGCCTTTTGGGCTGACCAACGCTCCTTCGACCTTCCAGGCATTGATGAACAAGGTATTCCAACCCTACCTTCGCAGATTCATCTTGGTTTTCTTCGACGACATCCTCATCTACAGCCGGAGCATGGGGGAGCATACTGACCACTTGGAGATAGTGTTTTGGGAGCTGCTGACGCATCAGCTATACGCCAACCGAAAGAAGTGCAGCTTCGGTTTGGCACAGGTGGAGTATCTGGGGCACGTGGTGTCGGCTGAGGGGGTAGCGGCGGACAGGACGAAGATAGCGGCCATATTAGATTGGCCCGTGCCCACTACACTACGGGCATTACGTCGCTTCCTGGGGTTGACGGGCTACTACAGGAAGTTCGTCAAGGGGTACGGCACTATCGCGTGGGCCCTTACGGAGCAGCTGAAGAAGGAGGGGTTCCATTGGGGAGAGGAGGCCACCAAGGCCTTTGAGGCTTTGAAGGTGGCTATGACGACGGCACCCGTGCTAGCATTACCCGACTTCAGCAGAGCGTTTGTGGTGGAGACGGACGCATCGGGATATGGCCTCGGGGCGGTACTCATGCAGGAGGGGCGGCCCATAGCCTACTTTAGTCAGGTGCTCTCTGCTAGAGCCCGACTAAAGTCGGTCTATGAAAGGGAGCTGATAGCTATCGTTCTGGCGGTGCTGAAGTGGCGGCCTTACCTGTTGGGAAGGGAGTTTGTGATCCGGACCGATCAGAGGAGCCTCAAGTATCTCCTCGAGCAGCGGCTTGTGACCGAGGAGCATCAGCATTGGTTGTCCAAGCTGGTCGGGTATCGATTCACGATCGAGTACCGTCCGGGGCTGGAGAACAAGGCTGCTGACGCATTATCACGGCGGGAGGAGGTGGTCGACCTAGGCACCCTATCACGACCTATATGGCGGGATTGGGAGCCGATGTTGCAGGAGGCGGAGCAGGACAGAGGGCTGCAGCAGATACGGCAGCAGATAGAGAGCGGCGTTGACACTCCAGCAGGCTACACTCTAGCGGATAGCCGTCTGCTCTACCAGGGGAGGATGGTGCTGCCGAAGACTTCGGCCTTTATTCCCGTATTATTCCAGGAGTTTCATAGCTCGGCGACGGGAGGCCATTCGGGGGTTCAGCAGACTTATCAACGGATGGCCAGGGAGGTGTTTTGGCCCGGGATGCAACGATCCATCGCACGATTGGTAGCCGCTTGTGACGTCTGCCAACGTCACAAGTACATGGCTATGGCCCCAGCCGGATTATTGCAGCCACTGGCCTTACCGGAGTGAGTTTGGGAGGATATCACCATGGACTTCATCGACGGGCTACCACGTTCAGAGGGGTACACGGTGATCATGGTGGTGGTAGACAGGCTGAGTAAGTATGCTCACTTCATTCCCCTGAAGCATCCTTACACAGCTGTTACGGTAGCGACGGCGTTTCTACGAGAGGTGATCAGGCTACATGGGGTACCCGCATCCATTGTCTCTGACAGGGACAAGGTATTCATGAGTCTCTTTTGGCGGAAGTTATTTCGAGTCCAGGGTACGGTCCTGAAGAGGAGTCCGCATATCATCCCCAGACGGACGGCCAGACGGAGGTCGTCAACCGCAGCGTTGAGACCTACTTACGGTGCTTCGCATCTGATTCTCCTCGACAGTGGCACAGTTGGCTGGCCTGGGCAGAATACTGGTACAATACTTCGTACCATTCACGGGCGGGAACAACACCTTTCAGGGTGCTGTATGGCCGAGACCCTCCCCCCTTGGTCCGGTTTGGAGACACCCAGACACCTGTGGGACATGTGGAGGAGTATATGTCGACCAGGGACGGGGTCTTGGAGGAGCTGCGGAAGCATCTGTTGCGAGCACCGCAGGTGATGCGGGCTCAGGCAGACAAGCATCGGCAGGACGTCAGCTTTCAGGTAGGGGACATGGTTTATCTCAAACTACGTCCCTATCGACAGCGCTCGATGGCGAGGAGGCAGAATGAGAAGTTGGCGGCTCGATACTTTGGTCCGTATCCAGTGGTAGCTAGGATTGGGCAGGTGGCTTATCGTTTGGGGCTACCAGACACATCATCGATTCATCCCGTCTTCCACGTATCTCAGTTGAGGAAGGCGATTGGGGATCAGGCGGTGTCACCCACTCTTCCTCCTACGCTCACGGAGGACCTGGAGGTACAGTTAGAGCCCCTGGCGGTACGAGCTATTCGACAGGGACCAGGCCAGACGAGGGAGGTTCTGATTCACTGGGTCGGCCTACCAGACTGCGACGCGACCTGGGAGGATTATGCGAGCTTCCAGACACAGTTCCCAGATTTTCACCTTGAGGACAAGGTGGCTCTTTTAGGGGGCGGTATTGATGCGGGCCCACCCATTATCACCTACACACGTCGCAGGAGACGTGGAGCCATTTAGGCCAACTTTTTAGGCCTTTCAGTTATTTTTAGTCATGGAGGGGTATTGTGGTCTTTCACCACAATAACCCTCCTAGGGTTTGCTTTTTCTTTTCTATTTATAGTCAGGGCTAGCCGTCATTACTTTTATGCTTGGATTGAGAAAACTCTCTCAAGTGTCATCAAGAAGGATTTTATTACTTTGTTCCGTTCAATCAAAGTTGGGAGTTTTGTTCTTTTCCTATATTAAAGATCATTCTGTTTCTATTCCTCTTGTTCTTTGTTTTATTTGCTTTCTTTTGTGAATCGATTGAGTCGATTCACAACAGAATATTCCATTTTTTTTAATCCATTGTAAGGGCGCATATCAAATTGAGGATATTTTCCAGACAAGCCACTAACATAACTAAGATCCCTAGATTACCAATGAAGGATGCTTTAAAGATTACTGACAGTGTGAAAATTAGTCTCTAATATCTGAAAATACTAAAGCTTGTTGCATCACATCCTACTAACTGAAAGACTTGTCCTCTGTTCCTAAGCCTCTAAATGGACAAATGGCGTAGCCAGGATTTGGGTACAACATGGTCAAAATCGACTAGTAAATTTTTAATAAAAAATTATAAAAATGTAAAGGGAAAAAATAACATAAATTAATGACAAAATATTTTGATGATGAAGACATTATAATAGTCGCATTACATCATAACCGACAATAATTGTTTACAATAACCTCCTACGAGGCTTCACATTTTGAAAATGTTGCAAGATGTCCTCCTTTTCAACTTTTGCAAAAATGTTTTGCTCAATGTATGTCACCAAACAATCCTTCATAAATCCATCTCCCATTCGATTACGAGTTGTATTCGATAATCTTCATCGCTGAAAATGCTCTTTCAACAGTTGTAGTTGCAAAAAGCAAGACTAGGGCCAACTTTAAAAGCAAGTACACCAATGTGTATGATTCATTCTTCCTTCGGTCAACTAATTTTTATTCCATCTAACTGCAAATTAAGTCTTACCATCTAACAAACAAATAAGGGCAAAATCAATTAGGACATGAATCATTTAGAGATCATTTAAAGAAAATTAGGGCAAAAATTTAATATATTTAGAGGTGTGTTGTACCTGAGATTGAGAGGGAGAGAGGCGCACATGAGAGAGACGCATGAGACACTTTTGCTGTTGTTGCTATATATATATATATATATATATATGGTAAATAAAAAATATATATATATATATATATGGTAAATATTATTGATTAAACAAGTATTACAAAACTAGAATCCCGCCCCAGACCCGAACCCCCATATATATATATATATATATATATATATATATATATATATATATAAAGCTTCTTGTATTACTCCTGATCCGCATGACAGCTCCAGAAGGCTACCGTGCTCGGCCGTTCAGATATAACAATGCCTGGCCTCTCCGGGACGGTTACAGAGAAGCGGTCGCGGAAGGATTGCGAGCTACAGTGATTGGGAACTTGCAATACCAATTTACACAGAGACTTAAAACCATCAAAGCTTCGCTTAAAAGATAGGGGAAGAGCAGACCGCGAAGTGTACTGCGCGAGAAGGAGGAAGAGCTTCAATCGGTCCAGACTCGATTGCAAACCCTCCCGCAAGACTCGCTGTTGGCATTGCAAGAGAAGACCCTACTCGAGGAAGCTTGGGGGCTAGCTCTCCAAGAAGAAATTCAATTAGCTCAACGAGCTAAATGTCAATGGCTGAAGGATGGTGGCCGATGCACCAAAATTTTCTACAATGTCATCTGCACCCGACAACACCGTAATCATATACACAAAATTATTGATGCTCATGGAAATGCAATATCTGTGGACAATGACATTCAGGAAGAAGCGGTAGAGTACTACAAGAAGCTATACAACCAGGAGGACTATAGCAAAGAGTTTCCGACATTAATCTATAAGAAGCTTGTCAGCTAACAAGGAAACCAACTGCTTTTGGTCCCAGTTACACTGGACAAAATTGAAGCAGTGGTGAAGAAAGCATATCCTAATAAAGCTCCAGCTAATAAAGCTCCAGGGCCAGACGGCTTCAATAGTAAGTTCTATAACACTCATTGGGATGAATTGAAATTGCAAATTTTATCTATTGTACAAGACTTTCTGAATAATGGAAGACTGCTGAGAGAGCGTAATCATACCTTCCTGTCGCTCATACCGAAGGAGGGAGCGACTTCCCTGATGGATTTCAGGCCAATTTTCTGCTGCAATTATTTATACAAAATAATTACTTCACTCATGTGCCGACGAATTGAGAAGATTATGCAGGATCTTATATCCCCAAATCAGGTTACGTTTGTGAAGGGCAGATCGATTGCGAAAAATAGTCTTCTTGCGCATGAAATGGTTAGAAATTTCAACAAAGTTGGAGGTAACAAAGCTTATATGAAGTTGGATCTCCGAAAAGCATATGATATGGTTAACAGAGAATTTGCCTGTGCAACCATGCTGGCTATGGGATTTGATAAGCAATGGGTGGACATGGTTCATGAATTTATTACTACTACGACATTCTCAATCCTCATCAAAGGGCAACCACATGGATTCTTCACCAGCAACCGGGGATTACGGCAAGGCGATCCCCTCTCGCCATACCTCTTTACTATGGTAATGGAATACTTTACATGCTTGATGGAGGTGGAAATTCATCAAAAGAGAATAGTGCTATTGTACAAGAAGGTGGTCCCAATTGTTTCGCATATCATTTACGCAGATGACCTCTTAGTTTTTCTGGTTCCTTCCAACAGAGATTTAAACAACATGGTCAGATTGATGAAAAGGTTTGGCGACATGACGGGGCTCGAACTAAATAGAGAGAAGAGCAAGGTGTACTTCAATGTTCACTGCTCCAATCAAGATGACCTTCAGGAAATACTCCAAATGGAAAAAGGCATTCTCCCAGTAAAATATTTGGGTGTTCCGTTGTCGATCAACTATGCACGGGCATAAGAATGCCAAAATCTGGTCGATTATGTTCATCGAAGAATAGAAGGCTGGCAGGCCCAGATGTTATCATTTGGAGGGAGAATAGAACTTATCAAATCAGTTGTGTCAGCTATCGCGCTCTTCTGGCTACAGTCCATAATGCTCCCAAAGGCGACAATCCGTAAGGTGAACAAGCTATGCGCGGACTTCGTATGACGATGTTGGATTCACACGATAGCATGGTCCACTTTGTGTCGACCAATTGAGGAAGGGGGAGTGGGAATACGATCGGTGTCTGTCCTTCGAGAAGTGGCATGACTCAGATTAACGTGGAATTTCATCGAAGGCAAATCTATGTGGGCAGAGTGGATGAAAAACCGATACCTTAAAGGGTCGAATTTTTGGGTGCATAAGATGAACAACTACTATTCGGTGACGTTCAAAACGATTTTGAGTCTCAGAAGCAAAATTCAGCAATTTATCTCACGGGAATTTGGGACTGGATTGAATACTTATTTATGGTTCGATCCTTGGCTAGAGCATCAAAGTATGGTTGAGTGGCTTGGATGGCAGATGTTTGGCCCGGAGGGACAACATGAGGCAGTAAGTTCACTCAATCATGATGGAAGTTGGCGTCCTACAGCACACATGATAGGGAGGATGTACTCGCCATCCATCACACAGCTAAGAATTGATACTATGCTTGGAGAAGACATATGGGTGTGGGATGCTACTTCTTCACACAAATTTGATTTCAAAACAGTTTACGAACTTGTCCGTCCAGTTAGCAACCCAACAATTCATAAGGAATATATATGGATAAAGGGAGTAGCTTCAAAGATGCAACTTAATATGTACAAGACTTTGCACGGTCGTTTACTGACTCAAGACCGCCTCTCTCGTTTTGGCATACAAAGACAGGAAACAAGTTGCGTATTATGCAACGGTACAACGGAGTCATTATCCCACTTATTCTTCTCCTGTCAGTTTACAAGTGTTATTTGGCAACACCAGTGTGATAAATTACATATAAACTACAATGGTGCTTGTGATGTATTTGGCCACATTGATCAGATATCCAGTCTGAGGAGCAGAGGCCGAAGATGGTTCGAGGAAGCGCGAGTTAGGCTAGCCGCAAGTGTGTGGCACATTTGGCGAGAGCGAAATAGAAGACTATTCGAAGGCTTGATCACTGCATCAATTGGTATCCTGCACAACATAGAGTTCGATATCAATCAAATGATGTAATTGTAGAATCTGTATACATTTATTGGCAATAAAATTATCTTTTCCAAAATAAAATAAAATATATATTATTATTATTATTGTTATTATTATTATTATTATTATTTTGAGTGGGGTCACATGACCTCACTTGCCCCCTTCCTCCGCTAGTGAAATGGACTATAAAAAACTCCTGGCACGGTACAGTAGAAATGACATCAACTGTTGGATTTAACCTTTATTTTCATTGTCTTTTTGCTGCAATTAAATTCTTGACATAAATTCTGTAAGTACCATACTCACCAGCTGCCTTCTTTATTATGCAGACTTGAGAAAGATTTAAGTCATTTAAACCATGCTTGAACTAATTCTGAATTGTCTTTTGTATTACACAGCTTGTGATCATGACCATTTACTATGTGAGCTCGTCTTGCTAAATTCCGGTCTATCTTTTCGACTTTCTCGTGATAGTAGGATTATAGACCACCTTCTCAATAGGAAAATCATACAAAGATACATTCAGTACCGGGTATTAGAACGTCCTACACCTGGCAGTCTGAAAAAGTTCAATCATGAAGTAGGAAAACATGTTTCAGTGCTGGTTTGAGGGGATAGCAACTTTTTGTAGATGCAAGCAAAGTGAAACTTGCCCACTGTATATTGTTAATTTTAGTGACTTGGTGTAGGATCCTTCACTACATAGTACAAGTATGCTGAAAAATTATATATATGTACAGTTTTTATGCCTGTATTTTTTATTAATACTTGTATTTTATTTTGTGGAACAGTGTATGGCCATTCCTGCAGGCAAACAAAAGGGTAAACAAGAAGGTAAACAAGAGGGTAAACAACAAGGTAAACAAGAGGAGGGTAGACAAGAGAGTAAACATGAGGCAGAGTTACGGAGCACGCTATCACGTCTTTTAGCTCTGGTGATCACGCCATCTCCTTATTCCTTGCGCTGTTGCACTTGTTTCTGAAATTATTATCTTCTTAACTATTGATTACTGATAAGGATGTCCTTCTAACAGATAGAAGATGTTGCTATTGTGGAAAGTGGTCCTCATGTGGTGGAGAAACAAGCATACGTGATAGTAAGACACATTAAGTTTCGTCCGAAGAAATTTTCCAAAAAATCTGTCAAATCTTTGGATGCTGCTAGGGAAGGGGTTCATAGTGCTGTTACTAGCTCAGAGATTAATAGCACCACCCAAGACGAGATCTCTCTCGAGGCTGAAGAAGAATGGGAACTTGATTGCAGCTCAGAAACTGAGAATGAGGACACCTCACAGGAAAATGAACATAGCATCCATCAATTTTATGATGGACCTACTACCTTCCCGAAGGAAGATCTCAACAAGATAGTGGGACGATCAGAACCTGCAGATGTTGATAGAAACAAACCGTTGCATCATAACGTTTCTCCTAAACCAGTATTTGACTCTCCCAAAACAAGACTCGACTTGAATAAAGAACAGACTGATGTAAACAACTCCAATCGTTTTGTTGCCACTCCGATGGAGCCTCCTGTTGCGGAAAACAATCGGTACAGTAAACAAAGAGAAACAAAGGATAGATACCCTCCGGTTAGACCAACAGGTAGGGTGCCACATCAGGCCACTGGGAATAGTAATGGAAGGCAGGGCCAGTTTGATCCAAAACATAGACAAATCAACCCCGGTGATCCTAGTTCTCATAGGCCAGGCTATGGAATATTCCGTGCTCGGCAACCTGCTGATCACCAAGCTACTGGAACATTTACTGCACAAAAAACTGCCCCTTCTGGTGAACAAAATCACGCCGGAGATGCAACTGTGGGTAACGCAAAAAATCCCGGACCAAGCTATGGAATTTTTAGCAGTTCCAATCCAGTACCCTCTGATGGGCAGAAGAAACCTGGAGGTGCTAATCCCACGTTTCATAGAACCCACTGAACTTCTGGTTTAAAGGATTACTATGATTTTTGTATTTGCCCATCCGGCAAACACTTAGTAGCACCTGGATTTTCTCCATTTTCCCAATGAAAATTAGAAGTATGATTGGAGAAGGGTGACAGGAGACCAAAGTCATGGAACAGTTTTTTTTAATCTCCTACTCATGTTTTGTTGTTAACCATACTATTGAAGGTCCTCTTAGGCAGTGTTTGCTCTGCACACTGCTATTTATTTTTTGTTGCAGTGTACAATTCATTATGTGAACAATTGCAACAACACCAGTACCATTGACTATAGAGTATATGATTCTTCTCGAAGAAGGCTGATTGTCGTCTTGCTAGATTTCTGTAATTCTGACGCCTACCATATTTTGCTTCTAAGCCTTCAGTACCTAGCAGATGTTTGGATCGTAATAAATTTTATTTGGATTTCACATCCTTTGGGATGGATGAAGTGTTATTGTAATAATTTTTATTTATTTACTTTTTATTGTACGACGAGCGTACAAATTTACACTTCAGTCTTGTAGATTACCCTTTTTTTTATATGTGAAGTGATAAAGTGGCACTTCCAAAGGGTAAAAATGTAAAAACTCACTTCAAAAAAGTGTTTTCTGTGGAGTTGATTTTTATTTGTTTTGCGAAATTTTACTCTTAGTCCTTCGGAAAATAAAATAATTTATAGGGAATTCCCATGAAGCTCGACTTTTCGAATGAATCGTCTCTAATGTTATTTGGCAACTGAAGTGATCATGTGGATACATGTGACTACAGGAAAAAAAACTTTGATACAGAAGGGGGTATCAAAGTTTTGATATCTCCTATGTATGGCAAGTGGGCTCCCTCCCTCTTCGTAAAACGTGTAGACATATGTATATATACATAATCTTTGAGGGGGGTCCACTTGTCATACATAGGAGGGTATCAAAGTTCTGATACCTCTTTCTGTATCAAAGTTTTACTCTATGACTACAAAATGTCCCTTCACTTCCGATGAATTAGAAGTAAAATTGGTCACTTTCCTCCATCCTACGTATCTATATAATGATATACAAAGAAGCCATATCAAATATCAAATGTGACTACAAGAAAAGTAACAATGTGATTTAGTACTGCCAAGCAAACTGGATTTGAGAATAGTATTGCGACATGCAGATCCAGATCCTATATCCAAAATCTGTCTAGTAAATATCAATTGAATAGAATAATACAGCATACATTTATATGTATGTGTCACCAACCTTTCCCTAATAATCTTGTTAGTAATAGTTAACATTATACATCATCATCACTGCTCTGCTGAAATTGTATATTCTAATTCCATAGTAAATAAATTCACTATGACATCCATCAATTAGTGCCTACCACAATTACATTTGATCAAGGCGTTTCTGGGCATGTACAAGCTATGCGATCGCACATGGCTCAAAAAATCAAAAGATCTCCAAATTTTTTTATCTCCGTATATATTACTAATATAAAATCTTCATTTTTAGATTTAGGTCTTTTGATTTTTAGAAACTGACATGGCCTTTAGAATGTAAGAAAAAGACCATATTTCTTTTTGTATTTGTACATGGTCCTTATAATGTCAGAAATAATTGTTCATTTGATTCACATACAAATACAACCAACATATAGAGCCATCTGACATATATTCACAGAAACACCATCAATATATCAATCAATCAAGAACTGCCTAATATATTACATTACATAGTAACATATATTCAAGATACAATACAACTAACTTAGTTTTTGCACCATATTTATTCAGTATTATACAAATGTACAAAATGAATTTATGACGTCATCTATCAATTACTGCCTTCTTCACATCTCATTCTCACTAAAACAAATAAAAGAGTAAGCTACAGCTAGCACAGGATCAAAACACCAACAAATATTGAAAATACTGCTACTACAAAGGGGTATGGTCAAACTTAAACAAGTTCCAAACTGATGTATCCTCGCCACATTACTCATAAAAATTTCCAACAACTATAATAACAGTTGAACAACTTAAGAACTTCAGATATGCCCAAAAAAACAAAAAATTATTAACAATTAAGTTTTTTATTTACAAAATCAATGCAACATTGTCTTCAAAAGTCTTCAACCAATATAGGTCTATAACACAAAGACGGTCCTCAAAAGAAACTATGTTGTTAGGGCCCAACAACCTAAAACAGAGGGGAAAAAAAGAGAAAAAAAAGGAGAGAGAGAGAGAGAGAGAGAAAAGAACTTTGGTATATAGTGCCTAAATGTCTCTTCCAAACCAAATAAAATCATTGCTCTATTTATCCATCTATGTATAACTCGATTTATCCAGGAAAAAAATAGTATCGAATTCATAATTAAAATAAATAGAGGTAATTGTACTTATCTAGGAAACTTATACAATATTTACGAATTTTTAATTGCGTTATCAAAATTATCCTTAATTTATAACGGAAGCTATAAATAACGGAAGCTATAAATTTTATTTTTTAAAAATTGTAAAAAATCTGAATATATTGTAAAAACTTTTTTGGCAATTACAATTTCCTAAATTGAAGTCAATAATATGCTAATCAATGCGCTTAACATGAATCTCAACTTGTGTTCTTACATTAGGATCAAGATCTTAAATTGAGGTAGAACTAGTCTCACTATTACTCTACCTTTACCTTGATCTACCTCTATATCTGACCTCCATTTTGATATATTCCTGCATTAGTGCTACCTCTGTCCAAAAACCATCACTTATACCTCCTAACTATTCTTAATTACCTACTGCTAATCAAGCATTTTATTTATTAAGTTATTGACATAATACTAAGTAATAATTATTAACTTTTAGTTAAAAAATATTTTAAATACAAGTTCCAACCCATATCCTCACGACAAAAGAGGATGTCACCATACTACATGACCTTGTTCTAAACACTGCAAGTGCTTAGAACAATTCTAACATTTAAATTTTGTTCGTTTACTTTCTTCTCCAATAGTTATTTTTCATTGTTTGTCTTCTGATATGCTCAAGTATTCTAATAAAAGGCTCCTCGCTAGCTTGAAGTAGGGCTGTGCACAATTAAGTCAAACCGATCAAATCGAACCAAGTCAAACCGAACCGATTGGTTTTAAACCGAACCGATGGTTCCGTTGGTTTGGTTCGGCTTCAATTTTTTCAAAACCGACCGGTTCGGTTCGGTTCACGGTTTGGTTATGCCAAAAACCGTCTAAACCGAACCGAACCAAATCCTTGTTAAATAATTAGGGTTGGCCGGTTGGGTATGGGTTCATTGGGTTGTATTATACCAGTTTGGTTCATTTATTCACATCACAGCCATTTATCAAGTTGAAGTTGAAAGATCTCTCTCTCTCTCTCTCTCTCTCTATAGTCTCAAAGAGGAGTGATGGCGGCTCCTATTCTTTTCTAATTGCTCATGTGCACATGAAAGAGGCTTTTGATTGAGTGTATATGATTTTTTTTTATGTATAATTGGCATTTTTCTCCACCTGCAAAGCGCAAGTTGAATTGAACCTGTTGAATTGTATTTACTATTGCAAAGTACAAGTTGACTGAAGTTTCACAAAAAAAAAAACATACAGTCCATTTTTTTATGTGATCAAAACCGACCAAGTCGAACTGATCCAAACCGAACCAAGTCGGTCAGTTTTAAAATCGAACCGACCATTTGGTTGGTTTGGTTCGGTTTTGTTTATTTTCAAACCGATTAACTTCGGTTCGACTTCGGTTGGGACCAAATAGGTCGACCACCGACCGATGCACACCCCTAGCTTGAAGTATCTAATTGTTGAAAAATTCAAAAATATGATAAGAAATCTCGATGACTTGGTTTAGAATTTATGTTAGGCTAAATTATTATAACGGTATTCTAATTATAGCGTTAAGATGTTTTTTGCACCTTAACTTTTCACTGCTCGATTTTGGCATCCTAATTTTATAAAATTTTTTGTTAAAGCATTTTTCGTCAATTTTGAAGCACATTACGACAACTTCAAAAACATGTCTTGTAAATACAAAAACGCAATTTTAATACTTGTATTGTAAAATATTCTTCTTGATGTGATACCGATGTGTTTTAATATTGATGAAATGTAAAAAGAATAATTTATAAATTTGGGTGCCAACATTGAGTAAAAAGTTAATAAACCAAAAACGTCCGAGAGCTATTGTTGGAGTAACTAGGATAATTTAGTCTTCATGTTATGTAAACCATGTCTTTTGGGGGATGTTGAGACGACGCATAAGTGTGCTATTTATGCAGGGTCGACCTTGAGTTCATGGAGGACTGAGACAATCTTCTGAAATGAGACCCCTAAATCCAATATGGAAAAGAAGGTAACTAAAATAAAAATATAACAAAAAAATTGTTGCTACAAAAATATAATGAAGACCTCAAATATGTAAGGCTAACATAATAACAACTACGCCACAACTCTTTTGAACTAAAAGTGGTCCCTAGTACATTTTATTTTATTCGATACTTGATACTTGTCTATGTTGATGCTCCTATAATCTTTGGGTCCTGAACTATCGTATAGTCTGTTGTGGACCAGAGGATGGCTACTTTATTTAGATAAACATGTACATGTTAAATCTGTTATTTTTGCTAAACCAGAAAAAAAAAATCCTAAGAAGAAAAAGATCTTAGATAGTTAGATATATGGAAAATGTTTTGTTTTCCGCGCTGGGGGTGGGGTGGGGGGGGGGGGGGGGGGGGGGGGGGGACGCTCGCGTGCCCGCACGTCGCGTGTCACTACACCACTGGCCCATTCTGCTTTCGGGGCCTACGTCGTCTCCATCCAATAAAAGGATGATACATGGTCCGCAGGCGAGGATCGTGGTCCAAACCTGCGGACAAAAATTAAAACCTGCGGACCGTGGCATTATGTTGCAAATTAAAACACCTTAATTGCTGCTTTAGCACCTAAAATGTCATTCGGCACTCATCTTTAATTTTTTAATATTCAAATTTTAAATTTATCCTTGCATTAACATTATTGGCACTCCTAAAATGTCATCCTACACTTCTCCCTCCAAACATGTACAAATTAATGCTATATTTAATGCATGGACAGATCTGTAATTTGAATGTTAAAAAAAATTAAGAGGAACGCTGAATGACATTTTAGGAGTGCTAATAGAAGCACTCAATTAAGGTGTTTTAATTAAGTGAACACTATATATCTATAATATAAAGCACTGTGGATTTTTGGTCCGATCCTTGTGCTTTGGTTCAACGATGATGAAAGGACTAAATTATCCCTCTCTCTATAAGAGAGGAGGAGGTCCCATGTTGGGTGCGGAGCAACCGGTTGTTCCAACGGGTCCCCCGCCTCCAGCTCCTCTTGCACCGCCCCTCCCTCCGCTACCTCCGCTCCATCCTCGTCCATGCCATCGGCGTCGGCCTCTTCCGCAACCCCTACGTCGCAAGCAGCCTCCTCCACCGCGCCGCTGACGCCGAACCTTCCTTCGTCGCCTCCCTCTTCTCCGCCATGACCAACCCCAACCCCAACCCCTTCTCCTTCAACACCGCCATTGTCATCTCCGCCGACCCACTCTCCATCTACTCCCAAATGTTCCGCCGCTGCGTCCCTTCCGACTCCCACACCTTCTCTTCCTTGCTCAACACCACCATCGTCGCCGCCGCCACCAGGTCGTTCCACGCACACGTCCTCCTCCTCGGATTCCGGCCCGACCCCTTCGTGCTTCGTCGACCACGCCCTGCGGGTGTTCGATGGAATGCCGCACATGGACGTCGTCTCCTGGACCGCCGCCGTTTCGGGCCTCGCCGCCCTTGGACGCCCCGCGACGGCCCTGTGCGTCTTCGCCTCCATGAGGCCCCACGCCGCCTCGAACGTCGCCACCGTGGTCTTTGCCGTGTCCGTCTCCGCCGGGCTCGGATCCCTGGCGCTGGCCCGGTGCCTGCACGCCTACGTCGAGAAGGTCGGATTCGGAGACTGCGTCTCCGTCCGGAACTCCCTGGCGCTGGTCCGGTGCCTGCACGCCTACGTCGAGAAGGCCGGATTTGTGTCCGTGCCATTATGGCACGGGTTATCCACTTAGTGTATATATATAACAAAGTTAGCCATGGTGGCATTATGTTGCAAAGTGTGGTCAGGTGGTGACAATTAAGGTGTTTTATTCAAGTGAACACTACTGAGCCATTTTTTTTCTTACTTGGAAAATAAATGGGGACAGCAAAAGTGTGGTCAGTACAAAAAGGATACAATGGTGAAAGGGCCCTCTCAATCTTTCAAAGGATACACAATGTCTGCCCCCTGCCCTCTGCTTCAATACACACACATATGTATCAATATGAGCATGCATGACTTATGGACTGTGCCAAATGACGTCGACTCCTTCTGACCGACCCACATTGATCAGTACTGCCCGTGCGTACTCATGACACCAACTCCAAGGAAGAGCTGGAGCTGCAGCTGCAGCTGGTCCTCCTCGAGAGGGAATCCTTACTGACCTGACGTTGAGTAGAGAGAGAGAGAGAGAGAGAGAGAGAGAGAGTACTCTCACTACTCACAAGTAAATTATGAGCAGCTGCTTCATTTTGGGAAGCTCTTTGTGTTGTATCTTTCATTTGTTGGTAGAAGAAACCATTTTGCTTACGTAGGCATGACGGGTGGGTGGGTGCATGAGTGTTATGAACAAACTCCAAGTCATCGCTGTGCTTTGCCGTGGAGTGCAGTGCTGCAGCTTCTTCCTGTAGCTGTCAATCTCCTCTCGCTCTCATGCATGGCCTCTAGCGCAGGAGCGCAGATACAACCGACCCATATCATTGTCTCCCATCTTTTTCATGTCATTTCACCTCAATATATGATACCTACATAATGCATGGACTAGCAATGAAATGCATGGACTAGTAGTGAACATGCTCTCTCCATACTTGATTACATTTTTTTTTCCCTCCTTCTCTTCCTGTGGACTTACATGTATTAGACTAGTGTACATTTATCCAAGAATAATATTATTTTTATCTTCAAATTGTACTTCCAAATCGTTTCTTCTTACGTAACAGCTGACGTGATATGTTGATGTGGCAGCTGACATGACAAATTTTAAAATTAAAATTAAAATTAAAATTAAAATTAAAATTAGGATTATTTACACTAACTACCCCTATGTTTTTGATTTATAACACGGGGTACCCCTGATTTAAACTATTTACACTAACTACCCCTCCCTTTAGAAAACGTAGGGGTAGTTAGTGTTATAATTTTTTTATTTTTCCTTAAAGTAGGGGTACCCCGTGTAATAAACCAAAAACATAGGGGTAGTTAGTGTAAATAGTTTAAAAGTAGGGGTACCCCATGTTATAAATCAAAAACATAGGGGTAGTTAGTGTAAATAATCCTTAAAATTAAAATTAATGTTAACATTAACATTAATATTAATATTAACATTAATTAATATTAATATTAACATTAATTAATATTAATATTAATATTAATATTATCGTTAATATTAACAATAATATTAATATTAACATTAACATTAATATTAATATTAACATTAATTAATATTAATATTAATATTAACATTAACATTAATATTAACATTAATTAGTATTAATATTAAATTAATACGGACAAAATTGGGTAATTAACTTTTTGGGTTAAAATTTGCCATGTTATCGGTAATGTCAGATGACACATAATATTATTTAACATGCCACGTCAGCTGCTACATAAGGAGAGATGTATTGGAGGAACATTTTGGAGGTACGAATAGCATTACTCTTTATCTAACTCAACTGGAATTTGTAGTCAGCGAGAAGAGGTAAAATTTACTTGGCTAAACCGACGGTCTTCAAATCGAACATCGGAAGAGGTATAGGGGCGTGTGTGAAAATTGGAAACAGTTGACCCAAATGGAATACAATGCAGTGACTATAGAATAAAAGAACAACTCGATTATATACACTGGATCTCATTGCAAAGAACGATGCCACTAGGCATACAACTCATGCATGAAACTAATACAATCAATATTGTGCTGTACCTTTATAAAAAAAAAAAACATCTCCAGCCGAATGACACCAAGTGAGAACCAAGCTCCAACATCTAAGTATGTCCAAGCGACTTATTTGCAGCTGTGGGGTTGGGGTTAGAAAATTAAGGAATGCACTAGTGGTCGACCTTAATCTAGCTCACTTAATACCAACACGGGTGATTATGTGAGAGAAGACAAATCATTAAGTGATATTTCTAATCTTGTCTTATTATCAGTTAAAAATTCATAAGCATGTATATGGAAACATAAATATGTCGCTTGACGCAGTGAATCTTACTCAATACTCACCATCCTTCCTCATCATCATTTATAATATATAAATGTGTCATAAATATGTCCATGCATGCATACGATATTTGTTAGCCTTCATAATATATATAAACGTATAGTGAGTTCGTCCATGCAACCAAATTGTTAAGCCTATAACTAGATTACATTAGCATGAAGCCTAACTATTTGAAAGTACTGGTGAACACATACCATCTAGGACTATCTTTGGTAAGACGATAATCCTTCCATTGCAGGTAGCTAGTCCCATTGAAGGTCCCAAAATACTTGTGCTAGTACGTAGTACTTATTTCTAATGTTCCCCCTAGGTCAAAGCGTTTTCGATGCCTCGATAACCATTCGTGAAATCAAACATTGTACACAAGTTGTCCATGATAATACAATATGTGTGAACAATTTAACTATAAAAAATGTTCATGGTACAGAAACTAAAATAAATAATATAAATCTATACTCGGCGTTATACCATAACACATTTGACCAGCCCGTGGAACCAACCCACATCCATACCAATTCGTGGCACCAAGCCACATTCACATATATATATATATATATATATATATATATATATATATATATATATATATATATATATATATATATATATATATTTTTTTTTTCACATATATATATATATATATATATATATATATATATATATATATATATATATATATATATATATATATATTATTCCACGACACCATACATATTATTCCATGACACCAAGCCACATTCATACTATTCTGTTTTTCTGCAACAACAACACTACATTCTGCATAATAATATAAGAATGGAACTACACTCCACATGATAGCATAACTACTGTAGTACAAAAATTTATGTCTATAACAGTAGTACAATATTATATATCTACAGCAGCAAGTTAATAATACATGTTCCTATATAGAGTTGACAAAAATAACATTAACGCTTTTATTTTGGATGTTTTTATTAGCATTAACAAACACATAGAACATAGCAACAAGGACATGCAAAGATCAATTTTATTAAGTGTGAAGGTAAAAGAGAGAAGGATCAAAACCATCAACCATTGACGAATCGACTTCGTTCCGAACAAAGATCTCTGACTGATTTATCTACATGAATCCAAGTCTAACCAAGTCCTTCGAGCTAACAAACCATCCGAATGTACCGCACGGAATGAGACATTACGGGATTGGTCTAACAAGAAGCAATCTACATTGAATCAGTCCCCGCAAGAGCAAACAACAAAGTGTACCATACAAGAAGCATTATGCGCTGAACCAATTCCTACATGAACAAGCAATAAAGTTGGCTCCGCACAAGATGATCCATGTTGGATCGATTTTGAAGCGTCGAGCCTCACTGAACCAAACCCTTGTTGAATCGGGTTCTTGTAAACAGTTGCCTTGCTAGAAGATGTTTCATGCTAAATGCACTCCCGCGGGAGCTCAAGCACTGTAGATAGTAGGTTCAGCGGGATTTCAAGAGTTTTGTTTTAAAGAATTTAACTCCCTTTTGATTCAATGTTAATTGACAAAAAAGATAGGTAGGGCAATTGCTCAAGTTGAACATGCTAGTGCAATTAGCAGTCTAATATATCTTATATATGCATTGTACTAGACATGATATTGTTTTTGTTGTGTACAAACTAAGTAGATTTACTAGCAATTCAAGTGGAGAACATTGGAAGGCCATAGGTAGAGTGTTTGGTTATCTTAATAAAACCATTAGACTTGAAGAATATACAAATGCTAGTTGAATCATTGATATAGGAGATAATATGTCCACGTCTATTTTGTGGGCATCCAAGAAACAAACTTGTATATCTCATTCGATTATGGAGTCAAAATTTATAGTCTTGACAGCTATGAGTAAGGTGGCTGAATGGATTAGAAATTTGTTGTTAGATATCAAATTGTGGCCTAAATCAATGCCTCCTTTTTGCATCCATTGTGATAGTCAAGCTACTCTATCAAGAGCTTATAATGTACTTACAATGGCTTCTTACAAGAGTTCAGAGGTTTACTCAATGGATCATTCATGAAATCGAAAGATTAGCACATGCCTATAAAAGTGCTAAAGTGATGTTTAAAATTGTTGTAATTATGATGTTGTAATATGTATGATACCTCCAGTTTTATTACAAAGAGTACTAATTGGTTTAAAACTAAGGCTACCAATAACTTTAATAAAACTTTGATGTATTTGTACTAATTGAAGGTTTAAGTTATCAACGCCTTCTTGTATTCATTATAGTATTACTTTATGTTGTGTTTGGAAGACTCAATGATCATACAAATAAAGTAGGAGTTTGAGAATGGAAGTTTGATTGTACAACCAAAGTAGAAAATTGTTAAGAATTTAAGTTTGATTGTATATAAAAAAAAATCATTTCAGATTCATTGGGTTTGAACGAGCCTTCCGATTATTGGGTTTGAACAAATCTTCAAATTCGATTGAGCGAATTTCATATTCGTTGAATTTTTCATCTTTGTTCAGATTTGTTATTGACTGTTGGAAGAGGTATACATGTTCATAAAAAGGCAAAAGAATTTCTATATAAATCCTGCTATACTCATGTCCCAACAAAATTCAAAATTACACCATCACAAGCATAACACAAATTCCTACTATTTGCAAGAAGAAAAGATTCAGATTTGTTGTCTGCATATTTTGCTCAAGGTTTTGTTGTTTTCCGAATAAAGTATATGTATGAACCCGACAAGAAATTTTTTTGAGTGGAGATGAATAACTTAATTTCTGTAAGTTTCGACAAGGACCAACCTAATTATGCGCAAAACTATACTCGGCTAGGCTCTATTGCAGTTCTAGTGTTCCATATTTAATTATGGGTGGTTATAACCTTAAAAATACTTAGGCTCGTTTGTTTCGCAGAATGGAAGAGAAAGAAAATCAATTCCTGTTGGAGCTTTTCCTTGACATGTACAGAGCTTGCTATTAACATGCCTAGTAAAGTTTAGTCCCACATGGAAAAGCAACATGAGGTATCTCAATATATATACTTGCTATGTGTTATTAAGATATGCAAATGGGGGTGGTGACCCTAAGGAGGGAACCATGTGGGTGATTTTACTAGGAGGTAAGGTTAAGTCTCCATAGTAAAGCTTAAGCTTTATGCTTTTGGAAATTAATTTCAATTGGAGCTAATCCCCGTAGGGGCTTAGCGACTCGGACTCGGACTCATGAGGCGTAATGTGACATTTTGTTGGCGCACACCAGGTGGCACAGTTTTCTTTGAGCGAATGAGTGTAAATTTTCTCATTGCGCTTTATACCGTAATGAGTGTTCCAAAGTTCTCCGTCGAACTTGCTGGTTCCTTGAAGCTGTTCATGTGGGACGAATAAAGCTTTCAGTGTCGGTGATCGTTCATCCCAGCAGGATGTTCTTCCATCCACTTCATCGCCAGTCATCCACTTCAACTCATTCTGAATGAGAACAATTCTGATCTAATCAGAAACTGTTAGTGGACCATCGCTGCTGCTGCTAGCCATTCGATTTGTACCTTCATTTTAGAAGAATTATATTCATTTGCTGTTGTTGTGATTTTTTTAGATTTTCGTAACCCAGAATCCTCCAAGGATCTCTGTTGTGCACCTTCTTTTAAGTGTTGCGTCGAAACTTATTTTTACAATCGTTTCATTTTTCAGTTTTCCATCGAAAATTACGCTCGGGGACTAACAATCTTAAAGCTTGATTGCAAGATGAAAAACTTTTGTGCTTCGCTAATCAATCCTAACTTCACAAAGTTAGAACAAATTGATGATGAACACTATCAAATCTGGAAAAGGAAGATTAGCCTCAATATTCAATTCTCTGGAGAAACTATACGAAGATGATATTAACCGAAACAAGATATTTTTAGTTGAAAAATATCAAAAGTGGTTCTTTGAAGATGAAAATCCAATGCTGCCGCAGGTAAAGGAGTCCCTGAAGCTGCGACATAAGTTAGATGATAAGGAGATGCCCTCCCCGACAAGTTTGTTGTTGGAGGGATCGTATATAAAATCCCTGCTGGGTGGAGCAAGTTCTATACAAACATGCATAGGAAGAAGTTGGAGATCAGTCTGAAAGATCTCCTGCAGGAAGTCTATGTGAGGACCAAATGAGGGCTCACCTGAAGGTGGACACACTGTCCAAACAATTGGCTAACACTAATTTGGTTCACACCAAGGAACACAAGGGAAAGCATGCGGCTTTCCATAGCAAGAAGAAGGACCCTAACAATATGAAAGTTAAGGGAACTTCCTTCAAGAATCGGAAGGCAAAGTCTCATATACTTTGTTTCAAGTGTGGCAAGATGGGCCACTTCAAGAGTGAATGCATTATGAAGACCAAGCAATCAGAGCAATGTGAGCCTAGCAAGATTACTATAATCACTGACGTTGTTGCAATGATTGTGCAGGTCACTGCTGTAGAGGCTGTCTCTGACTGGTGGGTAGATACTGGTGCCACCTGCCATGTCTGCTCAAACAAGGAGTGGTTCACCACCTACACGCCAACTTCTGAAGTTGTTATGGTGGCGAACCAAGCACAAGCTGAAGTGCTCGGGATCGGGACGGTAGTTTTGAAGCTGACTTCGAAAAAGTCTCTGACGTTTCAGGGTGTGAAGTATGTACCTGCTCTCGTAAAGAACCTGATCTCGGGAGGCCTACTCTGCAACGCATGCCTTAGGATGGACATCAATGATGGTCATATGGTAATGTCTATAAAGGGAACATACTTCGATAAAGCTTTTTATATCGAAGAAATATTTAAAATTCAGCTTGTAAATCTGTCCAAAGTTGTTAATGTAATCACTCATTCTGCTTATAGTCTTGAGTTGTGGCATAATAGGCTAGGGCATATTCATTGTAAACGAATAAACAGAATGTCTAGTCTAGGACTTATCTCCAAATGTAGGTAGAAAAATATGAAGTTTGTGCTCAAACGAAGATCACAAGAAAATCCTTTCCTCGGGTTAATCGAAGGACAAATCTTCTGGAGTTGGTACACTCCGATATATGTGATTCAAATAATTCTCTACAAAGTACGAATAAATTATTTCATAACCTTCATCGATGACTTCTCAAAGTACGCTTTTGTCTATCTTTTGAAGTCTAAAGACGAAGCATTCGAGAAGTTCAAAGAGTTCAGGACCGAGGCTGAGTGGCAGACTAGACAACAACTCAAGAGAATAAGAAATGATCGAGATGGAGAGTACCGGTCTCATGAATTCGCACCGTTCTGCAAAAACATGGAATTGTCAACAAGATCACTGCTCCATACTCTCCTCAATCAAACGAAGTAGCAGAGAGGAAGAATAGAACGTTGATAGAAATGACTAACTCAATGCTGTTAACTGCGGATATTCCAAAGTGCTACTGGAAAGAAGTTGCATTGACGGCCACTTTTATTCTAAATAAGGTGGGACAATGACTATAAATATCTAAAGATTCAGGATCTTGGGACAATGACTATAAAGACAATCTTTTTGGGTTATGTCGAGAAGAATGATGCTCGAAGATTTTTTGATATTGAGTCAAATCATATCAATGAATCTCGCGACGCAGAATATTTTGAAGACAAATTTGTAAGGCACAAGAACATTGTTCTTGCGGACATTCCGAAAAACAATAAAGTTGTGTAAGAAACTGAAGTTTTCAATGAGAATGTAGTACAAGAAGATGTTGCTGTTGAAACAACAGTTGAACCAGAACTCGCTGAGCTGTCCGCTGAGTTTGTGAGGAGGCCGAAGGACTTCGAAAATAACTTTGTCATCTATCATGTGGAAGCAGATCCGCTTATGATAAGGCGATGAAGACCAGAGACACAGTTTTCTGGAGGGAGGCGATATATAATAAAATTGATTCTATCACCTCAAATAACACTTGGGTGTTGGTTGATCTTCCTGAATGAGCAAAACCTATCGAATATAAATGGATCTTCAAGAAGAAGATGAAAGCAGATGGAACTATTGACAAGTTCAAGACTAGATTGGTAGCCAAGGGGGTTTTCTCAGAAGCAGGGGATCGACTACTTTGACACGTATGCTCCAGTAGCTCGGATGACCACCATCAGAGTATTGATTGCTCTTGCAGCAATACATAAGATGGGAATACAATAGATGGATGTGAAAATGACTTTTCTGAATGGCGAGTTGACCGAAGAGATTTACATGCAACAACCAGAGGGATTTGTCGTCAAGGGTCTTGAAGACAAAGTCTGTAATTTGGTGAAATTCTTGTACGATCTTTAACAAGCTCCCAAGATGTGTCATAAGAAATTTGACAAGATTATAAGGTCAAATAGCTACAGGGTCAGCGAGATGGACAAGTGTGTTTACACAAAGTTCGCTGATAGATGAGGTGTAATCGTTTGTCTGTTTGTGGATGACATAATAATCCTAGGTACGGATATGGGATGTGTCACGAAGACAAAAAAGTTCATCTCGAGCAAGTTTAGTATGAAGGACTTGGGGGAAGCTGATGTGATCTTAGGGATCAAGATCATTCAGACAGACACTAGATTAGCGCTGTCACAGTCTCATTATATTACGAAGATGATCACACGTTACGAGTATCAGAATCTTCTAGGGATCGATACGCCTTACATGTGTGATATGAATTTGAAGTCTAATTCGAGGGAAAGCGTCAGGCAGTTGGAGTACGCAAGCGTTATCGGGATTTTGATGTATGCTACTATTGCCACAAGGCCTGACATAACTTTCGTCGTGGGAATGCTAAGTCATTTCACGAGCAACCCAGGCATTGAGGACTGGAAAGCTGTGAAACGGGTTATGAGATAACTCAAGAAGACTCAGACATATGCACAGTACTACAACGAAGATCCGCTGGTAGTAGAAGGCTTCAGTGATGCCAGATGGTGCTTAGAGTTGGAGAGCGAGAGGTCCACGGATAGATTTATTTCATAATGAATGGAGTTGCTATATCGTGAAAGTCGAAGAAGCAGACTATGCTCTTGCGGTCATCCATGAAATCTGAGTTCTTTGCACTTGATACAACAGCAGAGAAAGCAGAATGGTTTCTGAAGCTCATGTGTGATCTTCTAGTGGTTGGGGCACAAATATCGATAATACCGATATACTGCGACAACCAGACGACTATACGACGGTGGCATCTAATGACCTCTTCAATAGGAATAAGAGAACTGTGCGGTTAAAGCACAGAGCAGTACACAATCTCATCAAGAGTGGTGTTATTACAGTGATTGATGTTCGGAGTCAGGAGAACCTGACAGATCTGTTCACCAAGGGCCTAAAGCGCCAGATGGTTGATGACACAGCAAAAAATATGGGCTTGAAGGCATTATGATATTATATTATTGTAATCCTACCATAAAGTATTATGCTATTAGTTCAAAGAGAAATCTACTAGGTATCAAGCTTTTGGTTCAAGGAAGGACCATTAACTGAAAAAATATCAAGAACAATGGGTACATGTCCTCTGTGGTATGAAAAGATTATGGACTTACAACCACTGTTGTCTACTATTGTTTTCTGCAAAAAATGGATCCTATGAGAGGTTGGCTTAAACGCCTTAATAAGTTCTCAGACAGCGTGAATGCCTATTGTGCTTTACAGTAAGCACGGTAGCCTAGCACTACAGGAGTGAAACTCCGTGCTATAGTGGAATGACTCCACCATAAGATTTTCGAAAGGGGTAATGCCTCGACTTAGCGAGCCAAGTTACAGCGGAGTAGCACCGCAAATAGGCAGGTAGCCTAATGCTGTGTAATGACCCGCTCCGCTCTAGCGGAACACCGATTCAAACGGCAAGTACAACGACTCAAACGAGCCATCGACTCGAAGAGTTGCGTCGACCCGATGAAGAATCGATGCAAGACTTACATTGGCCCGTCAAGGATGAATCCAGACTTAGACTTTTAAAGGTGCGCTCGGAGTATCGCTCGGCCGATGCGAACATCGCTAAGGTGGGTGGCTCCGATGAACCCATTTTTTCTTAGCCTAGACATATTACAATACGGACACTATTGCTAGAATTACTAGACGATAACACCGCGCATGCTAAAAATGACTCAACGCACCTAGCTAAGGGAATAATTCCCTCTCGTATGCTTGTATAGAATATGGAAAAGAACATAAAAAATGTGTGAACTCTCGCACCGCACTCCGCGCTCGTGCTAACGCACATGCTTACATTCAAGTTCCTTATGCGTTCAACAATGAAACAATAAACAATTTACAACAATAAAATAGAAGACTATCGACATAGTCGTTCCGAGTAGCGTATAGCAATATTGGAAGACTTCAGGACCAATGGGTCGCCAAGACGACTCCCATACGGGGAGTTGCATAATGTATGAATGAAAGAATGAACGAATAAGTGAATGAATGAATCGACGAATGAATGAATGAATCAATGAACGAACGAACAAGTGAAAGAAAGAAAAGAATAAATAAATAAAAGATAAGAAAGAAAGGAATGGTTAGCGACAGGTATGACGGGGACGTGTATCGGGGCTCGCTACCTACGATGCACGGACGCCGCCGCCAACCTGGTCGATAACGCATTATGGCTCACAGACAGCCTACGGCTCAGGGACAGGCTGTTAAGTTAAAATGACAAGACAATACGAAATGGTCGTGGACAACCCACTCGTATACGGGGGGTAGGAGTAATAAGGGATTCCAAAGGCAACGATCAACGAGACATCGTGGCCGGCCTAGGCAAAATCATGGCTTACGAGCTGCTTGGGTGCGGGCTCGGACATTCCAAGTAGACGTAAGTACGGGATATTTCAAAAGACTATCAAGGTGTACCAGCCATCACACTATGATATGTAAGAATACCAAAGAAGAATATGTCCAAATTGGCTTGTGATACCAGCGACCGGTTGTCACGTCCCAGAACCAGAATACTGGAGAGCGGGTGCAGATATAGCCAGCTACGTATATGAATACGGTCACGGCTGTCTAGATACATGAGAGTTTATCTACAAGCCAACAGTCTCTTAAGGTCATGAACAAGCCTAGTGTCTCAATCACAAGCAGTAAGTAAAAGGTTACAAGAAGTATGATCATTAAATATACAATAGTAAGGCATCCCAAACATTACATATTCAGATGATCATGAAGCTAGTCGTTATAAAATGTTAGGACTAGCAAGAGTTTAGTCATACATGATCAACCCTAGGATCTGTCAATCATGTTACAGCCCGTAGGCAGACAGTAAGTAAAGTGCAATCGAGCTAAACAGGTGCTCGTCGGCTAAACGCCTCAAAAGAATATTTTTACAATAAAGTGGGAGATAAAAAATAAACCCACTCGTTGTCAGGGTTCCGTCTAGTGGCCACCATCTGGCTGAAAGGTCGGTAGATCCTCCGGAGCTGCTCCGAAATCTGGCCACACAAAACCAGCTGGGTCAGACCCCAGAAAGAGCAAGTGCCACAAAGGAAGCTTCACTTAGGAACTAAAACCAGCAATCAGCACAAGATATAAATAAAGTAAAAACTGGAAATAAAAAAAATACATCAGGATGATATACGACGAGATAACCATGGAACTATTCAGATAACCAGGTTACAACCCGTAAACCAAACAAGGACCGGGGTTGTAACCCTTCGTCTGAACAGAACTTGAAATTCTCACCATTTATCGGCAAAATAAATACAGGCATTCTGGTCATGCAGTAGTCTGAAACAGAATCAGGACAAGACAGGACAGGTTAGACTCCATCCAATCACTTCACGGCCAAGCAAGAATTACGGCTTGATACTTTAACTAACTAGGGTTATCACTGGCCTAATTACTAACAAGATGCAGTAAGATTATTCCACAGCCACAAGCCCTGCAGACCATCCATGTTATCCGAGTTAAAAGAATTAGAGTTGAATTCAGACGGGTACATCGTCCAGGAAACGAATGTACCCTTAGGTAGCTTGAAGGGTGCAACACATGACAGTGTGCTGGAAATGTGCCCTACTCGACGGCAGGCTACAGATCCCAAGGCGTGCCCAGGTAACGGAATTGCCTGTAGCTGGGAGATCTCTTCATGACTAGTGTATTAATCTAGTTATTAGCCTTAGTCCATTTCAATGGGTACTCCTGATCGTGGTACTCAGGAGTCCCCTCCTAGACATGATGCAAGACAGGACTGGATTATTTGTATAAGCACAATCGCCCACGGTGTCCAGGATTAATTATACAGGTCATGTCATGTCAGGTAGCCATCGTAACAACTTATCAGATATATCATGTCCGGTGTACTTGTCAAGAGTGCACCACAACGGCCATTATCAGGTCATGTCAGGTTATCATGTCAGGAGTGCACCACTACGGGTCACTGTCACGTCATGCTCAATTATCAATTCCAAACATATTAAAATGAATTCATTTTAAATATCTAATAAAATATCAATATTCAGGGCTATATAAGAGCCATGCGGCTAAAGCACATGCGGCCAGGATGGATCTCATGCAGCTGGGAAAGGAGTCGGGTTCATGCGGCTGGGGAGAGATTCATGCGGGTCGGGGAAACTAAGGACCTATGCGGCTCGCAGGAGAGGGATTCTCATGCGGTTGGAATAAATCGAACTCATGCGGCCAAGAGAAGGGCAAGAGTACTCCTGCGGCTGGCGAAAATGAGTTCATGCGGCTCAACCAAGTCGAGCCCCATGCAGCTGGGTCAAGGTGATTGCTTATGCGGCTGACGGGGGGGGGAGGAGTTCATGCGGCTTATAAGGTTCAGGATCTCATGCGGCTGGCGGATATGGGACTCATGCGGCCAGCGAGTGAGTTGGTTCATGCGGCTCGTCAAGGCTGTGCACATGCGGCTAGGTCCAACTCATGCGGCCAAGATAAGCTGATGCGGCAGGATAAGGTCCTCAGACCTATACGGCTGAACTGACTGGGTCCCATGCGGCCGGGAATACTTGTCGCATGAACTTGTCACACGGTCAAGTCAAGGCAATAGTGCATGCGGTTGGAACTGACTTGCCACATAAATGTTCATGCGGTCAAGTACACCATGCGGCTCGGGACTGTGCTTCTTCTCCAAATTTCCAAGAAGAACGCCATGAGAGCCAAGTTTCCAAGCTCCATAACTCCATCATCCGGAGCCCAAATCCGAACTTCCATCGGTCAAAATAGGGTAGAACGAAATTCTCTACAACATGAAACCATCAAAACTAGGAAATAACAAGATTAAGCAGATCAAAATCCAAGAAATCTGAAAATAAAGCAAATATAGATCTACAAGAATCTAGCCATGGAAAGTGAAAATGCCAAGTTCTAAAGTGCTTTAGAATGTAGTAAAGAAAAGAATAGAGCAATAAAATCAGAGTTCCTCCATGAAGCAAGTTGCACTTGCCTAGACCTCTCTCTCCCTCTCTCTAGTAGGTAAGGAAGTAAATGAGGAAGAAGAAGATGATAAATGAAGAGAGAGAATGAAGAGGGCTAATAAATACAAATGGTGGTGGTAGGTAGGGGGTTCACCTTGGGTTCATCATGAACCCAATCAAAACCAAGCCAAGCCGAACCAACCAACCCGAACCAGGAATAAACCAAGCCAAGAAAGAAATCATGCAATACAAGAATAAAATACGTACACGTATTCCAAGAATACGTAATACGAACCACAGGCATTACACCGGTGCATATAGATTAAGTGGGGTTTGCTGGTGGCAATCCACGTGTAAGTCCTTGTATTAAAATAAAGTAGTCTAAGTTAACTGAATGAAGCGCCTTCTGAATATGCTTGAATATAACACACCAAATGATCGAGAGTACTTCGTGCAAATGAGTTAGAAAATATGCCTACGACGCGCTAGGACCTGAGGCAGAGAAATGCCATTGACATTGAATGTTTACGTGAATTGCGTTAAGTTATTACATATGAATTATTTTCTAACATGGTTTACTTTGGACAGAGAAGACCGGATGATAAGTATGGGTAAGTCGTGCATGTATTTCCATGCAACTACTTGAAATCGGTAACACGAGATAGGTTATGATATGTGTCATGAAACTGATCCTAAGGCAAGATTAGAAAGACAATGAATGATAGACGGTGCACAAAAGTAAATAGAACGTGTTTGGTAATGATAGCATTGTGGGCGAGCTAGCCTCCCCACCAGTGCATAACAATGTACTGATAACCCCACAGTTTGCTTACAGGGGTATTTTCCATAAATAAATTCACTTTATTTATTGTGTTTCTGGGAAAATTACAACTATAGGAATCTAATCTAGAAGACGATTACTTTATCCCTTAGACGATACGATGAAGAAAACTCGAACTTCGAAGAACTTGGACAGCAACTGGACAATCTCTTTGTTCTCTCTGAATTGACTGTTGTTCTTGATGAAGATGAAGAAACTCTCTTTTATAGAGTTTTGGATAACTATTCTGAAGCATACGCTCAGTCAGTTACTTGACGTGTGCATAACTGCAGGGACGCGTGACGAATTCTGATGAAGACACATTAGAGTGCGGTTGAGAGTAGTGGGATATATCTAGGAGAGATTGATGGCATGGATGCCACGTTGCATAACTTCTGAGTAAGTGGGTAACTGAATACAGGACACGTGAGAACGTGTGTTGACTGTACGTTTGCAGTCATCTTGAACGCATTTGCTGTGATACGCTGTCTTTGTTGAGGAGGAGTCATACAAAGCTGATACGCTCACTTGGTTGGCAAGGAGTCGTATGAAGTCCATACGCTCACTTGATTGGCAAGGAGTCGTATGAAGTCCATACGCTCACTTGATTGGCAAGGAGTCGTATGAAGTCCATACGCTCACTTGATTGGCAAGGAGTCGTATGGAGTCCATACGCTCACTTGATTGGCAAGGAGTCGTATGGAGTTCATACGCTCACTTGATTGGCAAGGAGTCGTATGGAGTTCATACACTCACTTGATTGGCAAGGAGTCGTATGGAGTCCATACGCTCATTTGATTGGCAAGGAGTCGTGTAGACACGTGGCTATCCTCAATCTTCTCAAATACGCCATATCTTCTAATAACTGACAAATATCTCTCGAGCGTCGTGTTGCAGATATGATGGCTGACAGACTGTCATAAATGTCAGTAATGATGGTTGTGCATTTATGATGGCTGATGAGCTGTCCTCGTAAGAGACAAAATCAATTCTCGAAAACCTATACGACGGCTAATCTTTATAGGGCAGCTGTCTTTTGCACGAAAGACGAAGTGTCAGATTCATCCTTCATTAAATGTCTGCTGTGCTGTTATTTCAAGAAATAATAAAGTATTCACTGAGCGTATAGCTTTGACTGAGCGTATGGCCTTGAGCGTATGGCTTTGGCTGAGCGTATGACTTTGGTTGAGCGTATGACCTTGAGCGTATGGCTTTGGCTGAGTCTTATGTCAGCGTGTCATAATTTTTCACACCCTACAAGACCCCCTTCAAAGTTTTCGAACTTTATAAATTTTAAAAGTTCGAAATTACTTTGAACTTTAAAGTGGGAATAAGTCTTGACACGCTGGCATGATTTCCTCAATATCAGTGCAAATCTTTAGGGATTCTGTTTAAAGAACGGCCGTCGTTTCAACTTCTCATTTCTTCTATAAATAGGTCTTTCAAGACCTAATTCATTTCTTTACTTTTGCATTTGCCTTCAAGAGAGAGAGAAAAACTCAAAGCTTCTTCTTCTTCGACTCAATCTCCATCAATGGCACCCAAAGTTGATGCTGCTGCGAAGGGAAAGGGGAAGGCTCCTGCTGAGTCATCTCAGCCTGCCGCCGCTGCCACTAAGAAGACTGTTGATGAGCGTCTTCGACGAAGTGAACGCCCATTGAAACCCCTCTATGGTGAGGATGATGAACAGTAACTATCCCCTATTTAGGGCTCTGGTTAGGATAAAAATCATAAAACGTATTCCTTTTTAGGGTCAATACGTCAAAAAATACGCTTCCCTCTTTAGGGTTTAGCCGTATTCCATATTTTTCGTTTATACAAAAAATATGTTTGGAGCGTATTCTATAAAATACACGTATCTTTGATAGAGATGTCAAAATACGTTGTTTTGAAGGAATACGCTATGTCAAGTTGTCTCACTGAGATACGCTACCTCCTTTGTTAGCATATTTTTGATGAGCATCTTGTCAACCATACGCTAATACGCTTTTAAAATTCATCATACGCCTAGGATAGACTGAGCGTAAAAGTGATCTTTGAACTCGTCATACGCTTAGGATAGAGTGAGCGTATGTTGATCTCTGAACTCGTCATACGCTTAGGACAGAGTGAGCGTATGTTGATCTTTGAACTGCCATACGCTTAGGACAGAGTGAGCGTATATTGATCTTTGAATCTGCCATACGCTTAGGACAGAGTGAGCGTATGTTGATTTTTGAATCTGCCATACGCTTAGGACAGAGTGAGCGTATGTTGATTTTTGTCATCTCTTTATGTTGAAGATTTCTAACTTCTTATTCTTCTTTTGCAGTGGATATTCTGGCTCAAGATGCACAATTTGAAGGATGTGTAGGAAACAACTATAACAGTGACCTATCACATGTCCGTTTTCCTTAATTTGATGGGCCTTCTACAAGGATAGCTATTCTGACAAATCAGGAGAATGACACCCTGCTGAACATGATGAGTGGATTGCCTCTGCAGAGTGTGGATAGTGCTACCCACTCGAAGCCAGCATTTCTTTTCGGAGATGCTATTGATATAAACTCCCAGCCTGCCCTTAATAAAGTATCATATTCATATTATAGAGATGGTGATGCGAATCAGCCAATGTATCTGACTGGTTTGTCCAAAAGCATCAACATAGCTCGCTTATTCCATGCGAGTCATCAAAGGCAAATGAAGTGGGACATCACTCCATTCCGTCAAGCAAAAGCTGGATGGATAGGATACAGACAAGGAAGATTCTGCAGTGGTACTGAACCACATGTCTCAGTTTTGCGAGGATTGCTGCCAGCTACCATTCCTCCTGAGGACTCGGCACTTCTGAAGCCAGTTAGAGTCCCAATCTTCGCAAATGAATTTGTTCAGTTAGCAAATGCTGTTTACCCAAAACAGTCTATGAGGCTTACTGGTCTGGTGAATCCAGAGAATACCCGATGGACCGTTCTCGTAAGGTGGATTCTGAACAACTTTAGGGAACAGTTAAAGACAATAGGCCTATATAATGCCATTAAGTGCACAGCTTATGGTTTTAGGCCAAACCCAGATTTGTTCTTGGCATTAGCAGAAAGGTATAATTACCGTACTGGCACTTTCATGACTCCAAGAGGCGAGATGGGATTCGCCCTCCATGAGATGGCATACATTTCTCAATTGCCAACAGGAGATTTGCCATATGAAGAATATATTCCTTTCATTGATGAAATAAACAAAATTTCCGAGGCCAACCCACTGGTTCTTCATGTATTTGAAGAATTAATGTGTCATTACAGTATATGCAAGGCTTTTTATAAGGCACAAGGTGCAGAGGGAGGTTCCAACTGCTATTCTTCCAAGTGGATAGCCTATTTATTCCAAGGCCGCACTGAAGAAGTCCAGAAGAAGAAGAAGACTGATCAATATGTCGGTCGCTTTAAACCCTTGAGTCAGGCTGAGATTGACAAATTAATCCAGGACACCACTCACGACGACATCATCATTGAAGAAGACGAAGACACTTACAAAGCTGGTGATAGGTTGGAGACCTATATAAAATAAGGTGGCCGGACATTATCTGATAAAGGTCATCTAGCTGGGTTTATATCCCTCTGGCTGAGAAAGTTTGTAGTACCCGGCACCTGTTCAGCAGACAGGATGCACAGAGGAGTTGTTTTTGCAGCAGTCCGTCTGACTTTCGGATATAAGATGGATTTGCTGACAGCAATGACATGCCGTCTGAATGCTGGCTTAAGAGCATATACAGACAGGATGTTTGAATTGGCGAAGAAGAAGCTCACAACCTTTTCCCGGGTAGAAATGCCCTTTACATATTTATTTGGGTGGCTGCTTCTCCATTTCGAATCTCTCATGAGTGTTGGAATGGCCAGACCTGACGATACTTTTTTGGAAAGATATCGTCACACACCAAAGTGGAGGTACGACACTCTGACAGATTGTAGAACCATATTAAACAGGGGAGAATTATGGAGTTTCACTTGTGTTCCTCCACCTGTTGGTTATGAAACCATGCCTGAGAAGTTGATTGACGACACTGGTGCTAATGAGTTAGATAATATTCAACATGAATGGCTGAAGAGGATCAGGCCATCTCACTTGATCTGTAGTGCCCCGTCCCTACATCGTGCCCCGTTGTCCGTCCACGGGGTGCGCGAGAAAGGAACACTGTCGCTATCGACTCGGTCGGAACCGATAGGTCGGGATCGATCGAATCGATCGAACGGGAACGGTTGAATTAAGATCCATTCCACGTTATGGAATGGCTTCTTCGGAACCAAGTCCCATATTCAGCGGGTAGCGCCTCGAGGATTGACTCGGCGGCTGAGTCGGGAGAGACCTCCCGTTGCTCTGCTTTTCACGCCGCTTGCGTTGGTTTTGGCTTTGGTTTTCTGAATGCGTTTTCGTGAATGTTTTCGATGGTTTTCATGGTTTACATTTCGAGCTCGCATTTTCTATCGAACTCTTTCATAATACAGTGTTCTAATCGGTTGCTTGTGCGATTTCAGGTGATCGCGTAGGCGACGTCTAGCGCAGCCAACAAGTCCCTCGCCTCAGGCAAAACTCAAGGTGAGTGGCTGACCCCCTTCGTCTCGACCCTCTATTTCAAATGAGAACTTGAGTAATGTTACAAAAATTGAATGATTCGCTTGCAGAATACTAGTCTTGTATGTTAGAAGGGAAAAAGGAACGTGTTGTGTTGAAAAGAGATATAATTAATTCATGCCTGCAAAACGACCAAGTAAATGAATCGAACACATGACAAGCCCCAACGGTATCCTAAAAATACACCATGTTAACCTATCATGGACTTGGACAACTTGTCGACAAGGAGAATGGTTTCTTCGAGCGGCGACCCGGGGCCACGGGACCGACTCGGCCTAGGAAGAAACTGGTTTTAGCCGAGCTGGGTAATAGGCAATCGGTAAGACGGGGGCTTGCATCGGGGCTCGCTACTTGCGTTGTAAGGGTCCCGTATTACCAGGCTATGTCCAAGATGGCTGGTTAGGCCAATTGACCTCCATATCAAACACTTGATATAAATTGTTATAAACTAACATGGTAAGTTTTATGTCGCACGGCGCGCTCCGCCGGAAGAAACCTTGGAGTAACCTAATACTTTTATGAAAACATCTAGGATGGTTAGAAAGACCACTGAATGAGCAAGTTGTATGATTTTATCAAATTCTTGAACCAAATGAGAGCCTGGAAATTAATTAGCCACTCGCCAGTACATGTTGTTGTACTGATCCTCGCTCTCTATACAGGTGCGATAGATCTGGAAGGGCGTGCTACGTGAAGGGAGGCAACGCTCGTATTTTGAAGCTTCGTCCGTGCATTGAAGCTTGGATCAACCCTTTTGAAGACTCCGCTGTTGAAGCATCGAAGACAGATGGAGCGCCTTCCCACCATCCCAGGTGGTTTGTAATTTTGGTTGTAAAGTCAAGGGATGAATGTATAGAATGGCTATCTCGTCGACCTTCATTTTGTAATGGAGTCAGTTTGTAAAAAGCCCGCGCGGCGCCCTTGTATCGAGTCTGTAAAATGATGTTTCATTATCAATAAAGCTTATGTTCCTTTCTCTATAATGTGTGTTCAATTTACTCTGCGCATCATTCTGTTGTTGTGTTTCGGATAACAATTATGACTATGCCTTGTGCAAGCGCAACTTAGGCTTGCACGGCATCACGCCCGGGGGACGACTATCGATTCTACGGAATCGGGGCATGACATAATGGTATCAGAGCACGGCTTTATGTCATTGGCCTCCAGTATCGAGTTTCTAGTCTCAAAACCGTTGGTCTCGTGTCGATGAGATATGTCATTCCATACGAGTGAGTCCGTGATAAGTATTATGACTAATGTATTTTTGCCTTCAAATTTCCAGAAAGTGCGGCAGTGAACGAAGAAAGTGCTTCGAGCGGCTCGAGTAGCCCGAGGCCCGGACCCTCAAACGATGCCATGGGACGGATGTTGCGCATGCTGGAAGCGCAACAACAACAAGCTCTGGAGAATCAACGCCTCAATGAGCAACATCGACGGGAGACTGAGGCACATCGACGGGAGGTAGAGGCGCGCCAGACCCAGTTCGAGGCCCGATTCGATGCACAATTCAAGTTGCAGCAGAAGCAGCTTGATACTCTTCAGCAAATTGTACAGACTGTGGTGGCCAACAACAACAACTCTACGACAACTCCTGCCGTGACCGAGCCTGCGGCCAGACAAAGTGATGTCGATCCGGAGGCACCCGAGCCTACATATGCAACACCGAGAAGTTCTAACTTCGACGTGTCGAAATTCACAAAAAGTTGCCGTACTTCCTTCTACGGCACGGAAGATCCCTCCTTGGCGATCGACTGGTTAGAGGAACTGGAAGACAAGTTCGAGCTGCTAGACGTCGAAGAGTCCAAGAAAGTCGCATGCGCTCAACTTCTACTCCGGTCGAACGCGCACGACTGGTGGGGCGTGCAAAAGCGAGCGATCAGACGCGACGACGAGACAGCGGCAATTTCTTGGGCCACCTTCCGCGAGGCGTTCGAGATCGAGTACCTCCCCGAAGCCGTTCGACAAGAGAAGGAAAATGAATTCATGCAGCTAAGGCAAGGGAATATGACGGTGCGGCAGTATGCAGCAGAGTTCAACAAGTTAGCCAAGTTTGCTGGACAATACCCGCCTTCCGTGGCGAGTCGTGCACGACGGTTCGAAGTGGGCCTACGGCCATCTATTTCCGCCCATGTGTCCGTTCCAAAATACCCAACGATGGGGGAGTCTCTCAACCACGCCCTCCGCCTTGAAAGCCAATACCCTCCAGGTGCTGCCGGTACTGTGCATACCTACAATCACAAACGCCCTAGCCACGCGGGAGGAAACAACGTGACCAAGCGTCCGAACAACGGGCCCCAAGGCGGATATCAAGGGCGTAATCCACGGTACTGCAACCGATGTCACCGAGTCGGTCACACGATCGACTACTGTCGGATACCAGAGGATGGATGCTGGAACTGTGGCAAGAGGGGCCACAAACGTGATGAGTGTCCAACCCGAAGGCCGAACCCAACGGCGCCCCAACAGCTCCGTCCAGGGAGTCAAGTTCCAGCGCCTCGAGCCCATCAGCCCGCACCGCAAAATGGCCAAGACCGTCGCCCCAATGCCCAGGGCCGCGTCTATGCCATGACTCGAGATGAAGTGCTTGCATCAGACACTGTCGTGACAGGTATACTTAGTTTTAATAATGTGCCTGCTCGCGTACTATTTGATTCAGGTGCTTCGCATAGTTTTATAGCGGCAGACTTTGTCGCCGAGCACAAATTTCCATTAGTATCATTAGACCTTGACCTTAGCGTGAGCACACCTTCGGGCACACCTATACTCACTAATTCAGCCTGCACCGACGGGATTATCTGTATCGGCGGTCAAAAGATCGGTCTGGACGTGATGGTCCTAGACATGAATGACTTCGATATCATTCTGGGAATGGATTGGCTCGGGCCGTGCAACGCAACCATAGACTGTGCCAGGAAGACGGTCACTTTCCGCATACCAGGAGTGCCTGAATTCTGCTTTTCGTGTGGTGAGGCGTCGTCGGCCTGCATGTTGATCTCGGCAATCTCTGCTCGGAGGATGCTGCATTCTGGGTGCGAAGGCTACTTGGCGTCCGTCCGAGACATGCGACAGGATGGTGCAAACGTAGGTCAGACCGACGTTGTGGCAGAATTCCCCGATGTGTTTCCGGACGAGCTACCCGGCATGCCCCCCGACCGAGAGATCGAGTTCAGCATCGATACATTTCCCGATACTCGACCGATTTCTAAGGCCCCATACAGAATGGCACCTGCCGAGCTGAAGGAACTCAAGGTCCAGCTACAAGAGTTACTCGATAAAGGGTTTATTCGGCCTAGTGTTTCACCGTGGGGAGCGCCCGTATTGTTCGTAAAGAAGAAGGATGGGTCCCTGCGTCTGTGCGTCGATTACCGGGAGCTGAACAAAGCCACCATCCGGAACAAGTACCCATTGCCCCGCATAGACGACTTATTCGATCAACTACAAGGCGCCTCGGTATTTTCGAAGATTGATCTCCGCTCAGGTTATCATCAACTCAAGATCAAGTCAGACGACGTGCAAAAGTCCGCCTTTCGCACTCGTTACGGCCACTACGAGTTTCTGGTGATGCCATTCGGACTGACGAACGCCCCTGCCGCCTTCATGGATCTGATGAATCGGGTATTTCGACCCTTTCTTGATAAATTTGTCGTAGTCTTTATTGACGATATTCTGGTCTACTCGAAAGACAGGGCGCAGCATGCAGAACATCTGCGGACCGTGCTCCAGACACTTCGAGAGAATCAGCTATATGCAAAGCAGAGTAAGTGCGAATTTTGGCTCAGCAGCGTATCATTTCTGGGTCACATCATTTCGTCCGAAGGTATTGCAGTCGATCCGAAGAAGGTGGAAGCCGTTGCTGATTGGAGGCGGCCTGCGTCTGCTAGTGAGATTCGAAGCTTTCTTGGTTTGGCGGGATACTATCGACGCTTCGTGAAAGACTTCGCGAAGATTGCATCGCCATTGACTCGCCTCACTCAAAAGGGAGTCGCGTATGAGTGGTCGGATGACTGTGAAGCTTCGTTCCAGGAGCTAAAACGGCGATTGATTTCGGCACCTATACTCGCACTTCCGGATGGGCCAGAGGGTTTTCAGATATTCAGCGATGCTTCAGGCCAGGGCTTGGGATGTGTGCTCATGCAGCGGAACAAGGTGATATCCTTCGCCTCGAGACAATTGAAGCCGCACGAGAAGAACTATCCTACGCACGACTTGGAGTTAGCGGCAATTGTGTTCGCGTTGAAATTGTGGCGTCACTATCTATATGGTGTGGCGTGCGCGATCTATACCGACCATAAGAGCCTCAAGTATCTTTTCACTCAGAAGGAATTGAACTTACGACAGCGGCGCTGGCTCGAACTGATAAAAGACTATGACTTGACGATCGACTACACTCCGGGCAAGGGAAATGTTGTGGCGGACGCTCTGAGTCGAAAATATCTTGCCTCGCTCTCCATCGACCGCAGACTACTACAAGATTTAGAAGAAATGGGCATCGATCTCCGGGTTCGATTCACGGATATACGGTTGGCGCAGCTGCAGTTAGAGCCGAGTTTGCTGGAAAAGATCAAGACCGCTCAGAAGGATGATCCGTACCTGAAGAAAATGCGCGAGCGAATTTCAACAGGTAGTGCGACCGACTTTGCGGAAGACAAGACCGGCGTGCTGAGAATGAATGGCCGACTATGCGTTCCGGATGATAAAGAACTACGAAGGGAGATAATGTCGGAGGCCCATTATACGAAATATACATTGCATCCAGGCAGTACCAAGATGTATAAGGACCTCCACACGACCTTCTGGTGGCACGGGATGAAGAGAGATGTAGCGCTCTTCGTGTCGCAATGCATGGCCTGTCAGCAGGTGAAAGCTGAACATCAACGACCGGGCGGGGAAATGCAGAACCTTGCCATTCCAGAATGGAAATGGGATCATGTCACGATGGACTTTATTGTTGGCCTGCCGAAGACACCACGGGGGAGCGACGCTATCTGGGTCATCGTCGATCGACTAACCAAGTCAGCGCACTTCATTGCCATTAAAGTTACTTGGAGCGTTGATCGCCTGGCACAGATCTATCTTGACGAGATAGTACGGCTGCACGGAGTTCCAGTATCTATCGTCTCTGATCGGGATTCACGGTTCATGTCGCGATTCTGGAGTAGCCTTCAGTCGGCGCTGGGTACCAAGTTGCAGTTCAGCTCAGCTTACCATCCTCAGACCGACGGCCAAACGGAGCGCGTTAATCAGATTCTCGAAGACATGCTACGGCTCTGCGCAATTGACTTCAAATCAAGCTGGGACGTCCACCTACCGTTGGCGGAATTTGCATATAACAATAGCTATCAGTCCAGCATCCAAATGGCGCCGTATGAAGCTTTGTACGGCCGGAAGTGCAGATCGCCCATTTGCTGGGATGAAGTCGGGGAACGGCAGATACTCGGCCCGGAGCTGGTGGAACAGACTGTGGAGAAGGTCAAGCTCATTCGGGAAAGACTGAAGATTGCACAGAGTCGGCAAAAGAGCTACGCCGATACCCATCGAAGACCGCTTGAGTTCCAGGTGGGCGATCATGTGTTCCTGAAGGTGTCGCCTATGCGAGGAGTCACTCGGTTCGACGCGAAGGGGAAGCTGAGTCCGAGATTCGTTGGGCCGTTTGAAATACTCGAGCGGGTCGTCCCAGTGGCCTATAAAATTGCCCTACCGCCGGCGCTCGATGGTGTGCACAACGTCTTCCACGTCTCCCAGCTGCGGAAGTACGTGCACGACCCTAGCCACGTGGTGGATTTTGGTCAGCTGGAGCTAAAGTCCGACTTATCCTACGTCGAAGTGCCAGTTCAAATCTTAGAACGCAAGGATAAGCTGCTGCGGAATCGGACGATCCCTCTCGTTCGCGTACTTTGGAGGAACCATGCGGCAGAAGAGTCGACATGGGAACTCGAGTCTGAGATGAAGGAAAAGTTTCCTTCATTATTTTCATAGAGGTAGGTTCTGTTCATAAGTTTCGAGGACGAAACTTTTTCTTAGTTGGTTATGGTGTAGTGCCCCGTCCCTACATCGTGCCCCGTTGTCCGTCCACGGGGTGCGCGAGAAAGGAACACTGTCGCTATCGACTCGGTCGGAACCGATAGGTCGGGATCGATCGAATCGATCGAACGGGAACGGTTGAATTAAGATCCATTCCACGTTATGGAATGGCTTCTTCGGAACCAAGTCCCATATTCAGCGGGTAGCGCCTCGAGGATTGACTCGGCGGCTGAGTCGGGAGAGACCTCCCGTTGCTCTGCTTTTCACGCCGCTTGCGTTGGTTTTGGCTTTGGTTTTCTGAATGCGTTTTCGTGAATGTTTTCGATGGTTTTCATGGTTTACATTTCGAGCTCGCATTTTCTATCGAACTCTTTCATAATACAGTGTTCTAATCGGTTGCTTGTGCGATTTCAGGTGATCGCGTAGGCGACGTCTAGCGCAGCCAACAAGTCCCTCGCCTCAGGCAAAACTCAAGGTGAGTGGCTGACCCCCTTCGTCTCGACCCTCTATTTCAAATGAGAACTTGAGTAATGTTACAAAAATTGAATGATTCGCTTGCAGAATACTAGTCTTGTATGTTAGAAGGGAAAAAGGAACGTGTTGTGTTGAAAAGAGATATAATTAATTCATGCCTGCAAAACGACCAAGTAAATGAATCGAACACATGACAAGCCCCAACGGTATCCTAAAAATACACCATGTTAACCTATCATGGACTTGGACAACTTGTCGACAAGGGGAATGGTTTCTTCGAGCGGCGACCCGGGGCCACGGGACCGACTCGGCCTAGGAAGAAACTGGTTTTAGCCGAGCTGGGTAATAGGCAATCGGTAAGACGGGGGCTTGCATCGGGGCTCGCTACTTGCGTTGTAAGGGTCCCGTATTACCAGGCTATGTCCAAGATGGCTGGTTAGGCCAATTGACCTCCATATCAAACACTTGATATAAATTGTTATAAACTAACATGGTAAGTTTTATGTCGCACGGCGCGCTCCGCCGGAAGAAACCTTGGAGTAACCTAATACTTTTATGAAAACATCTAGGATGGTTAGAAAGACCACTGAATGAGCAAGTTGTATGATTTTATCAAATTCTTGAACCAAATGAGAGCCTGGAAATTAATTAGCCACTCGCCAGTACATGTTGTTGTACTGATCCTCGCTCTCTATACAGGTACGATAGATCTGGAAGGGCGTGCTACGTGAAGGGAGGCAACGCTCGTATTTTGAAGCTTCGTCCGTGCATTGAAGCTTGGATCAACCCTTTTGAAGACTCCGCTGTTGAAGCATCGAAGACAGATGGAGCGCCTTCCCACCATCCCAGGTGGTTTGTAATTTTGGTTGTAAAGTCAAGGGATGAATGTATGGAATGGCTATCTCGTCGACCTTCATTTTGTAATGGAGTCAGTTTGTAAAAAGCCCGCGCGGCGCCCTTGTATCGAGTCTGTAAAATGATGTTTCATTATCAATAAAGCTTATGTTCCTTTCTCTATAATGTGTGTTCAATTTACTCTGCGCATCATTCTGTTGTTGTGTTTCGGATAACAATTATGACTATGCCTTGTGCAAGCGCAACTTAGGCTTGCACGGCATCACGCCCGGGGGACGACTATCGATTCTACGGAATCGGGGCGTGACATGATCTGTCGCCGTGACGATGTCACTTATCTGGAGTCGTATCTTCCGAGTAGGTTTGCTCGACAATTTGGTTATGATCAGTTGCATGTGGGAAATGCAACGACATGTTTTGGCTACCAAGGCGGATTAATCGATGGCGCCAGAGCATGGATATACTATATGGCTAAAGGTACCATGGCTACCTTTTCCATGCCGGACCCGGTTGCTTATCGGAGAGGAGCTAGAATGTTGGCGTCTTATGCCAAATTCTATGTATCGGCTAATACCTTTGATGAAAAATTCAGCATCTCAGGTAAAAGCTTTATCCATGTTGATAAGAGATCAACCAAATCAGCTTTGCCAAGAGATTGTCATGACCGAGAAGATCCTCTGGCTACTGATGAAGGTTATGATGAAGTTTTAGAGACTTTCTTCTCTGAATCATCAGCCATTACATGTACCTATTGGAAGTGCTGAAGAGAGTGTCTCTGCCGACAATACACCAAAAAGGAAGCGGGGCAAAGATGCTTCTGGACCTGCTCAAAAAAGGGTTACTCGAGCAGAGGCTCGTAATCGCGGAATACGAATCAGAGATGCGGACGAAGCAGGTAGTGACTCCAAAGATGATTATCCTACTATTCCACTAACAAAAAGAATAGGAAGGAAGGTAATAGTTTCAAAGACTAAATCTGTGATTTGTCTCGATGCAGAGAGTCCCACCAATCGTGCCGAGCGATTAGCTTTAGAGAAGCAAGCTGCCTTTGCTTCTTCTGTAAAGATAGAAACTATTGAAGAGGATGTACCTGAACCCGCTGAACCATCTATGCCTTGTGATATGGAGTCGATTCCGCCAACGGCCGATGATGCGCAGGTGACTAGTCAACCCGCGGTAGAGGCCGAGAATCAGACTAAAACAGCTAATGACTTACTGATTTCGAGAGAATCGGTGAAGGAAGCCACTACTCTCAAGCCAATTGCTAAAATTTTGGAGAGCAATAAGAGTGATGAAGAGCAGGTTGACTATGAACCTTCATCTCGTTCCTTTGAAGATGAGGACATGGAGATCGAAGATGAGTCACCGACTGAAACTTATATTGATATACTGAAGACAGCTGGTCAACATTCAGGGTTGACTCCAGAGCCGAAGAAACTTCTAGAAATAGAAGTCCATGTTCCGAGTACTTCCGGGGCGGACAGCAGTAAAATAAATCCAGTGTCGAAAAATACTCTGAACAGACTACGAGCTGGGCTGAATGATCCAAAAGAAACAGAATATGAACCAGCTTCAGGTAATATTTTATTCAGCAAAGTTTTATCTTTTCCTTGCTTTATTGTCTTTTAATTTTGATCATGCTTTTTGGATCCCAACAGTTGTAGGAACTGCACCGGCAATGAGCTCGACTCAAGCCCCACTTGTTCAGACTGATATAGGTGCGGGGAGCTCACATTTGCCTAGTTCCTCAAAAGCACCTACTTCAACTCCCAGAATAGAGGCTCCTCCTGCTCCTTCCTTTACAGTTGCAGAAACTCCCGGTTTTGAACCAGGGATAGCAAAGGTCATGGGGATGTATTCAGATATTATTTATTCATACCTGGATATATTCTCAAGACGACTTATGAAGGATGAAACTATGCCTTTTTCGAGTCTTCGAGCGGCGATTAATTTTCCGCTTTTAGCTTTGAGACAGGCTGGTTATGAGATCCAGTGTGTCTTCTTTGAGCATCTCCTGAATGATTTAGAAGCAACCATCCATAAGTACTGGGAGATCAAAAAGGAGGATATTAAGTCTTTGACTGCAGCTGAGATTTTCCAATTGGAAAATGAAGCTCAGGTTCAGCATACTGCTTTGAAAGAATTTCTTGCTCTGTCTTCTGAAGAGTTAATGACGAAAGATGAAGAAATAATAACCGCTCGTCAGAATATGGAGTGTCTAGAGAAAGATGAAACCTCAAAAGCTGAAGAGCTTAAGGAGTTGGAAGAGGAATTGGCTCGTCTTCAGGAGCGAATTGCCTCCATAGAAAAGGAGCAATCAGAGATTGCCACTGCTCGTACATCTGAAGCCGAATACTACCAACTTTTATAGCAAGAACGGGAACTGATGCAAGCTAACCATATTGAAGAAACAAACCGTCGTAGCTTTATTATCGCGGATTATGACCAACTAATGGTTGGAATTGAAGCAGCAAAGCGAATCCAAAAAGCTCATGAAGAAAAGATGAATGATGTAATTGTTCGTATTCAGGAGATAATTACTCCTCCTAAATAGATCTTTTACATTTTTCATGTGTTGAATTTTTGATACCCACTTGTAACCAATATTTTGATTTTGAAGAAATGAATATCTTGACTTGATTTCAATTTTGTGGATGAAATTTTTGTAGAAAATATGTTCAGAAGTAAATAATACATGACATATTTCAATAGAATAGAGCATACAAATAAACTTTGTAATTCTATCAGATGATATTAAACCAAAGATAATTTTAGTTTAATACTGGTTTAGAGAAAATAGAATTCAGATATAAAGATATCTTTGGACTCTATTTTCCATGGTCTTTGAACTCGGAAATCAAAAGACTAGATATCATTTTCATAGAATAGAAAATATGATATTGAGATAGAAAATTCAGAGGTAATATGGACGTGATTTTCTATACGAGATCTTTATTAAACCCACTGTGGATCTAATAAGACAGAATATCAAATTCTCTGGGAAGATGATACGTGATAGAATATCAGTTTCCTCTGGGGATAATGATATCGAGATAATTTTTGTAGAGAAGAATTTATATTTGCTGGGGAATAATAAAAATATTATATATTGATGAAATTTATACATAATATTTTTTTAAGAATTTGCCATTGATAGGCATCATCGTGACTTTACCATCCATAGAGGCAAGATGATATGCTCCATTAGAGAAGACTTTGTTTACTACGAATGGGCCTTCCTATTTCGCATCGAATTTGCCTTTGCTCATATGCGTCATGGTCATTGGACGTCTGACGGTACGGACCAGTTCTCCCTTCTGATATGCTCTGACTTTCACTTTCCGGTTAAAAGCTTTTAAAATTCGGGCCTGATATAGCTCGATATTTTGTTGAGCATACAATCGCTTTTCATCTAAAGCTTCCAGCTCTTGAAGTCGAAGACGATCATTATTTTCTGTTGTAAGTTCATTAGAGATTGCAATTCTCAGAGAAGGAATTTGGATCTCAAGGGAAAGAACAGCTTCACACCCATATACCAAAGAGAAAGGCGTACATCCAGTCGCGTTGCGAACTGTAGTGCGGTAGGCCCATAAACATTCACCTAGCTTCTCGTTCCAGTTGCGTTTGTTGGAAGAAACAAACTTTTTCAAGAGTTTGATGATCGTTTTATTGAAAGCTTCTGCCAATCCATTAGCTGCTGGATTATATGCTGTAGAAGCTAAATTATTGATTCGATGATCGTCGCAGAATCAAGTAAATTTCTGACTGACGAACTGCGGTCCGTTATCATGAATAATACGCCGAGGAACACCAAATCGATATATGACATGATGTTTGACGAAGTTGATGACATTGGAAGTTTTGACTTCAGATAACGGGATTGCTTCAGTCCATTTGGAAAAGTAATCGGTTATTGCTAGAATAAACCGATGTCCTTTTGATGATGGTGGAATAATAGGACCAATGACATCCATGCCCCAAGCCTCAAAGGGCCACGATGCCGCTGTTGGGTGTAGGAACTCTGACGGTTGATGGATAAAGTCTGCATGAATTTGACAGACTTTACATTTCTGAGCATATTGAATGACGTCAGCCACCATCGTGGGCCAATAATAACCCATACGTCGGATACGATCTTGAAGTTTAGGACCTGGTTGATGGGCTCCGCAGACACCATCATGTGCCTCACAGATAATCTGTTGTGCTTCTTCACCAGCGATGCATCGGAGGAGAAGACCGTCGTAGGCCCGACGATATAGCGTCTTCGTTGTATGATTATAGTAGAATCTGAGAGAACGACGCCGGATAGATGCTGCTTCGCTCGGATTGTCAGGAAGTATGTTATACAACACAAAGTCTAAAAACGGACGTCTCCAGTCTTCAGTTATGGCTTCTGTTTTGTTAGAAAAGACATATTCTATAGTAGAATCGGAAGAAGACGAGGACACTCTGTCAAACTTTAATCCAGTATTAAAGTCAGAAGAAAGTTCATCAAGGTTGAAAGAATTTTCGTCTGGATTATGGGAAAAACCCAAAGCCAAATTATTCTCAACGTAGAATAGTTCTCGGTTATGAACCACTATCACTTGCTATCGTCTGATTGGTATGGCTAACACAGCGGCAAGATTAGCCAAAGCATCGGCTTCTGCATTATAGGCTCGTCGAACATGTTCAATAAAGAAACCTTTAAAGGAGGAGGCCATAGAGAGTGCTACTCGATGATAAGGTATCAAATCTTGATGACGGACTTCATACGTTCCTCTGATCTGATTGATGATAAGCTTGGAATCTCCATAAACTTCTAAATATTGAATATCCGGATGTTTAGCAAGTTGAAGACCGATGAGCAATGCATTGTATTCGGCTACATTGTTTGAACATAATTGATCCAGAGAATAGGCCCTCTGAATAGTTAGTCCTTCTGGGGATACGAGAACAATCCCAACTCTGGCGACAATATCGCCATTAGGACCTATTCTAGATGCTCCATCAAAGAATAGACGCCAGGTAGGAGTTTCTTCAGAAACCAGATTTGAATCCAGAACTTCATCTGGAATCTCATCATATAATTTAGAATCTTCTGGAACCGCATGAGCTGCCAGAAAATCGGCAAGAGCCTGTCCTTTAACTGACTTCTGAGAAATATAATGCATGTCGTATTGAGCTAACAAGATTTCCCAATTAGCTAATTTGGAGTTGAGAATACCGAGTTTCTTCATCATGATCCTGATGGGATTCACTCTGGAAATGACGTGAATCGTTTGACCGATAATATAATGTCGCATCTTCTGAACGACAAACATTAATGCTAGGCATTCTTTCTCAATTGGAGAATAACGCGGTTCAGCACCTGTCATTGTGCGACTGAGATAATAAATAGCCTGTTCATGGCCATCTTTATTTTTTTGGGCGAGTAATGCACCGAGAGAATGATCCATGGCTCGAACATATAGAAGGAATGGTATTCCCGAGATGGAAGGTACCAAAACTGGAGGGTTCATGAGATACTGTTTGATATCGTCAAATGCTTTTTGACATTCTTCGTTCCAGACGAAAGATACACCTTTCTTCAGAAGTTTGTTGAATGGTCTGCAGCGTCCTGATAAGTTGGAAATGAATCTCCTGATATAAACAATTCTTCCTTGAAATCCTCGTAGCTCTTTTAAGGTACGTGGAGGACGTATCTCTTGAATGGCTTTGATCTTCTCGGGATCCACGTATATACCTTTAGCGGTAATGACGAAGCCGAGAAATTTACCACTAGAGATGCCCAGGAAGGACTTAGTAGGGTTCATTTTAAGTTGATGCTGACGCATTAAATCAAAGATAGTCTTCAAATCTTGGATATGATCCTCCTTTCGTCGACTTTTGACTGCAATATCATCAACATAACATTCAACTATTTTTCGAAGATGTTCACAGAATATAGTGCTCATTGCTCGCTGATATGTTGCTCCTGCATTTTTGAGACCAAACGGCATCACTGTATAACAGTATGTACCAATTGGTGTTCTGAAGAAAGTATGTTTCTCGTCATCTGGAAACATTTTGATTTGATTGTACCCCAATATCCATCCATGAATGACATTCGTTCGAAACCACACGAGTTGTCGATCATGACATCGGTAATTGGAAGAGGAAACTCGTCTTTAGGACAAGCCGCATTAAGATCGCGAAAGTCTATACAGATTCGAATCTTGCCGGTCTTTTTGAGGACAGGAACGATGTTAGCCACCCATTCAGGATGTTGTTCCTCTCGAATAAATCCGAAAGCCATAAGCTTGTTGACTTCAGCTTCAATTGCATCCATAATGTCTGGACGAAATCGTCGTTGTTGTTGTTTGACCGGTTTAGCGTTTGGCATGATATTAAGTTTGTGTATGGCGATCTTCGGATCTAGTCCTGGCATATCCTCGTAGCTCCAGGCGAAGACATCGATATAATCATGAATAAGCTTGATCATGTCTTGCTTATCTGTTTCTGAAAGACTTTCGCTAATGAATATTGGTTTGGGGGACCCCTCTCCACCAACATTAATTTGGATCAATTTATCTTCAGTGGGAGGTTCTCTTTGTTCGAACATGAATTCCTATTGGTTATCTAATCTTTGAGCCCATTGTTCTGATTCGGGTGATATTTCAAAATTATCCTCATCTTCATCATTTTCTTGCGGGCCATCGACAGAAACCATATTGATGGAAAAAATAGAACGATAAAGATCGCCAATACTTGTGTCAGAATCCCAAGAGAGGGAATCGAAAGACTCAGATTGTTCGTCTCCATCGGATTCTGAATCCTCATGGACTGTATTGATAAAAGAGATAGAAGCAACGTAACATAGACCACATTTTGTCCATCCGTATTTCAATGGAGGAATTCGAACAGGCATTCTTCTTCCTTTTCCATTATTGAGGCTGGTTCTGAAGTCATAACCCATATTCTTGATGATATTTTTGGACTGCTGACTATAGCGACGTAGTTGTAGTCTTCCAGTATCGTCGTTTTTGTCATCTTCTTCCAGATTAGGAGGATTCTGGGGTCCTTTATAGAAGAATATTGGATTTTCTCCCAACTTTCTAATAGGGACTATGAAGTATGATTTTTGTATAGACTCTAATGATACTTCTGTGTGAAGAGTTTGAACAACTCCTATGGTTAATGGCTTTAAGCTATCTAGCAATTGTAAATAACTTTGTACATGATTACAGACATCAATAGACTGTAAAGGAGAAGCTTCATTAATATTAGATGTTGTATTTACAGAAGAAGGCTGGGCCTTATCAGACTTAGTCAAACTAATGACTAAAGGAAGAGAGAAGAAGAGCGATCAGAAGTTTTGTTTCGATTCAGATCGATAACAAAAGGCTCAGAAGAGGTGAGCTCCCTTGAAGAAGATCGTGGATAAGTAGTACGTCCACTGACCGGAATGACTAGAGTATCTGGTTTAGTCTGAGAAGATGAAAGGGGAGTAGTACGTCCACTGACAGGAATTATCAGCAAACTTTGTGGAGCTTGAGAAGACAATGCAGTAGTACGTCCACTAACATGAATTATCAATGAACCTTCTTCAGATGGTTTAAGAGACTACGGATGAGTGATACGCCCTTTTACAGGAATAACAAAGGTGTCGACTTTTGATGTCTCATCATCGTCATCCATAGCTTGCAAGACTTTTGAGTATTCATCTTTGTACATGCGAGCGTCATTGAAGTAAGCTTCGACTCCTCTGAATGGATAGAGATCTGCCACTTCCTTTTGAACCTCTCCATTATCATCAACATATTTGAAGCATTGATGAAGAGTCGAAGGAACAATATTATGTTCATGCAAGAATGGTCTCCCCAATAGAGCATTGTATGAGCAACCATGATTGTCGATGATGTAGAAAGTAACCTTAGTGCGAAGATCGCCTATTTGAAATTTGAGGCGAATCTTACCCAAAGGCTCACTTTTTCCTTGATTAAATCCCAAGATGGTAGTGATAGTACTGGAAAGACTATGCACGGGTATTTTCAGTACATCTAGCATAGTCTTTGGCATAATACTGAGAGCGGATCCTGGATCAATCAGTAGACGATCAACCTTCATAGAATCGACATATCCTGTATAGTATAAAGGACGGTCATGTCGATTATCCTCTAGCAGCATATCGTCCTGCGTAAAGGTAATGTTTGGAATGAATTCCAATACATTATGGCAATGAAGACGAGAGACTGGTTCTATTTCCAGCTTCTTGAGGAAAGTTAGACAGGTTTCTGCTTGCAACAGCGCTTCACTCATAGTTTCTCGAGTCTCTTTAGAGAGGCGTAAGAGCTCGAAGATTGACAATTTAGCTGGTGTATTGGCTAATTGGGCCAATATATCAAAATTATAAGGCCTTTCAAGTCCGGTAGGAAATGACTTCTTCAATGGTTTGTCGAAATGGACTTGTTGTTTGCCTTTATCAGCCGCTGTTGGTTTAGAAGGAATTGTCTCAACAGAAACATTTGAAGGTTCTTCATTAGGGATTGTTGTTGGAGTTGTAACTGGAGGGACATCAGGAGTTTCTTCAGGAATTTCAGCATAATCTTTCAGATATATTTTTCCTGACCGAGTTCCAGCAAGAACTTCGCCTTCAGGCTTAGGTTCAGGGTCTACCGAAACCATGTTGTAATTCTTCATCTTGCTCTTGGCTCTTTTGTGCTTGATGAGAGTTTCATTTCAGAAACCAAGGCCAACACGAGATTGATTATGTCTCATAGTGATGGCTAAAGGTGCTTGGAGTCCTTTGCCTGAGTTTAAACCAGGAGCAGTGGCTAGATCATAACCCATCTTCGCCATTAATTTACAAGATTGTGAACTATATAGGTGGAATGCAGGCTTGTATCTATCTTCAAACCGAGGTACAACTTTTACCTCCGTAGGGGGTGAATTTCCTGCCAAGATAAAAGTAGGGGTTAGAGAAAGATTGGGTGTGATACTAGAAGTCACATTACACGACTTAGTCTTTCCAGGCTTCTTTTTAGACAAAGAAGTCTTCCGAGGAGAAGAGGAAGATGTCTCGAACTCTGTCATTAAATCCGGATGAATCAACATGATCTCTCCCTTCTTAATTGAAACAGGAACAAGTCCTTCATTCTGTGCAGGTGGGATGTTCACAATTTTCAGAGTTGCTTTGGGGATATGAACAATCCCACTTTCCACCATTAATGGAGGGAAGTCACCAAACTGTATTGAAATTACATTTGCTGTAACTGTCTTGTCTTTAGGTGTCAGTGTCACAGCTCCTGATTTAATCATTTCCTGGATCTTTCCTTTTAATACATAGCAAGACCGGATTGTATGACCCAGCATTCTATGATATGGACAGTATTTTGGATGATCCGTCTTGTTGGCTTCATCAGGCTTTTTGATTTCTGGCAATTGAATCTTGTTACCTTTGAGGAAGCATTCAAAGATACCCTGAACATCGTCATCGTCGAAAGAATACTCTTCCTTCGGTCGAGGAGGTCTCTGTTGTTGATTTGTTGGAGCTGGTGTAGCTTGAGCAGACATTACCTCTTGATTTTTGCTTTGTAGATTGACTTCGAGAGTCTCTTTTCCTTTGTGAGTGTTGGGTCGAGCATTATTACCAGTACTCTGATTTGACTCCTTGGGAGTCATTTGTACCCCCAGGCCTTTGAATGTCTCAGCACTGACTTCAGCGGCTTTGGCACTGACGATGAAAGAAGGCCAGTCTTGGAATTGAGTGGACCCTGTCCACATGCTGATGATTGGTAAGAGATTTGACTTACAAGTATCGATAGTAACAGCATCGGGAGTTCCGAGAGGCATTTTGAGGGCTTCTCTTCTGAATCTTTCAATGAAGCTCTCCGTGCTTTCATTATTATTCTGTTTAATTCTTATAAGGGCTGACATGGTCATATCGTTGACGCCTTCATAGAATCGTTCTAGAAACATCTGTTTAAATCCAGCAAATGAAGTAATACACCCATCAGGAAGACTTCGATACCATTCATAAGCGGCTCCTTTAAGACAACCGACGAATACCCGAGTGAGGAGAGCATCGCTTGGTTGCAACTGATCAGTCATTACCTCAAAATGATTAATGAACTGACTTAGGGAAGTAGTCCCATCAAAGAAAGAGATGGTCGGTGGTTTATATTTCGGTGGATATGATACTTCCTTCCATTGTATGGGATAAGGCTGCTTGATACCCAATCTTTGTAAGCCATCTTTTTGTTTGAATGCTTCGAACTGAGACCGAAGATTTTTCAACTCTTCAGTGACAGCTCCGGAAGATTGCGGTGTTGTTAATTGTTGAGTATAATTGGGAGGAGGGACTGCAGCATATGTACCACCCCCAGCTCCAGACTGACTTGGAGTGGTTTGTATAGGAACATTAGACTGTATCCCTGGAATAGTAGAAGGTTCCAGGTTTGGGGCAACAGGAGTATTTAATACTACTGGCGGTGCTGTTTGTTGAACTTGTTGAGTTCGCTGTTGAGCTTGCATAAGAGTATACATAGCAGTCAATGTATCTGCCATAGCTCGTAACTGTTGTTCCAAAGAAGAAATTCTCTGTTCATGAGCTTCAGTACTAGTTGAAGGTTCGTGATTGCCATCTACCTTATAAGCGGTAATCGTTCGAGGAATAGACGATGAAACAGTCTGTTCTGAATCATCGCTGTGAGAATTAGCCTCTTTTCCAGGGCTATTTACGGGGGTCAATACCGGGAAGTTGGACTCTCCAAGGAAGTCCTCTGTGATCTCTGGATTATCATTTGGATTAGAAGAAAAAGAGATCCTGGTCGACGCTCCGGTCCTGGATCGGGTGCCGAGGTAAACACCATCTTCAGAATCTGACATAGCATCAGATCGTATTCTACCCCCAATGTTTCTGGAGGTCATGTTGACAGAAGCATAAAGAGGTTCATCTTCATCCGGTATTGGTTCATATTGAATCCGTTCGAAAACAGATCGTCTTTTTGGTGAACAACAACATTGAATCACAACCCGAGGTTGGAAGTTACAACCACGCTTTTTATGGCAAATATGAGCAATGTCATAGCCAGATGGAGTGTCGATTCTCCGTTTGTTTTGTAAATGTTCCCTAAGATCTGTAGGAACAGATTGGGAAGTACTTGAAGATAGTTTCTGTATAGAAACTTGTCTTTTGTTCTTCTGTCTTCTCGGTTCTTGAGTGTATAAAGACTGATTAATTTGAGTGATGTAGTTCTTGGCATATTCTGCATCAGGGTCTAGTATACTTGTCTCAGTTTGATAAGGCTTCTTTAGACCGGAAGTAGAACCGAGATGATTCCGGTTAAGCTTGTTACGAAGATCCGTAGGAGATAAGACTTTAGTATCAGTCTTGGATACTTGTAATTTGCCTTTATCAGATCGGAAAATTTTGAAAGAAGGAAGATGGACATTATTCCAACTGGGAGTCGGTAATAATCCATCTTTAGAGGAAGTAGCCAAACGGCATTTTCCTTTGTTTGATCTAGTAAAATTACTAGTCAAATTAACTCCAGAGGTAAAGACCTTAGGAGTAGAGGAGTTGACTAAAGAGTCTTTCTCCTTAGTTGGCACAAGATGTGCAAGTTGTGGGGGAATCATTTGTATGTTCTGTGGAAGAGAACCCCCAGCCTGCTTTTGAGAAATAGTCAAAGGACTGTATTGGTTGGCATACGCTGACTTCAGTTTGGAATTTTGGTCATACGCTGCCTTTTTACTAGCATACGCTGACTTTGGCTTAGCATACGCTGCCTTTGCCGCACGCTGCTCTTGGACTTCCATACGCACAGAGTCTTTAATGGCTAAAGAGCCGACTGCTGTCGTAAGGGTAGAAGGACAAGAGACTTTGACATGTCCAGAGATGGTTTTCCTTAGACACGCTGACTTGGTTAAAGAACCCACTTTGTCAGCGTGACTAGAAGAAGCCACTGTTGTCGTGTTCAGAGAAGCCGAGGCATGCTTCGTTGAAGTTGAAGACGTATTCTTGTCAGCGTGAGTGACAGAAGCGTCTCGGGCCGTCGAAGAAGACTTAGGGACATAGACAGAGTGTCCCTTCTTCTTGGCAGCAGGAAGAGCGGAGGAAGCTGTTCGGCCCTCCTTCGTCTTGAGCATTTCTTCGTAAGCAGATTGATCGAATTGTACGACCATCATCTTCTTCGTCGAGCCGATCGACGAAGTATCGCATTGAGTTGTTGCTATCTCGTTAGAGGAGACAGCTATCCCCAGCAGAGTCGCCAATTTGTTTTCCATAAATAAATTTACTTTATTTATTATATTTCTGGGAAAATTACAACTATAGGAATCTAATCTAGAAGACGATTACTTTATCCCTTGGACGATGCGATGAAGAAAACTCGAACTTCGAAGAACTTGGACAACAACTGGACAATCTCTTTGTTCTCTCTGAATTGACTGTTGTTCTTGATGAAGATGAAGAAACTCTCTTTTATAGAGTTCTGGATAACTGTTCTGAAGCATACGCTCAGTCAGTTACTTGACGTGTGCATAACTGCAGGGACGCGTGGCGAATTCTGATGAAGACACATTAGAGTGCGGTTGAGAGTAGTGGGATATATCTAGGAGAGATTGATGGCATGGATGCCACGTTGTATAACTTCTGAGTAAGTGGGTAACTGAATACAGGACACGTGAGAACGTGCGTTGACTGTACGTTTGCAGTCATCTTGAACGCATTTGCTGTGATACGCTGTCTTTATTGAGGAGGAGTCATACAAAGCTGATACGCTCACTTGGTTGGCAAGGAGTCGTATGAAGTCCATACGCTCACTTAATTGGCAAGGAGTCGTATGAAGTCCATACGCTCACTTGATTGGCAAGGAGTCGTATGGAGTCCATATGCTCACTTGATTGGCAAGGAGTCGTATGGAGTTCATACACTCACTTGATTGGCAAAGAGTCGTATGGAGTTCATACACTCACTTGATTGGCAAGGAGTCGTATGGAGTCCATACGCTCATTTGATTGGCAAGGAGTCATATAGACACATGGCCGTCCTCAATCTTCTCAAATACGCCATATCTTCTAATAACTGACAAATATCTCTCGAGCGTCGTATTGCAGATATGATGGCTGACAGACTGTCATAAATGTCAGTAATGATGGCTGTGCATTTATGATGGCTGATGAGCTGTCCTCGTAAGAGACAAAATTAATTCTCGAAAACCCATACGACGGCTAATCTTCATAGGGCACCTGTCTTTTGCACGAAAGATGAAGTGTCAGATTCATCCTTCATTAAATGTCTGCTGTGCTATCATTTCAAGAAATAATAAAGTATTCACTGAGCGTATAGCTTTGACTGAGCGTATGGCCTTGAGCGTATGGCTTTGGCTGAGCGTATGACTTTGGTTGAGCGTATGACCTTGAACGTATGGCTTTGGCTGAGTCTTATGTCAGCGTGTCATAATTTTTCACACCCTACAATGGGCAGGAGACATCGGCGGGTGCGGAGCTTTCCTCGAACGTGCTAAGGCGCGAAGCTAACTCTGGAGCCTTGGATCATTGCAAGGAGCTGAAGCACCATATACAGGACATAATGTATCGGAACATCGTCGTGAATCATTCCATCTTGTAAGCCACTTAGCACGCCTTTTATGTTTCAGAAAGAGAGATAGAGCTTGAGCGACTTGTAATCTTAGCCTAGCGCCGCTTGTAAACTTCGTGAATATCAATAAAGAGATTGAATTTGTTCCAACTTGTGTTCATTTATTTTTTGCTGCAAATAGGGACACTTTGTGGACTCTATAGCCTAGCTCAAATCGGCCGTTTCTGGACTTATCCTTGCACGGGCGCAACATAGGCCCGTGCGGCATCATGCCTTAGCGAGGACGATCGCTCCTACTGGAGCGGGACGTGACAGATTGGTATCAGAGCACGGCTTTACGTCCTTGGACTTCATTTTGATTCTTTCAGTTTTGAAAGCTCGTTTGGAAACACAAAAGTATACGCTCTCTCTCGTTGTGCCTTGGAATATTCCATACAATAAGTCTAATATTTTTAAAAGCTCGTACGAGTACTCGGTTGAACGGGATCGATAGGCGAAGGCCTTTGTGCCAAACTATAACGGACTTGAGTTGAAGAAAAACAAATGCTAAAAGTTAGCAAACACAATGCGTGCTTGAATAACATTATGCTGACAATAGAGAACGAGTACACAAGACCAAAGTATAGTTCGAACGGAATGGTTATGCATGCAACCTTTTGGCTAAGTTGTGCGGAGTATCACGCACCTAGACCTTCTGGTGCGAACGAGTTTGCAAACGAGATCGACTATCGCTCGGACGAGAATAAGTGAGACTTAGAATGTATGTCGATAGAGATGCTACTTGACCAACGCTAAAACGAACACGAGAATTATTCTTAGAGTTTGGGAAAACGGACGAACGCACCTTTGAACATGTCGATTGTGAATCGAATGACCTATTGAGGAATTGTAGAATGACTTGACCCCGAGTGGTGTATGTGATAGCTTCAAAAAAGAATAAGAGCGAGTGTCGATGACTAATCGAGTGGTTCGAACCCTGAGTGGTGTATGGACGACATAGAAATTGTTCGAGCAAGACAAAAGGACTTACGGATAGTACGAGTATGTCGGCAAGGGATTATATCATGCAAAGCCTTAGAACGAGTAACGCTTAGTTGGTTGCGACTTTGAGAGTCTCAAACACGATATTGTTTGGACGAATTAAGAATGCGTAGTTCAAATTATGAAACGGTTGAATGGAAATTCAAAATAATAAAGTAAATGGATGTGTTGGTCGAAGAAACGTAGTGGATCGTACATGCGATTTCGAATTTAGTCGAATGGATTGAAATTCTAGTTGAGACGAAATACTCAGATGAAACCGAAGTTAGCAAGATTAGAAGATAGCGTGCATGGAAAACGTTGGTTTGAAGATACGAGAATAACTAAGGATTTGGAATAGATGTTGCTCAACGACGAGTTAGCACGAGACAATGCGAATTGAGGAATTAAGTTGCACGACTCGAAATTTATTGCAAAAGGAAGATCGTCAGATTATGTACATCATCGATGGTATTGAGGCGTATCAAAGATCGATGTACGATAACTCGGGGATACTCTGATTCAATGAATGATGATCTTGTTAGAAGTTATTGTTTCAAAGGATGCTATGTTGGAGATTTTTATAGAAATGAATGTTTAGATGAAGAAGAGAAGTGACTTGATTGTTCTGTAATAACCACAACGACAACAATCTTGTCTTGTGCGAGCGCAACTCTAGCCTCGCACATGCGTCATGTCAGATTTGGGACGATTGTTCCGCGTAAGCGTTGGCATGGTGATTTATGTCCAGCAGGAATGATCAAACTCAAAATATTATGACATGACAATTTTTATTGCTACGACTTATGGTTTGAAGCGAAGATGAATTTGAGGATTGATCCGACTTATGATGGACGACTAAGTAAAATTCGAGGATTGTTAGGACATGCGATTGAAGAATAAGAAAACTTGAGAATTGAGTAGACCTAATCCGCGTATCGAAAATGAGTGAGTCTAAATTCAACGCAAGAGTTATGTCCCGATGCGGACGATTATTCTGCGGAAACGTTTACATGGTGATTCATGTCCGCCGTGGATAATTAGACTTGCGTGAGATCGGGGCACGATATATTGCAAGGCTAGACGACCTTGTGATCGACTACGTCAATTGGATAGGATAGATAGGTGAATTGTATTAAACATACATGAGAAGATAGACTATGATAATTGCTAGTGTGGGCGCACGATATTAACATGTCGATGATTTGGTTGAGGATAACCTATCGTAGGATGACATTTCTAACGAGCTCGGACTTGGAGCGGAGAATGTGTTGATGCGAATAGGACGAATACTGCTTGATGTTTAGAAATTGGAGTGAAATAAACTTGGGTAGAAACTCTCGTACAAACGAACAAATGGTTTGACCATAGGATTTGGGGCGAACGTCGTGCAATGACCTTGCACAATGAACCAAAAACTTTACTTGTAACTATGACCTTGTGAGATGACCTAGCGGATACACTACACCAAAAAAGGTATTTTCGAACAGTTTTTATATGTTTCTAATAATTTTAGGAACATATCGTAACCGTTCCTAAAAGTGGCGTTGCAATATTTAGAATAGTTATAAAGTGTTCCTATATTTAGTTTGGAACAGTTATAATGTGTTCCAAAATTCGATTTTGGAACATATAAAATGTGTTTCTAAATTATTTTTGGAACATCATTAAAACGTTTATAATTGGCATTTGGAAACGCTTTAAGCTCGTTCCTAAATATAATTTGCAACACTTTTGCATTATTCTTATGGCTATATTTGCAACACTTTATTAGCGTTCCTGTTTATTTTTCAATTTCATTTTTGCATTTCAATTTTTAGTTTGAACCATAATTAAATCTAAGATTTCTAAAATAAACATGGAAATACATAATAAGTGGTTACAATCAAATTTTTGAAGGTAGCACATTAAATGATGATATCAGGAATATAGGCACAGTGTACTATATCCATCCATTACCGTTTTTCACTTTTCTAAATCAAGTTAGGCTGAAGACACAAAATGAAGTAATAGCTTAAATACAACGGTAAATGAGAGAACATTTGAGAAAATTATTAACACAATAAAAAAACTCTTCCAGAGATCCACAATCTTACTCTTTTAAAACACATAACACTTTAGTATATTATTTCAAACAAACGCCAGTCAAAACTTTCCTTACAAACAACAATATAAACATCACTACAAGAGAAAAAGCAACTAAAGCTTTGCACAAGTCACAAATATTCACAAGAAAATTAAAATAGTTCAAAATTATTAAGAAATACATTATATGATAACATCATCTCTAGTTCCTCAAAATAAAACTAGGACAATTTAAAATCAAGCACCATCAAACTCCCCCCTAGATGTGAACTGATGGATGACCCAACTTCTGTAGTACACCTAATTTGATCTCTCCCTCATATAACATGTACGACAAAAGATCTTCTGATATCTTAAAACATATGTCAAAGTCTTGCCACCATCAACCGATATATTTACTGTCTTTATATAGCATCCACTAGCAAAGTGCATATTCCTTAAACAGAAATCTGCAATCCATCAAGATATGGAAGTTACTATCTCACATTTGCCAACTAGAGGAAAAAAAGTATATTAGAGAAGATCTTACAAACCTTTCCATGCTTAACAACATCTACATCCTCCAAGAACATATTGCCTGCATTCTCGCATGAATTTGTATATCAGATCCTTTGCCAAATTGGAATCCTAACAAAATTTGACTACTATCCAAAAAAAAATAATCAAATAAGGGTCAAGTTGAATGGTTACAAGAATAAAAAATAGCCAGAAAGGAATCGATATGTGACCCAAAATATCATGCTAGTACAAACTCCAACATGTCCGATGCATACTCGTATACCACAAAGGTGACGGCACCGGCTGGAGCGGATTTTACCATGAAGGGAAAGATGCCCTTGTAGAGACCAACCCAACCCTCCGTCTTCACTATGTGGCACAAGGCGTGGCACGTGCCCTTGTATGTCTATTTCTCTACTCTTGCCCCGTACTTCTGATGCCTCTGTAACAAGTCGATCCCTGGTAAGAGAATGGAATGAGAGTTCAACTCGAATTAAAAGAAAACAAGCATAAGAAAGATATTAACTGCAGGAAATATAATTTCACCAAGAGACGACTTCTTCCACCACTTACCACTTAATAGTGAAAGCTTTTCTAGCAACTTACGATTTGGCAAATAAACCATAACATGTCCATGATGTGGGAAATTAGAGTAATATGTAGTTAGGTCCTTCCATGGTCAAACTCAAACCTGAACATGAGAAACCATATGATGCATTTATCTTATTTGACGACTTACCCACACGGCTATAACTCCACTAGAGACCACAAGACAAACTACTTTTTTTCTAACAAAGACTGGTGGAAGAGTCGTTGCACATTTAGGATTCTCGCTCAGCTTTAAAGTACACCTCAACATATGGGTCCTTATGACTAGGGCAAGAGATGTGAGATTAAGGGCCAGTTTGGATTGCAGTTATGATTCATCCGAGACTCCATTTGGTGTCAATGTGAAAGGGGCCAGTAAAATGTTTTTCATTTCATACGGACTAGCATCCAGGAAATGGGCGTTTGGAAAATGAGAGGAACAAAATTGCAATCCAAACTAGGCCTAAAGCATTTAAAGTTTCGGAAGCTAGGTTTATACCTGAAACCTCTTCTTTACTACATCAAGAGGGTGACACACGGCTTTGGCACACGTTCATGTTGCAAAACTACAGATGAATGGCTGGAAGCTTGAAAGACTATTATCTTGCATGATTGCATTAAGATTCACGAATCTGTATCTATTCCACAACTGTTGATCTATTCCACAACTATTGATTAGGATTCTCCAACTCAAGATTTCTAGCTTTCTCTTTATATTCTAAGCCCTGCAAGAAGTTTCAACTAAGATTATAAAGGAACAATTCACAAGAAAGGGAAAAATACTTAATCGTAAGAACAAAATTGCTCAAATAAGTTTAAGATGGAAAAAAAAACATTTTTAAAGGCCAATATAGCATGGACAACAAGTCACATAGCCTTCGAGAAGCAAAAAAGGGGGAAAAAGGGGTAAGAAAGGGGGGGGGGGGGAAGTCAAGTAATAAGTGCCATTTGCCACGAAAAGGCAATCCAGTTTCGTAAGACTTGAGAGCAATCATAGTTCGTTATAAAGTCGACATATTGTTTTGAATCTTCTGAAAGATTTCTTAGACTTTCTACTTTGAGGGAAAAAAAACTTTTCTCACTCATTTTATTCCGCAACCACGATTCTTATTTGAAAATAAGTTGACCGTTATGTAACATCTTGTATTAGACATTCTATCATAATTATGACTACTATATTGTGGCATAAAAATAGAATGTGCATCTGTTTAGGAAGTAAAATGAATTCTTGCACCATAGAACATCAACATAATCACGTGGCATCGATTTAAAGTTCAATGGATTAGCAAGGAACATGCTCTCGCTTGTTGGAACTGCCCTTTGCTTAGGGGAGAACAACAAGAACACTTCTTCACAGAGGTTCGAGAGGAAGCAATCCTGCTTGTCAAATATGTTCTTTAGCTGAGTGGCAAAGTAAAGACAAGGATAGCACTCTGGCTTGTGCCAATGAGGATGGCACTTGCTTAATAGAGTGTGTCGGCCTCTTAGCTAAGGTACATGTCACTATTTTGTCGTTAGATGTAGTATAATCTTCATTTGTGTGAGAACATGTTAAAGTCGATTGATATCTGCATATGCAGGCATGGTATCTTCAACTCGCTATGTCTTGATCAGATGTTGACTAAACAACAGAAAGAAGGAAGCTACAACTGAATCAATCCAATATTCCAATCCTTTCAGTATTTTTGACTTAATAGTACACTGAATTTTGGTATACTCCATGATTTAAGAGTTTAAGTTTCATATGCAGGAAGTACTTCGCTGTACTTTTGAGGAATCTAATATTATCATAAACAGATTGGGCATGAAGCATTCAAAAAGGCAAAGAGAGACTAATTTATATTGAACTTGGAAATACATGATTATCCTGAACAATGTTTTTCAGCAATTATTTTATTTGCATCAGCTAATAAGGCTCGTTTCTCACAATTACATGTACGAGTGATTAAATGAAACTGCCTGATAAAAAATGTATCATGTTATCGAACAATGACTACTTGCTTCTTTATTACAACTAAAGTTAAATATCAACAAACATGCAGAATGTTACACTGGACACAGATTACTGTCTAAAGATGCAAGAAAGTATAAATTGATGAGCAAAAGGATCTAAATATACAAATACACAGAAATAGTAATTTCATGTAAAATGCCTACAGTTATATATTATTTGCAATGCGCTTGTTGTTAAAATAACTAGCATTGATTTTTAGTAAAACACAACTTACTTTGATCTTCTCAAAACCTTGTGAAAACATTCTGATGCTCATCCCCTTCTTGAGCACATACTTCATTTAAACTTCCAAGACAGACTTCAAACACATTATCTAGAAGGATACTACTAGCTTGGACATCTCTAAAGCAATAAGAGAAGAACAGTTAGAGTTCTGCTTGAATTACTTAAACTTGGGAAAATTAGTCATCTGATCGTGTTTAGAATCAAATATAAGTACATGGAGGATGGAGGTAAAAAAAATGCATAAATAGATGTGCTCATGATTCTTGTGAATATACTCTTCTATTATTTGATACTTCTATTGAGTTTCTTCTGTATCAAACTTCAAAAAAATAAAACAAAACAAAATAAAAATAGTGCTTCACGCTACCTGGAGTTTAAGGGACATTACTAGATATTACATGAAATTATTAAGGACTATGTTGACTGGTGAATTTGAATAAACTAGTGTAGCCACTACATCGAACTCGGTGCTATTAAGATTTGACCAAGAAGAAAAATTGAAGCTACTAATATTCCTTTATGTTTTCGTGTAAAAACTACTGCAGACAGTTCAAATCTAGAAATATGTTAATAGTTGTTCTTTCAACTCGTGAATTAGTATTGCACAACATCCACAAATTGACCAACTGACCAATTGTAGCTAGTCAACATATCAAGCCAGGCACTTAGCATCGCTGTGTCCGCCACCACAAGCCCTATTTTAGGAAATCCTCAACTGTAAAGCAAAGAACAAACTCTCTAGTAGAAACAAGTTTAAAAATCATTGATATCACGTGGGAATACTAGGATACAACATTCTTGTCACAATATATCACATTAATTCTTTGACCTATTAACTTTTTAAATGTACAGTACTAAGTTCAAACAATAATCAACAATCATACTCCTCAATGTCAGATGCACATAAACTGTGCACATTATGCATATGTACTCTGAATTGAATCTTATTATTTTGGATCACACAAGCTAGTTTCTATCATACCAGAACGAATTGGATCGAACAACCTAGCTAATTTTACTCTACTCAAGCATTTCGACAAACATATTATGTGTACAAACTAAAGGGGTGATGGAGATGTTCCTCCTTGCCCGTAACAAATCCTTCTATATGTACCACAGATTTTCCTCGACGGCATTAGACGACGACCTCCTCCTCGGGGACCTCATCCCGGACCATAGAGATCGATCTATTCCCCAAGTATGACGCGTCGACGGGATCAGACCCTTGGGATCGATCCATTCCTCTGTGGCACGTCGGTCGGAGGAGTGCAACCTATGCATCTCGAACTCCTCCTTCTTCTCCAATGAATATTCAACACAAGAAAAACCATCAGTAACACTTTTGAGGAATTAAGAATTAGATGAGAACCTTATGCATAATCACGAATAAATTATAGATGAAGAAAAAAATGTTACAAGATGAACTACAAATGAGAGGAATTTGGAAAATTGTAGTTTAAGAGTAGAGAAAGCTCCATGAGAGAAAGAGGGAGCAGAGGGAAACCTGAAAATAAGTGCGGGAGAATTACAATTTTTGTGGAATACATATAATCGATGAGCAGGTATTTAGGTTAGAATAAAGAATTGGAACACTTCTCTTCTTAATCATGTGATTAATATGTGTGATTGAACGCAAACAAAAACATTTATTGACCGTTCCAAAACATAAAATTTTAATTTAATTTTAAGTAAATTAACTTTAGGAACACTTTAGTTGTTTGGAATATTTAACACATGTTCCAAGGTCTAGGAACACATATAAACCGCTCCAAAATCTAAAATACTAAATGTTTCAAATTACCCTTTTTGGTGTAGTGATAGGCGGACGACCCTATGCCGAGTGATTGAACCTGTGTGACTGACATTTACAGTATCGTCTGGACGGATAATAGACTTGCGCACAAGACTTAGAGTAGGACGTAGAACTGGGAGTGTGTGTGAACGACGACGAGATTGGCCCTAAACAAAGTGAATGATATGAAATCGATATTGTACAAGTAAAGTTGGTATAACGAATTGAATCATTGATTGGAAGACGTACTCGATGATAGTGCAATACTTGGTCTCGAATCGGACGGAAATTACTTAGACTTGGTCGACTCCGCTAAGAAGAAATCGTATTGATTTCGTAGACAAGAACGCTTGAGAAACGAATGAGATCATCTCGAGGATCGAGATAAACGATAAAGAGACGCACATGAGTTCGGTTTTAATCGAAGTTAGTAAAACGATCGGCAAATCAAAACTATCACGAGTAGCTTGTCCGACTTCGCTAATCGCTAAGCTTGGTTGAAATGTACATATTCAAAGGACGTGTTGAATATGTGCACGATCCAAACTCAGTGATATGATGAACTCGAATGCAGCTGCAAGTGGGTATTGAGATGCGCATGAACGAATGAGTGAGTTAGCCTCAGCCTATGACTTATGTTTGATGAATTATAACGCACCTCGTACGGCCATTACATTCCTATGACACGACGAAATAGCAACCAAGTCGAAGAAACACGACGATTGAATAAGTACCATCAACTCTAAAGTGAGTAAAAAGTCATTCAATAAAATTGACCAAACGTATGTGACACAAAACTTAGAAAGGTACCGAGTGTAGTTCGATGTCATCGAACGTTGAAGCCGTTCGATAGAAATTGTCAAAGATACACGCACGACATGAGTTAAGGGACGGTAGGATGACTTGCACTCAGGAATTCTCGAGGATGAGACTTGTTTTGAGTGGTGCATTATGTAATGAGCCGCTCCGTCCTAGCGAAATGCCGATTCAAACGGCAAGTGCAACGACTCAAACGAGCCATCGACTCGAAGAGTTGCGTCGACCCGATGAAGAATCGATACAAGACTTAAATTGGCCCGTCAAGGATGAATCCAGACTTCGACTTTCAAAGGCGCGCTCAGAGTATCGTTCGGCTGATGCGAACATCGCTAAGGTGGGTGGCTCCGATGAACCCGTCTTTACTTTGCCTAGACACATAACAATACGGACACTATTGCTAGAATCGCTAGGCAATAACACTGCACATGCTAATAAATGACTCAACGCGCCTAGCTAAGGGAATAATCCCTTCTCGTATGCTTGTATAGAATATGGAAAAGAATATGAAAAATTTAAGAACTCTCGTACCGCACTCCATGCTCGTGCTAAGGCACAGGCTTATATTCAAGTTCCTTATGCATTCAACAATGAAACAATAAATGATTTACAATAATAAAACAGAAGACTATCGACATAGTCATTCCGAGTAGCGTATAGCAACATTGGAAGACTTCGGGACCGATGGGTCGCCAAGGCAACTCCCGCACGGAGAGTTGCATAATGTATGAATGAAAGAATGAACGAATAAGTGAATGAATAAATCAACGAATGAATGAATGAATATGTGAATGAATCAATGAACGGACGAATAAGTGAAAGAAAGAATGAATAAAAGATAAGAAAGAAAGGAATGGTTAGCGACAGGTATGACGGGGACGTACATCGGGGCTTGCTACCCGCGCTGCACGGACGCCGCCGCCAACCTGGTCGATAACGCATTATGGATCACAGACAGCCTACGGCTCAGGGACAGGCCGTTAAGTTAAAATGATAAGACAATACGAAATGGTCACGGACAATCCACTCGTATACGGGGGGTAGAAGTAATAAGGGATTCCAAAGGCATCGATCAACGAGACATCGTGGCCGGCCTAGGCAAAATCATGGCTTACGGGCTGCTTGGGTGTGGGCTCGGACATTCCAAGTAGACGTAAGTGCGAGATATTTCAAAAGACTATCAAGGTGTACCAGCCATCACGCTATAATAGGTGAGAATACCAAAGGCAAATATGTCCAAATTGGCTTGTGATGCCAGCTATCGGTGCATATAAATTAAGTGGACTTTGCTGGTGGCAATCCACGTACAAGTCCTTACGTAGAAACAAAGTAGTCTAAGTTAACTGAATGAAGCGCCTTCTGAACAGGCTTGAATATAACACACCAAATGATCGAGAGTACTTCGTACAAATGAGTTAGAAAATACGCCTACGACATGCTAGGACCTGAGACAGGGACACGCCCTTGACATTGAATGTTTACGTGAATTGCATTAAGTTATTACATATGAATTATTGCCTAACATGGTATATTTTGGACATGAAAGACCGGACGATAAGTATGGGTAAGTCGTGCATGTATTTTCATACAACCACTTGAAATCAGTAACACGAGATAGGTTATGATATGTGCCATAGAATTGATCCTAAGACAAGATTAGAAAGATAATTCATGATAGACGGTGCACAAAAGTAAATAAAACGTGTTTGGTAATGATAGCATTGTGGGCGAGCTAGCCTCTCCACCAGTTTATAACAATGTACTGATAACCCCACAGTTTGCTTACAGGGGGCAGGAGACGTCGGTGGGTGCGGAGCTTCCCTCGAACGTGCTAAGGCGCGGAGCCAACTCTGGAGCCTTGGAGTGTTGTAAGGAGCTGAAGCACCATATACAGGACATAATATATCAGAACATCGCCATTAATCATTCCATCTTGTAAGCCACTTGGCACGCCTTTTATATTTCAGAGAGAGAGCTGAGCGACTTGTAATCTCGGCATAGCGCCGCTTGTAAACTTTGTGAATATCAATAAAGAGATTGAATTGTTCCAACTTGTGTTCATTTATTTTTTGCTGCAAATGGGGACACTCTTTGCGACTCTGTGGCCTAGCTCAAATCGGTCGTTTCTGGACTTAGCCTTGTACGGACACAACCTAGGCCTGTGTGGCATCACACCTTAGCGAGGACGATCGCTCCTACGGAAGCGGGGCATGACATGCTATATGTTGAAATCAAAGAAGGATAGACAGTACTACAATGGGGGGGTGTTCCTCATGTTACAGTGATTCGACGCCATGATGAGGACGGATAGGGGTAAAGCCTCGACCTTGTAAGGCATGTCGTTGCGGTATAACACCGCAAGGGAGCCTAAGGCTTCATGCTGGATAGTATGGTACTCAAAGAGGCTGTGACCTCATGCTACAGTAGTTTGACACTATGATGAGGTTCCTGGTAGGGGTAATGCCTTGGCTTGAGGCTATGTCATAGCGGCGTAGCATCGCTAGGGAAGCGCAAGACTTCATGCCATGTCTCTATAATAAAGAGCTCACCTATAGTGTGGGACAGAGATAACAGGCCGTCTCTTGAGGGTAAACTTGTAGACGCCCAAAATTATACACTAAAATCAGGTTGGCACAGGGTCTTTAATGTGCAGCCAGAAGCACATGTAACTATATTATGTGAGTGAAAATAATTTTAGTTATGGTGCAGAATTTAAGGCTTAATCCATTCTTGTGTTATAGTCTGTCATTTGACCCATGCGATAAGATTCAAGTCGTTATCGACATCTCTCCTAATGCATGATGGATAGTTACTGTGGGAAACACTCAACTCCATATATCGAGATATGTGGGAGATTGTTGGAGCATTTCCTTGACATGTAGAGAGCTTGCTCTCAACATGTCTAGTGAAGTTTAGTCCCACATTGGAAAAGCAACATAAGGTATCTCAATATATATACTTACTATATGTTGTTGAGTTATGCACATGGGGTAGTGACCCTAAGGAGGGAACCATGTGGGTGATTATACTAGGAGGTAAGGTTAAGTCTCCATGGTAAAGCTTAAGCTTTTTGCTCTTGGGCGAATTAATTTTCGTTGGAGCTAAGCCCCGTAGGGGCTTAACGACTCGGACTCGGCCTCATGAGACGTAATGTGGCATTTTGTTGACGTACTTTATGTACGTCAGCATCGTCGCTTGGCGCATAGTATTCTTAAGTTGCGTTCGTTGTGCGAACCACTTGCGTAGCCGTTCGCGCGGCCCGATCGTTCGGCCAGATGGCACGATAGTTTGTGCTGCCAGATGGTGCAGCAGTTGGCGCAACGGCTGGCCTGGGGTGCCCGCGGTGCGCATGTGGCACATGTAGCACGGTGCGTAGTTGGCGTAGGTAGCACAATGCGCGTGTGGCGCTGGTTGCGTAGGTAGCGGCGAGCGTGTGCCGCAAGTGTGCAGTTGCACAGTTTGTGCTGTGCGCGTTTGGCGCATATGACTCAAGTTGTGCAGGTGGCGCGTGTTGTGCGCCAGTTGGCTCAGATCGTGTTTGTGCACGATTTGAGCAGTTACAGTACATTCGGGGCAATTTTTTCTATGTCCCGAATGTTCTGCTAACTGAACAGTTACAGCACGAGCCTATATAAGGTTCTCTTCTCTCTCTCTCTCAGTACACAAGTGTTCATAACACATTCCTTACAAGTTTTACAGAGTTTGAGAGAGGAGAAGCAGAGCACCAACGCCACTTAGCGCAGGAGTCACTACCAAAATCAGTCAATTTAGCGAAATTTTTAGCGACTCCATGTAAGAACGTCAGTAATACTTAGTATATTAGCGACGTATTTTATTAATGTCGCTGAACGTCGTCAGAAAAAAATTAGCGACGTTTAGCGACCTATAGTGACTACTTAAAAGCGTATTAGAAAGTTACGTACCTAGACGTCGCTGAACGTCGCTAATGTTTAGGATATTAGCGACGTTCAGCGACGTCCTTTGATGACGTCGCTGAATTTCGTCAAATAGGGCTCCCTGTTTTGAATTTTAATTTTTCCCTCTCCCCTCCCAAATTTCTAATTCCTTCTCTCCCAAATTCCCTCGATCCCCCGCCCCTCCCGCATCCCTCCCTCCGGCCCTCGACGAATCCCCCCTCTGCGACCTAACCCATCCCCCCTCTGCGACCCACTCCCCCCTCGGCCCCTACCCTCGGCGACCCCCTCGGTGCCCCACTCCCCCTCGGTGACCCCTTCGGTGCCCCGCTCCCACCGGCGACTCCCTCCCCATCGAGCCGTTTCCCGGCGACCCCTTCCCGTCGAGTCGCTGCCCCGACCCCCTCCGGCTCAGGTACAGGGATCAGCTTACTAGGTTATAGTAATGGAAATTTTTGATTACTTGTTTAGTAAACCTCTAACTTGACTACGTTGGATATATATAAATTTTTGACTAAATAGCTGAGCTTGAATGGTTTGAGGACTGTGTTTCTACAGTCTAGAAATTCATACCAGATTAGTAATGGTGATTTGCTCAGGTTGATATATGCTTCAGTATATACATCCTTGGTGGTGAAGGATAATTCGTGGGGAAGAACAGTAGTTTAGAAAGGGCTAAAGTTGAGAGTTAACATCAATTGGTTGTAATGAACCTTACCTGGGAAATAGAGTATCAATATTTATTGATACGAATGGTTGTGGAGATAACAAGTTATCTTAAGATTGATCCATTCAGATACTAGGAATAAGTATCAGAAAGGAAAGGTTTCCTATGTCAGGTTACAGCCTTTGATACTCTATTACGTATCAGTTATGCCATACTTACATTAACTCTACTTTATAAGTAAACTTGAATTCCTTAACCTAATGCTTAGTTAACAAGTTGATTTTGGTCATAAATTGCTTAACAGATAAGAACATTGGTTAGATTGTTCAGGGAACAGTGAACTTACAATAGGTGGATTGGACTGAGGACTTCTAGGGTTTGCCAAAGTGATTGGGCAAGTATGGGTTATAGGATGGTTAGTAGAAGTTTGGGTAGCATGCCAAATATTAACAATGGAGTCATTGACTGATGTTAGCTTTTTTTATAATGCATAGGGTAGCATTCAGGACTATTATTATGACTATCTTATAGTTATTTTCCTTTAGCTAAGCTATACTACTTAGGCAATGTTACTACTTGAATGTTGACCAACTGACTACGAGGCCAAGTATCCTAGTATCCTTGTATCCTAGTATCCTTGTAATAGAGTATCCTAGTATCCTTGTATCCTAGTATCCTATTATCCTAGTATCCTAGTACCCTTGTAATAGAGTATCCTAGTATCCTTGTATCCTTGTATCCTAGTATCCTTGTAATAGAGTATCCTAGTATCCTTGTATCCTTATTGTTTGTATCCTAGTATCCTCTAATAGAGTATCCTCTAATAAAGTATCCTAGTATCCTTGTTGTTTGTATATTTGTCTGACAGGTTTCTCGTTATCACACATCTGTCTGTTTTTATATTTTTACTTGTTCTCCCTATCACATATATTGTTCATTATTAGACTTCAAATGGAGACTTGAGAGCTTCTTGTGATACATTATCAGAGGACTACACCCTAAGGTCCAAGCCCGAGCTTGCTAAACTTTATACATAAGCCCATGTCCATGTTTGATATGGACACGAATCTACCAAATTTATTGATTAAACACTATGCTAAAGAGACTAGGATTAATATTGGCGAAAATACTGACATATATTACGTCTTCATATTTAAACCTTTAACTTGACAATGCAAGACTTTATTTTTTGACATGTTATAAATAGCTCATCTCTTGGATAAAGAGGATAGATACATTCATATGCATGTGTTTCAACGATGTGCTTGTATCCATCTTACAGAATTATCCTCAAATAGATATGGAGATGAATTACTATCTGCAGAATCGTTCGTGGATGTACAACCATCATCCTAATGACATGTGTGATGTGCGGGATGAATTCATAGAGGGTGTACAACAGTTCCTGCAGTTTGCCAAGGCGTTCCATCAATACATGGACGGTACCAAAATTAAGTGTCCGTGTGTGAGATGTCGCAACTTGAAATATCATCCAGAAGTGGAAATCACGTATCATTTATACTCGAAGGGTTTCACGTCGAATTACTATTAGTGGAGCGCACATGGAGAACTTGTGTCCTTAGCATCGGAGTATGAGCCATATGTGGATGTCTACAACCATAGTGCTTACAACAATGGGTTGGTGAACATAGTTTTTGACGCGGCGAAACCTAGTTTCGATCCGGCCAATCATGATACACCTGAGGAGACACCGAATGCCGATGCTGCAAAGTTCATGGAGTTGTTGGAGAATGCAAGGACTCCATTATATCTTGGTTGTGAGGATCATTCACCGTTGGAGGTGGTTACAAGATTGTTGAGTATCAAGTCCGATTTTAATATGTCGCAAGATTGCTACAACCGACTTATGGAGTTGATTATAGAAATATTGCCTGAGGGTGCTAAGTTACCTAAAAACTTTTACCGGTCTAAGAGGATGGTGAGATCGCTCTGGATGGGATATAAAAAAATGATGTATGTCGTAACGGGTGCATGTTGTACTACAAAGACGACAAGGATATAGACGCCTGTAGATTTTGTGGTGCTGATCGCTACAAGGGCAGTGGTAGAGAAAAGTCTGTCGGTGAAAGGAAGCCTATCGATTCGATGTACTACTTGTCGTTGATGCCGCGGTTGCAGCGGTTGTTTATGGTGAAGGAAACTGTAGAAAATATGAGTTGGCATAAGCGAGAATAGACCGAAGGAGTGTTGGATCACCCATCTGATGTAGAAGTATGGAAGCACTTTGATCTAGAGTATCCAGATTTTGCTTCTGATCCGCGTAATGTCAGATTGGGTCTCTGCTCTGACGGTTTTACCACATTCGGACTTTCGGGATCCCAGTATTCGTGTTGGCCTGTGATCGTCACTCCGTATAATCTACCGCCTTGGATGTGCATGAAGTCTCCATATATGTTCCTCACCGTTATTATCCCAGGTCCGAACAATCCGAAAAGGAACATCGATGTGTATTTACAGCCATTGATTGATGAGTTGAATCAGCTGTAGGAAGTAGGTTCCAACACGTACGATGTATCTAGAAAACAAAATTTTTAGATACAAGCAGCACTTATGTGGACCATCATTAACTTTTTGGCCTATGGTATGTTATCTGGATGGAGCATGCATGGTCGTCTTTCATGTCCGTATTGCATGGACCGCACTAAGGCTTTCCGTTTGAAATACGGAGATAAACCGTGCTTCTTCGATTGTCATCGATAATTTTTGCCGAAGGATCATCCGTACCGGCGGAACATGAATTCTTTTCGTGCTGGCATTGTGGAGAAGGCTAATCCCCCGCCAAGGTCGCCCGGATATACGATATGGGAAGAGGTAAAAGATTTACCAAGGACTATTGAAGAGCCTGCTACGGGCTACAAGTATGACAGATTTGGTCGCACTCATAACTGGACGAAGAGAAGTATATTCTGGGATCTTCCATATTGGAGCACCAATCTGATTAGACATAACCTTGATGTCATGCATATCGAGAAGAATATGTTTGACAACATAATTAATATTGTAATGAATGTAAAGGGGAAGACGAAAAATAATCCAAAGGCTAGATTGGACTTGGAAGAAATATGTAGACGTCCTGTACTGCATTTGATAGAGGAAGGGAATGGGAAGTTGAAGCAGGCTAAGGCAATTTTTTTACTGGAGAAGGAGGATAAAGTGAGACTTTATAAGTGGATTCAAGGTCTAAAATTTTTAGACGGATATGTTTCGAACTTGAGAAGATGCGTCGACCTCAAGAAGAACAAACTGGCAGGTATGAAGAGCCATGATTGTCACGTAATCATGGAGAGGTTAATTTCGATTGTATTTCAAAAATTCTTATCCCAGGTTGTTTGGGATCCATTGACCGAGCTAAACATATTCTTCAGAGATCTTTGTTCTACTAAGTTGCTCATCGATCGTCTAGAAAAGCAGGAGAACGATATTGTGGTAACACTGTACAAGCTCGAAAAGGTATTTCCTCCTGGATTCTTCGACTCCATGGAGCATTTGTCAATTCATCTTTCCTACGAGGCACATGTTGGTGGGTCCATCGGTTATCAGTGGATGTACCCATTTGAGCGGTATTTGAACCACCTAAAGAGGAAGGTGATAAACAAGGCTCGGGTCGAGGGTTCTATTTATGAAACCTATATTCTCGAGGAGATTACAAACTTCTGCTTGACGTATTTCAAACCTCATGTTGCTACGAATGAAATGAGAGCTCCGAGAAACAATGATGGATATCAAGAATCTAATGATGGAATACTGAAAGTATTCAATGCATCTGAAAAGCCTTCGGGGAAAATAAAGAAGAGATATTTGAATGACGAAGAGCTAAGGGCTGCTCAGTTGTATATATTACTCAATTACGACGAGGATGAAGTGGAGAAGCTAGAGGGGTTTAATTAATGATGAGTTTACGTCATCTCAATGTAATAGTATAAGCTAATATTATTGTACTAATCGGCGGTTGCTTCGTTGTTTTTCAGCACATATAATGATGAGTTGAGGTCGGTTAGACCCTACCTAACAGACGAAGCATTAGAACAAGAAATGAGACGTCATTTTTCTTCTTAGTTGAGCGAATATGTAAGCAACTCGGTAATTACTGGCCTCTTCTAATGCAACTACGCAATAAAAAACTTACTATCTCTTCTCTGGTATTCAGGTCGATCTTTTAATTTCATCAGAGATTGAATTAATTAGAACTCTTGCCAAGGGACCAATTACTTTTGTTAAAATATGGCCAAGTTACTGTGTCAATGGCTTTAGGTTCAAGTCGACAAATGCTCCGATCAGAGACAGCTTCCTGGATCTTGATTCCACAAAAAACAGTTGTTTGTGTATCAAATCTTCGAATTACAAAGACGTCGATCCACAAAATAATTTCTTTGGCATCTTGCGAGAGATTGTGGAGTTGACAGATAATTATGGCAGAGAACCGGCAAAGATCGTGTTATTCAAGTGCGAATGGTTCGATCTGATTGAAAATCAAGGTTGAAAAATTGACAAGCATGGTCTTGTGGATATAAACTACAAGCGTAGATATCAAGACTACGAACCATTTGTCCTATCAACTCAGGCTCAGCTCGTGTACTTCACAGCTTATCCGTGATGGGAAGCAACAAAGTCTGACTGGTGGACAGTATGCAAGACTAAAGCTAGAGATACTTTTGATGTTGACAAAAAAGCTTATCAGGAGGACGAGCTACCTCTTGTGATCAATATTGTTGATGTGGACTCCACAGAAGTTATGTATTGCACAATTAATGTAGAAGATGTAGAATTATCCGAAGAGGAAGGCGAAGCCGACGAAGGCGAAGATGAAACTGAAGATGAGGAGGAGGAGGAAGAGGACGATGAGGTCGAGGAAGATGAACAAGATGAATATTCTAAAGATGATTGAGAGAGATGTACTTTTATTTTTTAGATGTTTCTTTTAGAGTGTACTATCTGGACTTAGATGTTTCTTGTAAAATTTACTATCTAAACTTAGATGTTTCTTGTAGAATATACTAACTAGACTTATATGTTTATTGTAAAATATATCATCATATGTTGTCTTGGTTATTATCTTGTCGTTGTTGTACTTTTATGTTTCTAATGTAATATTATTTGTTGTATCTCATCATATGTTGTTATCAGGTATGACAGGTCATTGTGGATCGTTCTGCGTGTCCCGACATGGGGCACGGGGTACTACTAGCAGTGGACAGGGTACTCCTTCGGTACCTCCTACTGGTACCGGCTCTGGATCCTCGTCGTCCAGTACTCTTGTGTATCAGACAATACCTCCGTCTGCCACGACGCTACGTGGCATATCTCCTGGAACGAGTAGTTCCAGGCTTGAGACTGCTCCGTCGTCTAGCATTCCTTCTGCTGATACGACGATGGAGACAGATGAGCAGATGGAGGAGGCTGAGCCGACGACCGACCAGTATCATGTAGATGATGCATGCGCACCTCCGAAGGAGACGAGGACGGAGATCTGGGCCGACGGTACAAAGTAAGTATTTTGGTTTATCATTTTTTTTTCTGTGTTTATCATAAATGAAATTTTTCATAAATATAATATGTATGTATAGATATCGTCCCCCGTCGGTACAGAGACGCCTAGGCCACTTCTTGGGGACTAATTATGGTGGTCCTTGGATAAACTACTCTGATGTTCCGGACGAGAGAAAGGCCTACTGGTTTGCGCGCTTCAAAGTCAAAATATATTTTCTTTTAACATGAATCATATAATTTTTGTATATTATATATAACTGATAAATATTTGGTTTGTACTCTTCTAGGATATATTTTTCTATCTACCGTACCGGACCGAGATGATCGAGGGAATATTTTCTGCCGTCGGTGCTAAGCTGATCCGCGACGCTATTAATGATCAGAAGACTCATGATCCTGCCGGAAAGCCGATCCAAGGTTGGATCACCCGTGAGCAATGGACTACGATGAAGGCTCGATTCGACGAGCCAAGATACAAGAAAAAGTCTGAGAAGGCCAAGGCGGCTAGGATGCAGGGATCAAAGTGGTACGGTGGGTCGATTTCGATGACGGAATATTTCTATCGTTTGGTATATTTTTTTATTTCAGAAAAATTATTTTAATGTAACTCCGATAAATTAGTAAAAGGTGATATATTTAATTACAAGTAAGGAGGGGTGATGACGCCAATATGGTGACTGTCTTCCTGGCCACACATCGGAAGGACATGAAGCTTTTTGACGAGAGGGCGGAGCATGCCTATGTAAGTATTACAATTCTATTTATTAATTTTAATACTTTGTGTTAGTTTTAATATAACTTAGTAAATATGCATACAAATTGATATGCATATAGTTAGTAATAATAAGTACATTAGACATTAGAAGTTATAGAGTATCCATGATTTCTAGGCCGAGTTTCAACAGCTTAAGGAGCGGGCGGCTGCTAGTGCAAATGCTGCGGGAGAGGCCGGTACTTCCTCGCAGCCCGTCCAGCTCCGTCGGAGGACGGGCTGTGGGTAACCGCCGCTGGTGGTCTACAGAGGGGTACGTACTACGGTACAGGATTCTATGGCAACCTAGTTGCGTCACAGTCCTCTAGGGTCTCCCATGCTAGTGTGCATGGCCCACAGCCCTCCCAGGAGTCTGTCCGAGTCCAGCAGATGGTGGAGTCTGTCCGCGACGAGCTGCTACGACGGATCCAGGAGGAGCACTAGACGGACGATGCTGTGCTCATAGCACGATTGGATACGCTCGACCGCAGTATTATGGAGCTCAGGGATGTGACTGAGAGGACAGAGCGGGGTGTTACTGATCTTAGAGCATCGACAGAGCGCAGCGTGATGGATCTGCAGGCATCACAGTTGTCCATGGGCGAGAGGCTGACGTTGATACAGGATTCGATGGTTGATAGCCACTACCAAAATACAGTAAATTAGCGACGGACAATTAGCGACAAAAATTTTCAGTCGGCGTTAGCGACGGCTTCGTGGCTGCTCGCCGACGGATTACCGACCACACGCCTTTACATTTTTTATTTTAATTTTAGGGGGAAAGGTCGCACATCCGTCGCTAGGGTGTCGGAGATATAGCGACGGAAGGCCAGTCGTCACTACTTAGTCGATTATTTGGCGGAAATTGTGTAGAGAATTGGCGGGACATTTCCTCAACTACGTAGCGATGGATATTCAGTCGACAAGTATCAAAAACTGTGACTACCGGATGACGGGCTATAAGCTGTCGCTAGTCCGTCGCTAAATATACGTTCCAGACTTTAAATGAAACGGCGGGAGAAACTTTTCGCATTCCCCCAAATTTACTTTCTCTCCTCTCTCTCTCTCTTCCGTGGCTTCGGTGATCGACGTCGGTGTCGGCGTCGGCGCCCTATCCTCTCTCTCTCCCGAAGGTAATCCCCTCTCTCTCTCTCTCGGTCTCTCTCTCTCTCTCGCGGTGTCGTATAGGGGCAGTGGGGGCGGCGGGCTTGGGGCGGGGGCGTCGGAGGCTGGGCGGTGGGCTTGGGGCGGGGTCGTCAGGGGCTGGGCGGTGGGCTTGGGGCTGGAGCGTCGGGGGCTGGGCGGCTGGCTTGGGTCGGGGGCTGGGCGGTAGGCTTGGGACGGGGGCGTCGGGGGCTGGGCGGCGGGCTTGGGTGGGCTTGGGGCGGGGGCATCGGGGACTGGATGGCGGGCTTGGAGCGGGGGCATCGGGGGCTTGGCGGCTGGCTTGGGGCGGAGGCGTCGGGGGCTGGGCGGCGGGCTTGGGACTGGGGCGTTGGATGCTGGGCGGGGGCATCGGGGGCTGTGCGGCGGGCTTGGGGCGGCGGCATCGGGGGCTGGGCGGCTGGCTTGGGGTGGGGGTGTCGGGGGTATATGCAACCGACGCACAGCCATAAGCACTCTTCATATATATATGCAACCGAACTACTAGGCGGCGGGCTTGGGGCGGGGGCGGCGGGGTCTTTGCTTCTCAAATTCATCTGAGTTTATATATTGGCTAAATAATGTGTTATCCATATTGGGTGTTATCCATTAGTTTGGTGGTGTTTGGATTAGTAAATATGAATATGGGATTTGGATTCATGGTGTATATGTTCACTGTCCCAAGGACAATGCGAGTTCTATCAGTTGTGTGCTTCTATATAGATGTATATATCTATACATCTAGCTGTGATATACATATGTGTATGTGACAATCTCAGTTAGCGACGGACTAGTGACCGGTTAGCGACGGATATTTCCAGCTCCATTTGCATTAATCTACGGTACGACATGGTGATCAGGACATGGTCCCTGCAGCCATTCGACTGGCGAGGCAGAAACTATGTAGCCGTAGATAAAGTTGACTGTCCTCCGACCCTCATCCCTCGGCAATGATTATACGACAACCTATTACTATATCTTATATAGTAGTAGATGATGTCTTAGTATTACATTATGTGAGTTCATCTTGATTCTGTTACATTCTTTAGATACTAGATACGATAAGAACATATACTACACCATATGTACAGAACATAGATGATTCACACTAATGTATGCTAGAATGAATCTTGGTTTGTGTTCTGAGCCATCCGTTCTCACACTTGGCAAAAAATCGATTTTTTATACTTTATCGACTTTCAAAAATGTACTCAAATTACATGATGGTTCCTTTAGTTAGCTTGCTTATGTTACAATTATATTATTTGTGACTATCGATCTTACCAGATGGCACCCGTGACCCGAGGAGCGGCACGTCGTTTGAGGAAAACAGTGAATGCTGAGGTGGCTCCTCCTACAGTTAAGGAGAAAGTGGCACAGGTTGCTAGTGAGACCGGGAGTTCTATTCATCCAGTACCGGTAGCTAGTGAGACCGGGAGTTCTATTCATGTAGCACTTGCAAGGGACGACATCTCTCCTCACGCCAAAGATATCGCTTTTTTGAGGTGGTTGCGTGATCGTATCACTGAGCGTTTGCGTGAGCTACGTGGTTTTCATTAGCTATTAGTACTTATTTGTATTGGACTATTTGTATTGGATTATTTTTGTATTAGATTATTTGTATTGGACCACATATATGAATTAGTACTGTGTCAATCTCTGGATTGTATTGGACTACGATATGGTGATCAGGACATAGTTCCTGCAGCCATTCGACTGGCGAGACAGAAACTATGTATTCGTAGATAAAGTTGACTGTCCTCCGATCCTCATCCCTCGGCAATGATGATACGACAACCAACAAGAGAGGATACTCTGAGAGATCCATCTGAGTAGGACGTATACTCTGAGAGATCATCTTTACAAGAATGATATCAGTAGTGGGATTGAGTGTTGGAGGAGATATTATCAGAGTATACGTCCTACTCAGATGGGTTTCTCACCGTTACTATTTTTTTCTGACAGCAAGGTGGATGTGCTCCGTCAACAGATTCTTGCTCCGAGCCAAAACTTTGCCCCGGAGCTCAAGTGGACATCCTTCGTGTAGAGCTCGAGTGAGAGGTTCCTGACAGTATGGTGGTCTCCTTCGTCAAAGTATCCGTGCTCATCCCACATTGGTTGTAGGACGAGCACGGATACTTTAACAAAGGAGACCAACATGCTGTCAGGAACCTCTCACTCGAGCTCTACACGAAGGATGTCCACTTGAGCTCCAGGACAAAGTTTTGGCTCGGAGCAAGAATCTGTTGACGGAGCACATCCACCATGCTGTCAGAAAAAATTAGTAACGGTGAGAGACCCATCTGAGTAGGGCGTATACTCTGATAATATCTCCTCCAACACTCAATCCTACTACTGATATTATTCTTGTAAATGTGATCTCTCAGAGTATACGTCCTACTCAGATGGATCTCTAAGAGTATCCTCTCCGGTTGGGTTGTGTTCTGAGCCATCCATTCTCACACTTAAAATACATATGAATTAGAACTATGTTTTGTATTTTTGGCAAACCCAGGGATTGGATTCTATATTTTGTATTTTAGTTTCTATATTTTGGCTCCAGCTCCATTTGCTTTAATCTACGGTACGACATGGCGATCAGGACATAGTCCCTGCAGCCATTCGACTGGCGAGGCAGAAACTATGTAGCCGTAGATAAAGTTGAGTGTCCTCCGACCCTCATCCCTCGGCAATGATGATACGACAACCTATCACTATATCTTATATAGTAGTAGATGATGTCTTAGTATTACATTATGTGAGTTCATCTTGATTCTGTTACATTCTTCAGATACTAGATACGATAAGAACATATACTACACCATATGTACAGAGCATAGATGATTCACACTAATGTATGCTAGAATGAATCTTGGGTTGTGTTCTGAGCCATCCGTTCTCACACTTGAAGATAAATCGAATTATAACAACGGATATTAGGTTACTCTTCAGGATAATTGATGTCTATTTTATATTAATTTGGTTTGGTCAATATGATTCTTGGATAATTGGTGTGCATTAAATTCGTATGTGCATATTTGGTCTATGTGATTCTTGGATAATCGGTGTGCATTATATATTTGGTCTATGTGATTGTTGGATAATTGGTGTGTATTATATATTGGTTTGGTTTATGCATATTTTTGTGAACAGAAAAAGTGCTGTAATTTTTTTCAAAAAATTCTCAGTTACCGACAGACTAGTAATCTTGCATTATTATATAGCAGGAAAGAGTTTGGAGGATTATGTCAAAACACACGGCTTAGAAAATTATGACATGTTAGTCTTCCGACACCGCGGTAACATGGTTGTCACATTAAGGATCTTTGACAAGGTGATATGTTATGAAAAGATATATCCTTATAGTTCTCCTACGTATGTTGAAGAAAATCTCTGTACTTCCTCCGGGTTATGCCGCCGGCTGTGCTGCTTCCCCCTCCTCTTTCTGCCCACTTTTTCTCTCCCGACTCTACACTTGAGCTGGATATCATATGTGGCTGAGAGAGTCAAATAAGAAGAAGGGAAGTAGGGAGGAGCAGATGGGTTCAGAGCCATGGTAGAGGAGAGGAGAAGGAAAATGCTTGATCAGAACTTGAGGTGGAAAAGTTGTGACGTTGATAGCGTGAGAGAGGGAGAGGGTGAATGGAGGGAGGGAAGTGGCTGCATGCCTTTGGCTCACTCGAGCGGTATTTGTCCCTCTACCCTCATCCCTCGGCAATGATGATACGACAACCTATCACTATATCTTATATAGTAGTAGATGATGTCTTAGTATTACATTATGTGAGTTCATCTTGATTCTGTTACATTCTTCAGATACTAGATACGATAAGAACATATACTACACCATATGTACAGAACATAGATAATTTACACTAATGTATGCTAGAATGAATCTTGGGTTGTGTTCTAAGCCATTCGTTCCCATACTTGGCAATTAAGCCATTCGACTGGCGAGGCAGAAACTATGTATCCGTAGATAAGTTGACTGTCCTCCGACCCTCATCCCTCAACAATGATGATACGACAACCTATCACTATATCTTATATAGTAGTAGATGATGTCTTAGTATTACATTATGTGAGTTCATCTTGATTCTGTTATATCCTTCAGATGCTAGATACGATAAGAACATGTACTACACTATATGTACAGAACATAGATGATTCACACTAATGTATGCTAGAATAAATTTTGGGTTGTGTTCTGAGCCATTCGTTCCCATACTTGGCAATTAAGCATGTGAAATAGAACTGATTATGTTTAGTTTGTCTTACGATACAGACTTTTACATCCAAATTGAAATAGATCGTTACTTCGTTGATCGTACATGGATGTACTAGCGGATCAACCTCCTGGACCGTAGGTACTTATAAGTATTGACCGTATCGGATTAGTATCGATCTATCATTTTGGTATGGACCGTATCGGTTGGTATTGGTCTTAGCGAATTGGTATCGTCCTATCCGATATGTATCGGCCGTATAGTTAGGATTCATATTGGCCTTATCGATTTGGTATCGGTCATATCCGATAGGTATCGACCGCGTTGGATTATTATATACCATTTCGGATTAGTATCGTGGAAAGTTTAGTAACAACTGTACTTGGATTTCTCTCTTCTAGAGCTAGATTACCATTGCAAGAGAGTCACGAGAGCGTAGCTGGCCAGTTACAGAACATACATACTTTTTTTTCAATCTCGCTTTTCCTGATGGAAAAGGAAGCATGTATGTTACTGTAACTGGCCAATCACGATCTGGTGATTCTCTTGCAATGGTATTCTAGCTCGAGAAGAGAGAAATCCAAGTACATTTGTTACTAAACCTTTCACGATACTAATTCGAAATGGTCTATACTAATCCAACACGGCCGATACCTATCGGATATGACCGATACCAAATCGATAAGGCCAATATGAATCCTAGCTATTCGGCCGATACATGTACATATCGGATATAGGACAATACCAATTTGTTAAGGCCAATACCAATATGATACGTCCTATACCAAACCGATAGACCGATACTAATCTGATACACTAGATACTAAGTACATCCGGCCTATACCAGCGGATCCACCAATTACTGCACGATAGGCCCAACGACTCCAGTTACATCCGGTTATTGGTTAATACATGATTACATAGTAATTCTGTTAGTATTGTGATACAAATTTTTACTCTCTCATGCTACCAACGTCACAACTTTTTCAGTACTGCTCCCTCTAATGATGATGAACGCAAAAAACCAACGTCACAACTTTTATAATTTGAGTAAATTTTTTTACCCTATATAAAAATTTCTGTTGTCAGAAAGATGGCTCCTAGGACTCGTCGAGGTGGTGCTGCTAGTCGAGGAAGGGGTCGAGGCAAGAAACCCTTGGAGGTCGACACGGAGGAAGTCTCCGTCGTCAAACAAGAGCCGGTGACTGTTAAGGAGAAGGTGTTACCAAAGGTCGAGGTCAAGGAAGAACTGATGACCATCAGAAAAGAGATTGCTCCCAAGCTTGGAGTTAAGGAGGAGCCACCTTCAGAGAGTAGTAGCATCAGAACCGACCCTCCTGTCCCTACAGAAGACCTCAACTAGATTGAGCCTTCGTATGCAAAGTGGCTGATAGAATGGTACATGCCTCAACGCAACTATGATCCCTGGCTGTGAGGATTCATTGTCTGACTTGTGGTCTTTGTTGAGGCCAAAGTCGATTTTCCTATGTGTTTTGGAATATTTGTGGAAATTTTAGAATATTTGTGGAAATTTTGGAATATTTGTGCTATGATCGGATTACGGATTATAACGACGGATATTAGGTTACTCTTCAGGATAATTGATGTCTATTTTATATTAATTTGGTTTGGTCTATATGATTCTTGGATAATTGGTGCGTATTAAATTCGTATGTGCATATTTGGTCTATGTGATTCTTGGATAATTGGTGTGCATTATATATTTGGTCTATGTGATTGTTGGATAATTGGTGTGCATTATATATTGGTTTGGTTTATGTATATTTTTGCGAACAGGGAAAGCTCTGTAAGTTTTTTTCAAAATATTCTCAGTTAGCGACGGACTAGTGACCGTTGCGCTACGGATATTACCAGTTTTCGACTACTGTTCGACGGCAAATCCGTCGCTAACTGGAGATTTGAAAATATTTTCAGGTAGCGACGGGTGGTCGACGGAATATCTGTCAGCACAGTTCTGATGGTATATAGTTCGACGGAATAGCGACGACTTTTCCGTCGCCCTTGTTCTGGAAATACCAAGAATTTTCAGAACATGGTCGACGAAAAAGTCGTCCGTATTCCGTCGCTAAACCGTCTTTTGTTAGCGACAGTTGTCGATAGAATAGCGACGACTCTTCCGTCGCCATGGTGATAGAAATGCCTACCTCTTCCAGAACCTGGTCGACAGATTTTCCGTAAGCAAACCGTCGCTAATCCGTCCTTTGTTTTCGACGGCGGTCGACGGATTAGCGACGGAACGATACACTCTGATACGCTATTACGATGGTTTACCGACGGAACTTTACGTCTCTATTGTCTAAACAGTTTAGTATTTAATACTTGAAATGGACGACAGTCCGTCGGAAAGTAGTCGCTTATACTTCGGATTGTGAAGTCGAAATGCCGTCGCTAGTCCGTCGCTTGAAGACTACGTAGCGACGGACTGTTATTAGCGACGAGCTGATTGTCGACGGATTTTTTTGGCCAAAACTCGTCTGTGATCAGTCGCTAATAGAAATTTCCGTCGGACTGGCGACGGATCTGGCCGTCGCTAAATCGACAAATTTTGGTAGTGAGTAGTACGAGGCTGTTATCTACCATGGATTCCTACCACCAGCGACTAGTAGCGTTGGAGCGTTATTGTCTTTCGGGTGCGCCTTTATCGTCGTCGACTCCGCCGGCGTCACTATCTCCGACTCCACCGACGTCACTACCTTCTGCATCGGTGACGATTTTACGGGAGGAGTACGAGATGTTCCCATCCTTGAGGTGCGGTGATGCCCCTCCTCCAGATCCGCAGTAGTTCGAGTTAGGACTTTTTTTTAGTGTTTGTTTATGTTGTTTCGGTATTGGTGGTGGATTATTGGTTTGTGTAAACTTACATTATTGGTTGTTTTTTATGTGGATATTGGTTGTATACTTTGGATCGACGATTATCGATTTTGGATATTTTAATCTTTTAATTAGACTTTCTCTTATTTGTGTTGATACATATGTATATTGTGATGTACCGGTGTTGAGTGTTCCACCGAAGGGGTCGACGAACCCAGGATAAAAATGTGCTTGTGTATTTATTGTTATTTATTAAACTGCAGGAAGAAAATGTGATTATGTGGATATTCTGTTATTTTTTTTTGCATTTTAGCGACGTTTAGCAACGTTTACCGACGTCTACCTGCATCGTTAAACGTCAGTAAATGTTGCTAAATTACCAGGTATAGCGGCGTTTATCGACCCAGCTTCCGTCTTCTGCAGAGTCGGTAAACGTCGGTAAAAAGTAGCATACGTCGCTAAAATTACCGACGTTGACCGACATCAGAGAGATAACGCCATTTTCTCGACGTGGTGTCGGTGATCGTCGGTGATTAGCGACATTTATTTAGAGTCGGTAAGCGTCGGTAATAGCGACGGTTACCGACATTTTGCCTGTCAGCGACATGGCTTTCCGCGACCACAAGAAAACGTCGCTAAAAACGTCGGTAAATACGATTAGCGACGCTTTTTGTCATTTTAGCGACGTTTTCTGGCGTCGCTAATATGACCTATTCTGGTAGTGAGTCCGTGCGCCATCCAACGAGTCAGAAGAGCGGAGTGTTCCAAAGTTTTTCGTCGAACTTTCTGGTTCCTGGAAGCTGTTCGTGCGGGACGAATCAAGCTTTGATCGCCGGTAGAGGTGAGCATTATTCGGTTTTGGACCGAAAACCGAACCAAACCGAACCGAATAAGAGGTTCGGTTCGGTTTTAAAAAAATTCGGTTCGGTTTCGGTTTTGAAAATACTAAATTTTTTTATTCGGTTTCGGTTTCGGTTTTGGGTTTCGGTTTCGGTCAAAAACCGAAAACCGAATAAGAAATTTTAATTACTATATATATATATATGTGTGTGTGTGTGTATATAAGTATTAATATATACAGTTATATACTAAATATATATAGGTATATACTATAGGTATATAATAAATATGTCTAGGTATATTTAGTTACTATATATATTAACAAAAAAACGCAAAAAAAACCAAAACAAATGAATAAACCGAATAAACCGAAAACCGAACCGATTTAATTCGGTTCGGTTTGATTCGGTTTTGGGCTAATTCGGTTCGGTTTCGGTTTTGCTTATTCGGTTTCGGTCCAATTCGATTTTTGGGTTATTCGGTTCGGTTTAAACCGAATTAACCGAATGCTCACCCCTAATCGCCGGTGATCATTCACCCCAGCAGGCTGTTCTTCCTTCCACTTCATCGCCAGTCATCCACTTCAACTCATTCTGAATGAGAACAGTTCTGATCTAATCAGAAACTGTTAGTGGACCAACACTGTAGCTGCTAGCTGTTCCATTTGTACCTTCTTTTTAGAAGAATTACGTTCGTTTGCTACTGTTACGAAACATTTTTATATTTTCGTAACCCAGAATCTTCCAAGGAACTATGTTGTGCACCTTCTTTGAAGTGTTACGTCGAAACGTTATTTTTTACAATCGTTTTATTTCTCAGTTTTTTATCAAAAATTATGTCCCGGGACTAACAATTCTTTAGCATTTTCTTTCCTTTGAAAAATCACAATTTTCATTCATTTTTCTTTTCGATGTTTGGAAATACCAATGATTACTTCAATGTGGAAAAGTGATTCTTTGCTTGGATGGATGGAATCATTTTCTCCCCTAATTTTTCTTCCATTGGAAATCACTTTCCTTTCCTCCTTCAATTCATTTGGCTCCCAAACATAAAAGACTAATCACTTTTTTTTCAACTCGATGATTCCGCGAACCAAATGTGGCCTAATCTAATTCCCAACAACTACAAAAGTTTGTCATATATTCGAATTGTAATTGTAATTGAGGTGGGGTCTTAACAATAAATCGGACTTTCAACTTTCGTTAAGTGTCAAAAAAAAATTCCATCTTCGTTTTACTGTGCTGTGTTATTACAACTTGCAGGCATGCATGCAGTGTAGTAGCTGAAGCTAGGGAGCTAGGGAGCTGCTGCTGCTGAGTTAGGTCAGACCATTTATTTATACTCTGCACAAGGGAATCATATCGATTTGTTTGATTGCCATTTACTCACATGAATCCTTCTCCCCGCTTGCAGCAATCAATAATTACACATCCCCACACCCACACCACAACAATATTTGTAGTGTAACCCTAATTTCATTCATTCATATATATATATATATATATATATATATATATATATATATATATATATATATATATATATATATATATATATATATATACATGACCTCTAGCCTAGTGGTTGAGAGAGATGCATGCGGCCCAAGTGGTCAGGAGTTCGAGCCTCCAGTGGAGGCGAGTTCGCCACAATTACCAATTGCTTCAAAAAAAAAAAAAATATATATATATATATATATATATATATATATATATATATATATATATATATATATATATATACACGTGTCTACACGTATTTTAACTTTATTTTAATTTTATCTAGGAAGAACAAAATTCAGTATAATAGCAAACTATATACATATTTAAATTATATGTAATTACTTAGCCGTTCTCAATAATTTAATGAACAATTTTAATTAATAAAGTTAGGTAATGACATATTTGAAAGAAAAAATTTACAGTGAAATTAATTTTTCTTATTATATAGTTGTATAGAGTATAGATGAACAAGAAAGTTAGATAAAGATATATTTGGATTAAAAAAATTACGGTAAAACCAACTCTTTTTATTATATAGTAGTATATAACTTTTTTTTATTATATAGTAGTTATATATAAGTAGTATAGTTGTATAAAAATTCTCGTTTGGAGGTTAGACTCCCGGCAAACGCAAGAAAATATCCTCGTTTGGAGAGCCACTATTGATACATAGCATTCAACAGAAAGAAAAGAAAAAAAACCACTTCCTTTCCTATATTCAGAAATCACACATTTACAGAACAGGAGGTCAGAGCTAACGAGGACAAAGACCCACGCAAAATTGGTAAATATACAAGAGTAGCCCTGTGTCCGTAGTAGTTTTGACTGGCTCATCGAACCCTCCAAAACCCTAATTATAGTCAAATATGGGCTTTAGTTCATGTTATCAATTCATTAGCACATCCCCTTGATTTTCCATTGGAGATGGATGTCGCCGGCAACGTTGAGGGCGTCGGAGTACGTCCCGAGAAGCCCCCGCCGAGTGAAGCCTACGCAGTACAGGCCCTTCTCCCCTTTCGACCCGTTGGGGAACGGCTCCTTCGGCATTCCCTCCTTCGAGAAGAGATCATCTCCATTCTGCAAAATAATGTCGTACGTACGTAGATTAGTGCTAATTAAGATTGCTCTTAATTATTATTATTTAAGTTGTTATTACTACTACTACATGTGTATATGTACTACATGTTACAGAATTGAACAGAATTAAATGGGACAACATATTTGTTACCTACTATATGTGTATATGTACACTTATTTACAACAGAGACGACATGCTTCTTCATTCCACTGTAGAAAATATTTGGTTGGCATGTTGGGTCGATGACCTACTTTTATGTAACATGTAGTACTCTCAACTTTTAGTGTCATATCATTATAGAATCATCCCAACAGTGGCTTTAATGATTATGTGAAGCATTGAATGAATCATACATAAAGTGTATATAATTAGCATGCAACATGCATATTATCATGCAAGTACTGCAACGACAGCAGCAGCTAAATTCTTTATCCCAATTTTTTTTTATCATTATTATCATGTAAGTACTTGTGAAATATTGTACTCCAAATTGTGAAATATTAGGCTAAGAAAAATTCTCTATTCCACTACACAAGGCATCAACTTCGCCATGTACGCCTTCTCCAGTCAGCAACAGAAACGAGACTAGCTGACAGTTTTTATGAACTGCGATAGAAGAGATGGTTGTCATATAAAATCTAAGAAGGCTAGTTGTTGAATAAGTAGCATTTATTTTGGATTCCAAATAATTATTTGTTCATGTCAAGAAAGAGGAAAGAACGATTCAATTCAATTCGACAAAAAATAAACGATGTCAGCAATTCAAAGGATTAAATGAAAAGCTCAACATAAAACTAATGCAAATTATGCAGGTAAGGATTTTTATTTTCTAAACTACCATCACTACCAACAGTTAAGGATGGTGGTTCTCGACATAGTCGTTTTGGATATTCTAATGGTCATACTAAAAAATAATTTCTTTTTAACCACTTAAAATAAACATTTTTTCTGACATTCTACTCGATGGAGGCTAAAGAAATTTTACATTATGAATGTATACGGAGGTTAAATTTTTTGAAATATTCGAGTTTTTCTGATTCTGTGCGATTGCACAACTTATACATACTTAGGACGATCCTGGTTCCGTCTACGATTTGATGTCATGCGTGTGAAATTGGATATTAATGGAACACTAGCCCCTGGTAGAATTTATGGTGTGCCAAAAGATATTTTCCACGTATATAAAAGGGGAATAATATCTAAAGCTCAAAATGGATGAAAGAATAACTCCCAGTCCCTTGGGAAATGCAGCCTTGAAATGGCAAATTAGAGAAAGGGAGCATGCAGTGGCCCATAATTAAACCACTCATGAATTTTTTTTTTTTTGGTTGCTTGCAGCTCCAAACCAAATCTAAAAAGGAGCAGAATGCATTAACCCAAAGGAGAAAAAGCTAAGTTGACAAGGAATAGATCACAGGGGTGTCAGAGAGATTTTTAATTTCCCCAAACACTACTAAATGCTCATTGCATGAATAGAGCCACTCCAATCATTAAGTTCACAAATGCAATGCCCACACCACATGAACTCATTCAAATTAAAATACAATTTTATATATATATATATATATATATATATATATATATATATATATATATATATATATATATATATATATATATATATATAGTTGCGGATTAAAAAGTCCCCTCCCTCCTGCACTATCGATCAGAGGAGGCCGGAACTTTCGATCCGGACTTAAATATATATATAAAAGAGAGATACCTTGAGCCATGAAGGTACATTGCTCTTGTAACCAGTTGCAAATATTATGGAATCAAAGTTTTCCTCTCTCCCATCAACAAACTTTGCACCTTCCTTTGTTATTTCCTTGACCCCTCCCGTCACCTAAAACAAACAGTTAACACCAAACAATTAGTTAGTTTCTAACATATATTGCACGGCTACAAGCGCGACACCATATCTGGTCCCAACTTACTTTAATGCCCCCTGACCTGATCTCGGCAAGAGCGCCGACATCGAGAACCGGGGTTTTCCCCGTGAGGTTCTTGAGCTCGATCGGGCCGGTCTTGGGGCGGCGCAGGCCGAGACGGTCCGTGTCGCCCAGGACCAGCTTGGCTGCTGCCAGGAGAAATTTGTCCACCAACTTGACCGAGACCAGCTTCAGGAGTGCCATTGCTATTCCAAAGGTTGAGAATCCCAACATCTCCCTCGGCAGCACATGCACCTGAATAAACACTTGTTACGTTTATGTCATATTCAATACGTGTGTAGGTGCGATAATTACGTACATTGTTTCTGACGACCAGAAACGGATGGGCATTGTGCCTACAGAGGTCCAAACTGACTTCCATGCCCGAGTTTCCGCAGCCAACGACGAGCACCCGTTCCCCCGAGAACTTGCTCCCGGACTTGTACTGGCACGTGTGGACGACCCGTCCGCGGAACCGGTCCAGGCCGGGCACGTCCGGCACGACCGGCTCCGCGTTCTCGCCCGTGGCCGCCACAAGCCACCTGCTGACCAGCTCCTCCCCGTCCCCGGTCCGGACCCTCCAGACCCCGAGCAGCGGGTCGAAGCGGGCGGCCAGGACCGGGCAGCCGAACCGGGGGCGGACGTCGAAAGCCGAGGCGTAGGCTTCCAGGTAGGAGATGAACTGGTGCTTGGAGGGGTATTTTGGGAAGTGCGAGGGGAAGGGCATGAGGGGGAGCTGGCAGAATTGTTTGGGGAGGTGGAGCTTGAGGCAGTCGTAGGTCCGGTCGAGCCAGAGGGAGGCGATGGAGCCGGTCTTCTCGAGGACGGTCGAGGGAATGCCGAGGCTGTGGAGGCACGCGGCGGCGGCGAGGCCGGACGGGCCGGCGCCGACGATTATTGGACCGGGGATCCACGTGGGTTTGGGCTGGTCGGTTGGGCCCATGGTTTGGTTTGGTTTGGAGTGAAGGAAAGGTGTTGGGAGTGACTGTGATATATATAGAGAGAGAGGCACTGTGAAGTGAAGGGTTTATGGGTTTATGAGTGCAGAGAGGAGGGGGGAAGCGTGAAGGCTAAGGCAAGGATTTGGTTTGGAGGAGGAGTGTAAGTGCATTCACGTCATTCCTCTGCTCACAGAGAGGAGTGAGCCTCTCTCTCTCTCTCTCTCTCTCTCTCTCTCTCTCTCTCTCTCCTCTTTAAAGCTTCAATCACTCTCCTTCACTCCGGAAATGAAATGAAATGAGATGTGGCAGTTGACATGGACCATTGGCTAGCTAGCACAGGTTATGCAGTAGTAATACGCATGGGGTTGGGATCGAATTGATCATTTATGGACATTGATCACCTCCATTTTTTTTTTCTTCCTTCCTTTCAGCACTCCTTTGTGGGGGAATAAGGTGGAAGATGCAAGGAAAGAAACACAAGTACATGCATGGTGATCAACACTTATCTGGCTAATCCCATGTTTGCATTTAAGAACTTATATTTTGGTACAGGGCAGATGGAGTAAAAATTCAAAATTCCATCTGCAGTTTGTATAGATGGCTGGCTACAACGCACATCCCACTAACAATCATGTTATGTTCTTGTGTATGGCACCAAGTCATGAACATGTTGAGGGTGAATCTACTTCCTATGTGGAGAAAGCTCGAGAGTGGGGCGAGAACTGTCCAAAGTCCAATGTTTGGAGAAACTCGGGGAAGTCGAACGCAACAAAAGGGTGCAATTTTTGGAACCAAGGCAGCCAACTCGGAATTCTGATTGTGGCCGACCGAAATTATGATTTTGTCCGAGATTAGGATCTGTAAATAACAGAAATTATGATTTTTTCCGAGAGTAGAACTTGGCAAAAATGAGCAGTGGCTCGTGCAGTACGCGCACACAGCACCGTACGCCGACGCATCCCCCTTCCACTCCCACTCCCACTCCTACCCCCACCTCCTGCTCCACGTCCACCCATCCTGCCGTCGCGTCCGCCCGCGCGCTAGCGCCGCCCCTTCCGCCCGTCCCTCCCCCCTCCTGCTCCGCGTTCGGCTGTCCCGTTGTCGGTCGGACCGTCGCATGCTACCACAGTGCTAGCAAAAGCATTAGTTAAGTAGTGCGGTTGTTTATGTTATTTGCACATCCTACTCTCGGGTAAAACCAGAATTCCGTTAGCCACAATCAGGATTCCGATTTGGCTTGGCTGCTTTGACTCCAAAAATTGTGTCCTTTTGTCACCTTGGACTTTTCTGAGCTTCTCCAAAAATTGGATAGTTCACGTCCGACTCTCGAGCTTTCTTGACATAGGAAGTAAATTTCACCCCCAACATGTTCATGACTTTGTGTCATTTACATGGACATGATTTTTGGGTCATCTATGTAATCAGGTTGACTAGTGGTATACTTGAGAAATACTTCAACGCCGACCTCAATTACGGATTCAAAACCAATCTTGGTCTTTTTGGCATATGTACATACACGTACAATCAAGAAAGTAGTGATTCATTGCTTATTGGGTGTGGACAGGGCTGGCCCTGGGATAAGCCGGACAAACCATTGGGCTTGGGCAACCCCTCGGTCAAGACAACCCTCCCATGTCATGCCCCGCTCTCGTAGGAGCGATCGTCCTCGCTAAGGCGTGATGCCGCACGAGCCTAGATTGTGCTCGTGCAAGGCAATTTCATAACGGCTGATTTCAGCGGCTGCGACGGGGTCGTCGCACAGAAGCCCCAAACAGAAATATTGAAACATGCAGCAGAAATTAAAGACAAAACACAAGTTATTCAAAACGTGCTCTTTATTGATATCGAACAATCAGATTACAATAGGCGCAAGGCCATGATTACAAGTCTCTCAAGCTCACTTTTCTCTCATTTTACAAGTCACTCTGCTCTCTCTCATCTCTCGATACAATGCTTGAGCCAGCGGAAGCTTCGGAACGCAATGTCCATACATTATGTCCCGTATAAGTTTTGACTTCACGCGACCGCACGCTTCGAATCGCCAAAGAACTTCGCGCCTCGACGCATCCAAGCGAGCTCCGCGCCACGAGCTTCTACCTGTGCCTGCACATGGAAACTGTGTGGGTGTCAGTACTCATCTGTACTGGTGGAGTGAACTCCTCGTCCACCTATACAAAACCGACACGTTCATTTACTTTGTGCAATACAAGTCCCTTTACGATTGTCTTTCTAGTCTTGCCTTAGGATCAGTTTTAAGACGTAGACGTCTGACCAAACCGATGTGCCATGACATGTGTAACACCCTGTTTTCCAAATGAGGATAATTTTAAAATTTTGTAATTACAATTATTATTTAATGATATTTATTTTATATTATAATTTTTAGTGATTTTTAATTATTTTTAAACTATTTAAATTCATGACTTATGATTTTTGGTGTTTTGCTAGTGAACAGTAGAGACTGCCTACCCTAGAGCCTAGCCATGTGATTAGGGTATTTTTGACATTTTTGGGGTTATTTGATTTTATTATAATTTATTTGAATTTATGGAAATTTTTAGAATTTATTTTGTAATTGTTTGAATGAGGGTTGACTAGGTTGACTTTGACTAGCAATGACCTTGGTAGGCTAACCTAGAAGCTAACCCTAGTTGTGTTTGGACTTGGTTAGGTCATGTAACCCAAGTTAGATTAGAGTTGACCCATGGTATGGTTATTTGACTTAAGTTAGATTTAAGTCATAAGCCATGACTTGTGATTAAACCTTAAATTAATAACTAGGCTTAATAGCCCATAGGCCCACACCATGAACCAAACCTAATCCTAATCAGCCCATGGCAGCCAACCTAGGGTTTCCCACCTTATTTAATGCCTCTTCCATTTGTTCTTGCCTCTTTTATTATGTTTTCTCTCAAGCTTTGAAGAAAGAGGTATAGCCATCTTCCCCAATCCATAACTTTTCCATTTTAACTCCTTTTTGGCTCAAACCACTTGCATTAGATTCTAATTTTCTCCCTCTTGTTGTTCATGGAGAGTATTCTCAGGCTTGGGGCAATTTGGAGAGTTTGGCTAACAAGGAGAACACCCCTTTTTGGAGCTTTTTATTAGAAATTGAACATATAGGTAACTTCCTATTCCTTCTATAGATTTTCGATTTCTTTGCATGAATAGGAAGCCCTAAGTGTCCCCTAGCTGTAGGTATTAGTTTCGTGTCGAGTCGTGTCCATTTTATATCCGTTTCGGACACGTATCATTGTGTTTATGCATGTGTTTGATGAAATATCACAAAGGGAATTTATTTGCTATTTTTGAAAAGTAATTGAATGAAAATATTGATTTATATGTGTTTACTAATTTCCCCATAGACTGAGTTGATTTTCGAGCCGTGTTCGTGTCCAAACAGGACACGAACACGCTCGCAGCACACACGGGCAGTGCCCTGCTGCTCGGGGGGCTTTTCTCCTTGCACGTGCCACGTGGCGGGCTGCCACTTGGCATGGAGGTGGGGGCACACACTGACGTGCCCCCCATCGAGTTTGACACGGCCTTGTGTCGTGTCGAGGGAGCACGGACACGTGCACTGGATTTACACTGCACAGTATCAGCCGAGAAATATACACTGATACACACGGTTTTCTCTTGACACGACACTTGTGGACACGGTGCAGGATGACACACGTGTAGCCCTATGCTAGGCGTACACGTGGACGTGACCACGTGGCATGAAGTGTCACGTGTCGTGTCTACGAGGCGACTGCATCGCAGCACGATGCAGTCTGTACACAGATTTATGTCTGTGATATGTGTTTGACTTGGACACGTTTGTGTCCACTTGGTTGGACACAAATACTCCCATATGACACGTACACTTGGGACACGCGTCTGTTTGTCACTGTTTTGGGTTTTCGAATTGTTTTGATATCCAAATTGGGTTTTTTTTTGAGTATTCTGATACCTGTCAGTTCCTTTCCAGTTTTGAATCTCATGAAATGTTGTTTTCATTTTTCAGAGTGTTCAATTCTTAGTTTTACATGGGTTTTTGATGTTCATTAGTTCATTGGGCTGTATGTTTGATTGTGAGTTGTGTATCGATATGAGAATGGGGTGATAGATATTGCACTAGGCTCGAAATATGACTGATATAAGTTGTTTCGATTTCCAGAACTATTAATCCATTTTAATCCTATTAAATATTGTTGTGTTCAGTTATTAGATGCTCCCACATAATTGATTGTTTATGCTAACTTAATATTTTCATTCATATGGGGTTTTGAATTGGAAATGGGATTTTGGATAGTATGTTGGTTTTCGAATTTGGCAAAAACTGAGATTGGTTCCTTAAATCATCTTGAATTGATTTCCTTCCTTTTTGAATTGGCTATAATAACCTGAGATTTTTCTTAGTTAAATTGAGATGTTTTTTCCTTCCATTCGAAATTGATTTTTGTTGAGGGTATGGGAAGTTGACAGTTGTTTGATTCAATGTTTTGTCAACTGATAGATGTAAGAGTTTCCTCATTCTTTTAACTAAGATTGTCTTCTAGCTAAACTAAGTTTATTTCCAGATTTTTCAAAACCTGAGAATGGATGTTAGAATTGGATTCCTGTCCTTTCCTTCTTTTATTAAAACTGAAATTTAGGGATCATTTAATGTGAATCCTCTTACTTGTATTAGTGTTTCATTGTTGAACTCAAATGTGGGATTTGGGATAGCACACTGTTTCCTGTTTCAGATTTTCACATACACACACAAACAAGTTGCCATGCCACATTGCCTTGATTAGCTCACTGATTTCCTGTGATACACTCACTGTTTTCCTCAAATTTCTGAGCACACACACCCCTCTGCAATATACACACATAGACCCCATCCCCCTTGCCTGTGTAGCAGACCAGTTAACCCACTGTCACTGAATTTCTGAGAACACATGTTTGTTCCTGAGAAATCAGTTAAACATGTTCACACATCTGTCAATTTTCCCTCACCCTAACACTCATATGCACACTGTTTAAGACTCTCACACCTACACAGGTTTCTATTTTAATGCACACACATGTAAGTCCCCAAGTGCCTAACACACACACAGACATGAACTTTGACACACACACCCTAGTATGCATATTCTTGTCACCTTAGAACACATACACACTCTATTATATTTTCCTGTCAAAACTGAGGATTTAATGATAGTTTCAATGTGAAAAACTGAGATTCTTTTTGTAAACTAATTTGATTCCAAAAACCTGAGAAGCATTTCCAAAAACCTGAGAACTAGCCTAGGTTGATACCTCTAGACACACAAGCATTGGTTTGGGTTTAGTTGGTTTCCTATTCTACTTCATTTCCCATTCCATTTCTTCTTATTCCATTTCATGTATATCATATATGCTGTACATATGTATGGATAGATGCATGGATGTTATATCTATGATTGATACTTATATTAAGAAGGTATACATCTATGTTAGTGAATGTAATATATGTAGTTTTGTTAGGAATTAAAATGGAATTTAGTTTTGTTTCACTGAATAAGAGATACCTGAGAATTCATATATGTGAATGTTAACTTCCTATTGACACTTTGCTACACAACTGTCATGCCTCACTATCACTCCACACACAATGCATACCACGCTATATAACCCTCACACCCTCACTCATTGACACTCTCACTCACACATTGCCTAACACTCATTCCATGATAACACACACTCCCTTGACACAACTCTTTGTGACACACATGCACACATGTTCTTGTGCACTTTCATGACACACACACACCATGAACACATACACATGCTCTTTTCTCTCTCTCTATATATATATGACATGTGGCTAAATGTGTTAATGTGATAAATAGAGATTTTCTATTGATATATACATGTATGTGTATATAGATAGATATATATAATATATGAAATATGTGTGATGTGGACTGTAGGGCATAAGGCCTATGTGTATTGTATGAATACACCAATGTTTGTGTGTTGATAGACTAGTATGACTTGTGATTGGTGTGTGATTGCTAGACTAGGCTTGGTTAGGCCTAGTGAGACTTATTAGACTTGTTTGAGTCAGTCTTGACCTAGTTGACCTAGTTTGACTAGTGTAGTTGGCCAGAGTTGACCAAGAGTTGACTTTGGCCTAGTTCGACCTAGACAGCATGCAGATGCATTATAGATTACATTTATCATCCCTTGTATACATCTTGACTTGTGTTGCTCTAACTAGGATCAGGTACCTCATCTCGGACAGTACATTTACTTCAAACATTCAGATACGAGGCGAGTACATTCTCTGATTATTTCATATCCTGCTTAGAATTATTTCCTGTATTAAATTACTTTACTTGATACTGTCACGTTGGTCACACGGATTAGTACTATATGGATCCCTTCTTGAGATGTTATCCCTTCAGGGAGCATCGGGTACTCTACGTTCTGTGCGTTTCTCTTACATGGCATATCATATGCTTCTTTGGTTCTTTGATCACTTGTGACATATACCCTTATGATCACAGAGTCTTCTCTGAATCTTTATTCCATTTATTGGGTCTATCAGAATCCCCATTTATGGGACTACTATGTACCACCCTTTGGGGGCTTATCACCCTTCGGGGGCTTATCACCCTTCGGGGGCATATCACCCTTCGGGGGCTTATCACCCTTCGGGGGCTTATCACCCTTTGGGGGCATATCACCCTTTGGGGGGTTATCACCCTTTGGGGGCATATTACCCTTTGGGGGCTTACCACCCTTCGGGGGCTGTTACATAGAATCATAATATAACCTGGTTGGATCCTTGTGTATTAGTTGGGGGTACGTGGGAGTATAAATAGCCATCTGAACAATTCCAAAGTAGAATATCCATGTACGCCTCTTTAGTATAGCCATGTACAATCAAGCCGTTCACATGTCGACTTTGTGCTCTAAATCACTAGTCACTGGTAGTTCTTTACTTATAGTAGATATTTCTATTACAGTTCTCTCTCTCTGTTTACTTACTATATTTCTTCAGTATCTATATCTTATTTTACTGTATGATTATATTTTCTAACCTGCTATGAACTGTTGAGATGTATTGTGCTCGCTTCCGTCCTGACTGGACCTGTTGAAAATTTTATAGAGGATGATGAGGAACCCTGCACCCCTTACTTTGGAGTTGCCTAGATGACACTCGCGACCTGGACCCCTGGGGAGGTTCAGGCAGCTACTGAGGACGATACCTTGCTTAGTATAGATAGCTTAGACTGTTTTCCTTTTCATGTTTAGTTGTTGTTCTTGATTCAGAGTTTGTATATTTTTAGAGATGATAAGACTTGTATTTCTTTTCTGTTGTACCTCAGTTGAGGATTTCTTATCTATTTCATCGTGCTACATTCTACCTTAGGTTGTGATTGAGTTGTACCTCTGTGATGGCCTCCTTATGGAGAGTATTCATATTATGCTAGTTATAGTTCATGACCTAGAACAGCGTTCTACCGCCGACACTGCGGCGTAGGCTGGACGTTGTTACGTTCTCGTACCCTCACAGTGGGTGCGGGTCGTGACACATTTTTAGTGGTGGCCCATGCAGGTCGAGTTTATGTAGTGGTATTCGAACTAGAGTATCACTACAGCCTGCAGTAGAATTAGGATATTTTTTGAGGTACTCAATCACATTAGGAAAAACTCCTAATCAGATTCCTTTTGTCTAAAAATTGTTGCTTATTGACTTTCCTTGAATATAAACTGTCCTCCTTTGAATTTTCGTTTTATTCTCAGAAATTACTTCTTGTTTTGATCTATTTTCATGATGGTTATGAAGACACGATCTCATCGCTTCGGTTCGGGGGATACTATCGAGAGGCTGGCCACCTCTCGTCCTGTTCAGCAGGGCCTCGAGACCGCAGCTCCTGTTGTGCCGACTCAGGTTGGCGTTTCTGCTACATTGGAGGTGCACCTCTGCCTGTACAGAGACTTTTCCCGTCATTTCTGATTTCTCTCAGCAGCAGCGGTTCATGCAGCATCGGCAGCAGACCAGGGAAAACTAGCAGGGCGAGCTATCGTCAGGACAGTCAAGGATACACAGACCATTGGAGATCTTGCTGCAAGTTCTGTTCTTCTCGATTCTATTTCTGCAATTGTCTTTTATACTACCTTGAAATCCGATTCCATCTGTTCCTTGCTGATTGATTAATTTTGTCATGTTGTTCTTTTGTTATGTTTGTTTTCTTCTGAGAAAATCATATAGGCTACGTCACCTAAATCATGGGATCTAGAATCTTCGGTAGTCGTGATAGTTGGCATAGTGAGGACACGTAGTCAGACTTTGGATGTATTTCTCGGGTATGAGAATTTAAGATTTTCGCCGTCGCATGCGGCAATACGAAAATTTTAAATACCATGAACCTAGAGGTATGTACCTTAGTCAAGGACTCTGTGATTATCGTAGCCGTGCTTACTAGCATGATGAAGATTCTGAGTATCATGATTTTGGACAGACGCATATGATTATCTGACGGTATGTTTGAGACTTTGATTGTGGGGTGTTTGACCTAGAAGGACTATTACCATTTTAATTTCGAGGACGAAATTTTTCTAAGGTGGGTAGGATTGTAACACCCAGTTTTCCAAATGAGGGTAATTTTGAAATTTTGTTATTATAATTATTATTTAATGATATTTATTTCATATTATGATTTTTAGTGATTTTTAATTATTTTTAAACTATTTAAATTCATGACTTTTGATTTTTGGTGTTTTGCTAGTGAACAGTAGAGACTGCCTACCCTAGAGCCTAGCCATGTGATTAGAATATTTTTGATATTTTTGGGGTTATTTGATTTTATTATAATTTATTTGAATTTATGAAAATTTTTAGAATTTATTTTGGAATTGTTTGAATGAGGGTTGACTAGGTTGACTTTGACTAGCAATGACCTTGGTAGGCTAACCTAGAAGCTAACCCTAGTTGTGTTTGGACTTGGTTAGGTCATGTAACCCTAGTTAGACTAAAGTTGACCCATGGTATGGTTATTTGACTTAAGTTAGATTTAAGTCATAAGCCATGACTTGTGATTAAACCTTAAATCAATAACTAGGCTTAATAGCCCATAGGCCCACACCATGAACCAAACCTAATCCTAATCAGCCCATGGCAGCCAACCAAGGGTTTCCCACCCTATTTAATGCCTCTTCCATTTGTTCTTGCCTCTTTTATTATTTTTTCTCTCAAGCTTTGAAGAAAGAGGTATAGCCATCTTCCCCAATCCATAACTTTCCCATTTTAACTCCTTTTTGGCTCAAACCACTTGCATTAGATTCTAATTGTCTCCCTCTTGCTGTTCATGGAGAGTATTCTCAGGCTTGGGGCAATTTGGAGAGTTTGGCTAACAAGGAGAACCCCCCTTTTTGGAGCTTTTTATTGGAAATTGAACATATAGGTAACTTCCTATTCCTTTCATAGATTTTCGATTTCTTTGCATGAATAGGAAGCCCTAAGTGTCTCCTAGCTGTAGGTATTGGTTTCGTGTCGAGTCGTATCCATTTTGTATCCGTTTCGGACACGTATTATTGTGTTTATGCATGTGTTTGATGAAATGTCACAAAGGGAATTTATTTGCTATTTTTGAAAAGTAATTGAATGAAAATATTGATTTATATGTGTTTACTAATTTCCCTATGGACTGAGTTGATTTTCGAGCCGTGTCCGTGTCCAAATAGGACACAAACACGCTCGCAGCACACACGGGCAGTGCCCTGCTGCTCGGGGGGCTTTCCTCCTTGCACGCACCACGTGGCGGGCTGCCACTTGGCATGGAGGTGGGGGTACACACTGACGTGCCACCCATCGAGTTTGACACGGCCTTGTATCGTGTCGAGGGAGCATGGATACGTGCACTGGATTTACACCGCACAGTATCAGCCGAGAAATCGATACTGATACACACTGTTTTCTCTTGACACGACACTTGTGGACACGGTGTAGTGTGACACACGTGTAGCCCTATGCTAGGCGTACATGTGGACGTGACCACGTGGCATGAAGTGTCACGTGTCGTGTCCACGAGACGACTGCATCGCAGCACGATGCAGTCTGTGCACAGATTTGTGTCTGTGATATGTGTTTGACTTGGACACGTTTGTGTCCACTTGGTTGGACACAAATACTCCCATATGATACGTACACTTGGGACACGTGTCTGTTTGTCACTGTTTTGGGTTTTCGAATTGTTTTGATATCCAAATTGGGTTTTTTTGAGTATTCTGATACCTGTCAGTTCCTTTCCAGTTTTGAATCTCATGAAATGTTATTTTCATTTTTCAGAGTGTTCAATTCTTAGTTTTACATGGGTTTTTGATGTTCATTAGTTCATTGGGCTGTATGTTTGATTGTGAGTTGTGCATCGATATGAGAATGGGGTGATAGATATTGCACTGGGCTCGAAATATGACTGATATATGTTGTTTCGATTTCCAGAACTATTAATCCATTTTAATCCTATTATATATTGCTGTGTTTAGTTATTAGATGCTCCCACATAATTGATTGTTTATGCTAGCTTAACATTTTCATTCATATGGGGTTTTGAATCGGAAATGGGATTTTGGATAGTATGTTGGTTTTCAAATTTGGCAAAAACTGAGATTGGTTCCTTAAATCATCTTGAATTGATTTCCTTCCTTTTTGAATTGGCTATAATAACCTGAGATTTTCCTTAGTTAAATTGAGATGTTTTTCCCTTCCATTCGAAATTGATTTTTGTTGAGGGTATGGGAAGTTGACAGTTGTTTGATTCAATGTTTTGTCAACTGATAGATGTAAGAGTTTCCTCATTCTTTTAACTGAGATTGCCTTCTAGCTAAACTAAATTTATTTCCAGATTTTTCAAAACCTGAGAATGGATGTTAGAATTGGTTTCCTGTCCTTTCCTTCTTTTATTAAAACTGAAATTTAGGGATCATTTAATGTGAATCCTCATACTTGTATTAGTGTTTCATTGTTGAACTCAAATGTGGGATTTGGGATAGCACACTGTTTCCTGTTTCAGATTTTCACATACACACACACACACACACACAAGTTGCCATGCCACATTACCTTGATTAGCTCACTGATTTCCTGTGATACACTCACTGTTTTCCTCAAATTTCTGAGCACACACACCCCTCTGCAATATACACACATAGACCCCATCCCCCTTGCCTGTGTAGCAGACCAGTTAACCCACTGTCACTGAATTTCTCAGAACACATGTTTTTTCCTGAGAAATTAGTTGAACATGTTCACACATCTGTCAATTTTCCCTCACCCTAACACTCATATGCACACTGTTTAAGACTCTCACACCTACACAGGTTTCTATTTTAATGCACACACATGTATGTCCCCAAGTGCCTAACACACACACATACACGAACTTTGACACACACATCCTAGTATGCATATTCCTGTCACCTTAGAACACATACACACTCTATTATATTTTCCTGTCAAAACTGAGGATTTAATGATAGTTTCAATGTGAAAAACTGAGATTCTTTTTGTAAACTAATTTGATTCCAAAAACCTGAGAAGCATTTCCAGAAACCTGAGAACTAGCCTAGGTTGATACCTCTAGACACACAAGCATTGGTTTGGGTTTTGTTGGTTTCCTATTCTACTTCATTTCCCATTCCATTTCTTCTTATTCCATTTCATGTATATCATATATGCTGTACATATGTATGGATAGATGCATGGATGTTATATCTATGATTGATACTTATATTAGGAAGGTATACATCTATGTTAGTGAATGTAATATATGTAGTTTTGTTAGGAATTAAACTGGAATTTAGTTTTGTTTCACTGAATAAGAGATACCTGAGAATTCATATATGTGAATGTTAACTTCCTATTGACACTTTGCTACACAACTGTCATGCCTCACTATCACTCCACACACAATGCATACCACACTATATAACCCTCACACCCTCACTCATTGACACTCTCACTCACACATTGCCTAACACTCATTCCATGATAACACACACTCCCTTGACACAACTCTTTGTGACACACACACACACACACATGTTCTTGTGCACTTTCATGACACACACACACCATGAACACATACACATGCTCTTTTCTCTCTCTCTATATATATATGACATGTGGCTAAATGTGTTAATGTGATAAATAGAGATTTCCTATTGATATATACATGTATGTGTATATAGATAGATATATATAATATATGAAATATGTGTGATGTGGACTGTAGGGCATAAGGCCTATATGTATGGTATGAATACACCAATGTTTGTATGTTGATAGACTAGTATGACTTGTGATTGGTGTGTGATTGCTAGACTGGACTTGGTTAGGCCTAGTGAGACTTATTAGACTTGTTTGAGTCAGTCTTGACCTAGTTGACCTAGTTTGACTAGTGTAGTTGGCCAGAGTTGACCAAGAGTTGACTTTGGCCTAGTTCAACCTAGACAGCATGCAGATGCATTGTAGATTACATTTATCATCCCTTGTATACATCTTGACTTGTGTTGCTCTAACTAGGAGTCAGGTACCTCATCTTGGACAGTACATTAACTTCAGACATTCAGATACGAGGCGAGTACATTCTCTGATCATTTCATATCCTGCTTAAAATTATTTCCTGCATTAAATTACTTTACTTGATTCTGTCACGTTGGTCATACGGATTAGTACTATATGGATCCCTTCTTGAGATGTTATCCCTTCAGGGAGCATCGAGTACTCTATGTTCTGTGCGTTTCACTTACATGGCGTATCATATGCTTCTTTGGTTCTTTGATCACTTGTGACATATACCCTTATGATCACAGAGTATTCTCTGAATCCTTATCCCATTTATTGGGTCTATCAGAATCCCCATTTATGGGACTACTATGTACCACCCTTTGGGGGCTTATCACCCTTCGGGGGCTTATTACCCTTTGGGGGCATATCACCCTTTGGGGGCTTATCACCCTTTGGGGGCATACCACCCTTTGGGGGCTTACCACCCTTCGGAGGCTGTTACATAGAATCATAACATAACCTGGTTTGATCCTTGTGTATTAGTTAGGGGTACGGGGGAGTATAAATAGTCATGTGAACAATTCCAAAGTAGAATAGCCATGTACGCCTCTTTAGTATAGCCATGTACAATCAAGCCGTTCACATGTCGACTTTGTGTTCTAAATCACTAGTCACTGGTAGCTCTTTACTTATAGTAGATATTTCTATTACAGTTCTCTCTCTCTGTTTACTTACTGCATTTTTTCAGTATCTATATCTTACTTTACAGCATGATTATATTTTCTAACCTGCTATGAACTGTTGAGATGTATTGTGCTCGCTCCCGTCCTGACTGGACCTGTTGAAAATTTTACAGAGGATGATGAGGAACCCTGCACCCTTACTTTGGAGTTACCTAGATGACACTCGCGACCTGGACCCCTGGGGAGGTTCAGGCAGCTGCTGAGGACGATATCTTGCTTCGTATAGATAGCTTAGACTGTTTTCATTTTCATGTTTAGTTGTTGTTCTTGATTCAGAGTTTCTATATTTTTAGAGATGATAAGACTTGTATTTCTTTTCTGTTGTACCTCAGTTAAGGATTTCTTATCTATTTCATCGTGCTACATTCTACCTTAGGTTGTGATTGAGTTGTACCTCTGTGTTGGCCTCCTTATGGAGAGTATTCATATTATGCTAGTTATAGTTCATGACCTAGAACAGCGTTCTACCGTCGACACTGCGACGTAGGCTGGGCGTTGTTACGTTCTCGTACCCTCACAGTGGGTATGGGTCGTGACAACATGGTCGTGCTATAATGCCAACGTGTATTTCGATCGAGGCAGTGCCTCATCGCTTAGGTACTTGACCGAACTTCAACTCGGGATGGCAGGGTCGTGCTATACTCTATTCGTGACTTCAATATATTCGAGACAGTGCTTCACCAAGGGGCAACTTATGCGAACTCGGCCTGTGCCAAGACTTTCACTTAAACTCAAGTGCCTCTAGATTGCCAACATCGTCAAGGGGACGACTCGTGCAGGTCGTGCCAGTAGACTTTGCTTAGACTTGTTCGTGCATCAAGATTGAGGCCGTGCCTCGCTAACTTATCAAGACTTATCCATGCAACCGTCTTGCGACCTTCCTGTTCGGCTCATAACCCAACTTATACAAGACTTGTGAAACATAGTATCGATTCCATGGACATCCCGGCGCCAAGTATCGTGCCAGGCACGGTGCCTATGCTGCAGCCCAATCTTAGGCCCAGACCTTGTGTTACCGACTGGACTTGCATTCAAGTTCTAGACTCAATCCAAAGGCATACACGCGGTTTGCCGCTATTCTGCCGACCCATCTACATGAGTGATCACTAGCAATGTCAAGCTATCTTGGATACGGCTCGAGATATCGGCTCGTCCCTCCATGGGTAGCTAGCCCCGAAAGCGCCAAGTATCTCCCATGCGATTATCCAGCATCCTACCTAGAGCCGCCTTGCTCCTCCCGGGCCGACATGATCCCGGCGCCCCAGCGATCACTCGAGAAGACTTTACCTTGTTGACAAGTTGTCCAATGACCATGCAAGACTCAACTCGATCTATCAAATCCTTCCTTGACATGACCATGCTTCCCAACTTCTATCGAGACTCCCAAGTAGCGGGTGTAACGCCCCAGTCCCAAAATACGTAGAACCAAGTACGTAAACATGCCAGCTGTATACAAACGAAGTACATGGGCCTTGTATGTATACATAAGCTGTAAAATATAGTAATCCAAGACAAACTAAATCTCATCCACAATGAAAAGAATAATAATATAAAAATCAACTTGAATATTTATGATAAAATCGTTGGGCGGAGACAAAGTCCACTACCAACTATCTCAATGAAAGAAATGTATAAGAATCGATCCATAAAATGACAAAACGAACCAAGCACAATCGTCTTCGAAAGAATGGAGAGAATCGCGGCCTTGGCTAGAACACCTGCAGTGAATCATGAAAGCACACACCTGGGGAATAACCAGGTCCTCAGACGGACGTAGCAAGATATAGGAAGAACAAGCTAATATGAACTGTCAGAATAATAAAATAATATATAAAAGGCTATCATAGACACAAATATGCAAAGGAGATTCTAACCGCCTAATATGCAATTTAGAGGACAACTTTCATGCGCATGGGTGGGATTTTAGGCTATGTGTACGTAACTGGCATCCAGTCATCTGTATCCGACCGTAATGTCCAAAACATCAGAGGGTATCTGCAAATAAATTACCACAGTTCCATCCAGAGACTGTGGTTTACCTGTTTGGATTCCCATACGCACTAGCGACTGTCCTCCTCCAATATTTTCTACACTGTTCAAGTCATGTCCATGGCTCGTCCAGTTTTGTAACAGCTTGAGTCTCTAAAATCCTAGTCATAGCAGTTACGATCATCTATCCGTCACACGACTTTAGAGAGGGCCAGTCCATAAGTCGTGCCCCTAGCAACATGTCTCCAACCGTGTAGTGTGTGTGTCATGGCCAAAAGAGATATACGAATATCCCCTAAAATGAAGGTAGTCCGCTAACACTAAGTTAATATGCATATAGTAAAGTAAAACGACTAATAGAATCACTTGCACCCGAGTGTGGCTTGGATGCGCAGTTCATAACAAAGGAAACTAACAATATAAAACAAAGTAAATAATACGAAAAATAAATAATATGGCAGTAAATTAGCAAGGTATACTTGTCTGATAGACCGTCTGGTGAGCTGCCTGGTATGGTACAATAAAGGTGGCACAAGATCGACTTTGGTGTTACAACTACGTAAAAGACCTCCGATGGTGGCACGGATTGCCCCAATGGGTCCAAGATGGTTAATTTAGTTAGGGTCAACCGGATGAAGTTCAGAATTTGACGAGGTAATAGGAGTGATGGGCTTAGTCACGGACGGAAGGATAGTCGAAGGAATTTTAGATAAATAAAATATATATAATTTTAGAAACTATTTGCAATCCTCGAAAAACTATGTTTTATTTCTCCAATATATTTTAAAATCATTGTAAGTCAAAAATTATAATTTACTTAGGTAGAAAATATTATAACCATATTTTTAAATACCATAGAAAGTAGTATAAATAAATAAATATATTTTAGGTCAGTATCACACAAAATTAATACTTTAGCGTCTAAGCTGAATACCATATTTTGAAAATAGCTAGAAACATAATGACAAAAATATTTTTCACATTAATTTGTCAAAGTACCATTTTTAGACTGAAGAGTCATAAATTAATTTGACAAAATGAAACAATGATATTGTATATAGAATATCAATAATATTACTAGTAATTTGTAAGAATATATATAGATATTAAAATTTATAATACTAATACTAACCATAAATTTTAGTCAACTGCAAAAATAAACAATAATAATAGTTATTATAATAATAATAATAATAATAATAATAATAATAATAATAATTATAGTAATAACAGATACTAAAAAAAGAAAACAAAACAATTAATAAAAACAAAACAAAATAATAAAATACAAAAACAACAAACAAATGTAGTCTGCTACTCTTGTTATTAGAAAGAGGGGAGAGAGAGTGAGAAGAAAGGGGAAGGAAAGAGAGGAAGAGTCGGGGAGATCGGAGAGACTAGGGAGGCGAGAGAGAGGCGGATCGGAGGCGGAGAAGGGCTGGACGAGGGGAGCGGTGCCGGCGGAGGAAGGCTGAGAGCGGCAGAGGAAAGAAAGGTGCGGCGGAGCGGCGGACTCGGCGGGGGAGCTGCGGCGCCACGTCGAGGAGGTGGAGTAGGGCGGCGGTCACGACGGTTTAGCGGCGGCTACGGGCGGAGGGTCGGCGACAGTGCGGCGGGGCGGGGATCTCGAGACAGGCACGAAGATCTAGGGGCGTGTCACGACCCGATCCCAACTTATTGGGTCGAACCGGATCATGCCCAGCCTGCACCATTGTTGAGACGGCGGCAGTAAGCTGTTCCATTAGCAGGTAACCATAACAACAACATCTATATTTGTCACAACTCAAATTCGGGAAATGAAACTTTATTAAACTTTGAAATGAAATACAACTGGAAAATGTTCTGAAATAAATAACAGAGTTTAAAATAAACAATAATGCTGGAAAAAAAACTATCTAATCAGCCGGTTCATCGGCCTCAGTCCCAACGTCCTCCAATGGGGACTCTGGCAGCACTACAGGGTACAGAACAGGGTCGTAGTAGCTGCTGTATAATAGCTCAGCATCCCCAATATCCCCTAAAAATGTATCTCCAGTCAGGAGGGAGCAAAGTACAATTCATGCTAATTTAAACAGTTAAAATGAATAATAGAATCATGCACTTTTAAACAGTTTAGAAATGAACAGTTTTCTAGCAGTAAAACAGTGTGATTTGAATAGGCAATGAATATGACCGGCTTGGGATGTACAGTTATATCCTATTGATACGATTCGGCTTATCCCCGTGTGTATGAGGGGTAAGCTAATACTGGCCTAAGTTACAGTTGGATGTGGTCATAAACATTACTCTATTCCCCCAGTCCCCAATCAGTTACAGTAGTTGCAGTCAGTACTCTCAGGAAGAGTTTCGTGTTTGCATCGTGGTTTAAACTTGCAATAAGACGATTATTAAAATAACTGTAAACTAACACAAACTATACTTGCCTCAAAATGGACTTGACTGGAGAGGATGAAGACTTCGAGATGGAAATTCAGAATCGTCCTCGAATTCCTACATTCGAGAAATTGACTCAGATTTCCGGGTTACCAATCTAGCTACGCTAGTTGAAATATCTAATTGTGTCCTAATCCATTTTAATTCTTATTTAACAAAACACAAACAAAATTACGATTATCGGTGCGTTGAATTTATAATGAGAGAAAAGTTCGTTTAAACTTTGTATTTTGGAAAAACTCGTCGATACCAATTTAATTAATTAAAACTTTGTATTTTAGTAACTATAAATATAAAACTAAATTTCTTATTTTAGTGAGAAATACATGATCGTTGTTAATATTAAAACTTGTAGATTTTAGGTGAGAAAATCTTTATTAATTTTTATATGAAAATAACTTTTATTAAATTTATTCGTCTGCTACAAAAACTCGCAAAATCAGCAAATAACCAAAAATCTTACGCTACCAAATTACAGTTACAGAACCAACAACTAGCCGGGCTTATGCCCATTATAATTTATTTACATAAATTGAAATAAGACAGAAACGGTCGTTAGTTCTAAACTTTCTATAATTAATTATAATTAAATAAATAAAATAAATTAAACAGGAACTAGTCTCAGATATGGTCCAATCGTCAACTAGGCTAATGCCTCAACGTCCGGGCAAAGCCGGTTTCGTTTGCACTTAGTCGGGGCCAATTGACCGATATGGTCGTCGCCCAAAATCCAAATATTTAATATAATTCCGAAATCCATTTTGAAATTATTTTTAAAATATAATTAAATTTACGAAAAAATCCGGCAGTATTTCCTCTATTTTTGGTCAACCCAAAAACTAGAAAATATGCCAAATAATTTTCCTGCAAATCCCAAACCAGGGAATCCCAAAATATATATATAAAAATAATCCATAACCAATCCACAGATTAATTCGGAACGACCCGAAACAATTTCGGAAGTCCGAATCCAACCAAAAACGTCATAGCACAATACCGGAAATATCCGGAAGCCAAAATATATCGAAAATCCATTTTCCGAAAAGTTCTGGAAAATCCAAACAATCAACAGAACCTTTCTGAAGGTTCCGAAAAAATACGACGTCGCTAAAACCGAATTCCCAGGAGGGAATCGGGGACCATTCTCATCACAGACTGTATGAAAATAGAACGGGACAGGGGTTATACCTCGGGTTGCTCGGCTAGAGCTCTCAGATGAAAGAATAAAGAAAGAATAATCCGCGAACAGCAGGTCGAGAAGATCCGGGAGGGCACTGGACAGCGCTGTTCGAAAACAGCGGAGCGCGAAAACTCGAAGAAATCGAACAGAACACGGACAGCGCCGGAAACGCTGGAGGTGGCAGAGGGGAGTAACCGAGAGGGAGCTCGGCCAGGGCACCGGGGAATCGCGCCAGGGAGGGGCTGTGGCGAAGAGGGTCGCAGGGGGGCGGCCGCACGGGGTCGGTCGGGGCTTGCGCCGGAGAGGGCGGAGGCCGACGGGGCGGCTGCCGGGGTAGGCCGCGCTGGAATGGGCGCCGGCGAAAGTTCGGCCGCGCAAAAATGGCGCCGACGGCGTCGGGATTGGCCGGAGGGAAGGGCGCCGACGTTGCTGGGGAAGGCCGCGCGGGCTAGGGAACGGCACCGGGAGGGGGTCTGGAGGAGTTTGGGGAAGAAAGCTTGGGGAAGAGGGAGTAGAGGAGAAGGGGTTGGGTTAGAGTGCTGTAAGGGGTTTGTGGTGGTGTTGTTCTTAAGTGAGAAATAAAGAAGAGAGAGGTGAGTTTTAAAGTGGGGAGTGGTGCTGTTAAGGGGGTGAGAGGGAGAGAACGTGAGGAGTAGAGGAATAGGTGGGAGAGAGAGAATAGGGAAATGGGAGAAAGACTAGGGAGTGTACGTGGGAAGGGGTAAGTGCTGGTCCAATTTGGACCAGCTCAAAAGGAAAATTATTATTATTATTTTTTTTAAACAAACCCAAATCAGAAATTTAGAAATAGGTCCAGGTCTGGGTTCGGGCTTGGGTCCGGGCTCGGGTCTGGTCCGTAAATCCAAAAATCCCTGTAAATTAATTTTCGAAATAATTTTAACACTCAAAGATAATAATAATAATTATAATAAATATAATAACATAGAATATTGATTTCACAAAAAATAGGTTTCACAATCTTTCCTCCTTAGAAAATTTTGTCCTCGAAATTAAAGGCAGGGTTAGGAGTAGGATAAACTCAAATCAAGCAGTTACGGGTACTATGTCCGTAACTCAGGTTCAACAATAAGAATTTCCAAGGCAGTCGTGGATGAGACGGTTTAGAAACATGTTTTATTTATGATATCATCCATGTAGAAAAATACAAAAGCGAACCAAAGTACACGAGGTTGATCAGACCATCATACACCGGTCCTGATTAGACAATATATTAGTGGGTGCACCCAATAAAATACTGTCATGATCAAGCTTGAAAAAGAGATAGCTTGCAAAACTAGGCTAACTTAGCAGCATCAGTCAGGTTTAGAATGAAAAGATAAGGAATAGAAGTTTACGTGATGGCTCAAATTCTGATCTTCTTCTCACCTCTGCCTACGCTTGCAACTGGTTTCTCTGGCACTGAAAGGTTGAGTCCAATCTTCAGCTCTAGATTATCCAATATGGGACTCGGATTCGGAATGTAGCGCCTGAGTTGTGATACGTAGAAGACGTTGCACACTCTCAAGATTAGCTGGTAGAGCTAACCGGTACGCTACTTCCAACTCGTCTTAAAATGGCTTGATGTACCTGGCCCCAATTTTCCCAGCTCCGTCAAAACTGATCGTTCCTCTGGTAGGAGAAAACTTCACAGAAACACTATCTCCTTCTTCAAACTTCACTGGTCGACGACTACTATCAACCAAATGCTTCTGTCCGTCTTGGACAATCCTGAGCTTGTCTCTGATCATCCTTACCTTCTTTGCTGCTTCGGTCACCATCTCAGGTCCAAGCAACACTCGTTCTCCGACGTAGTCCCAAGCAAGTGGAGTGCGGCAACGACGTCCATAGAGTGCCTCGAACGGTGTCATACCGATGCTAGTTTGGTAGCTGTTGTTTGTAGGAGAATCCTACCAAGCGCAAATGGTCTTCCCAAGACCCTCCAAATTCTAAGACGCAGGATCTCAGCATGCCTTCTAGCGTCTTGATTGTTCTCTCTGATTGCCCATCAGTCTGGGGATGGTAGGCGGTGCTGAACTTCAGTTGTATTCCCAAGCTATCATGCAAACTCTTCCAAAAGTGAGGGGTAAATCTCGTATCTCTGTCAGATACAATACTTACCGGAACTCCATGAATTCGGTAGATGTGCCGCATGTACAGTGCTGCCAACCTTGAAAGGGATAAAGTGAGCTGACTTCGTCAGTCGGTCCACGATAACCCAAATGGCATCCTTCCCATCTTGGGATCGAGGCACTCCCGATACAAAATCCATCGTTATGTGTTCCTATTTCCACTCCGGAATGCCAAGCGACTGCAATAGTCCTACTGGTCTCTGTCTGCTAGCCTTCACTTGTTGACAAATTAAACATCTAGCAACACACCTGGCCACGTCTTTCTTCATTCCAAACCACCAAACAATGGTACGTATATCCCGATATATTTTGTTAGCTCCAGGATGTATGGAATATTGCGACTGGTGTGCTTCCTTCATCAGCTCGTTCCTCAGTTTGCCAGATACTACGCAGAGTCTCATACCATTCTTCAGTGCTCCGTCGCTGGCGATTGAAAATCCTTCAAGTATTCCTGCCAATACTTGGTCTCTGAGTTTGCAAAGTGTCTCGTCTTGAAACTGCGTCTCCTTGATTTGGTCCATCAGACTCGAGCTCACTTGCAACTTCTTCAACAATGGATCAGCATCCAGCTCCTTCCTTCCAGGAGGTATAATCTCCAGTCCAAGCTTCTCGATGCCCTCTAGCAGGTGCTGCTCCTTGGTCAAAAACATCGCCATAGGGTATCGACTAAGTGCATCTGCGACCACATTAGCCTTACCCGGATGGTACTGTAGATCGATGTCAAAATCCTTCGTCAGCTCCAGCCATCTTTTTTGCCTCATGTTCAGCTCCTTCTGAGTGAAAACATACTTCAGACTTTTATGGTCTGTATATATTTCCACTCTCTCTCCATATAGATAATGCTTCCATAGTTTCAAAGCAAAGATGACTGCCGCAAGCTCCAAATCATGTGTGGGATAGTTCTTCTCATGAGTCCGTAATTGCCTAGATGCATAAGCAATCACTTTTTTATGTTGTTGAAAAATGCAACCCAGTCCTTTACCTGAGGTATCACTGTAGATTAAGAAACCACCAGTTCCTGCGGGTAGCGCAAGGATTGGTGCAGTGGTAAGTCTCTTCTTCCGCTCCTCGAATGATGCCTGGCAATCTTTCGTCCAGATGAACTCTTCATTCTTCCGAGTGAGCTTCGTCATCGGCTCGGCAATTCTGGCAAAACCCTTCACGAACTTCCGGTAGTAGCCAGCCAAGTCCAAGAAACTCCTGATTTCAGCAACTGAGCTTGGGATAGACTACTTCTCAACTGCGGCTATCTTCTTCGGATCCACCGAAATTCCTTCTCCTGCGACAACATGGCCAAGAAAATCCACCTTGTCTAGAAAGGATTCACATTTGGAGAGCTTACTATACAGCTTCTCCTTCCTCAAAGTTTCCAGAACTTTCCTGAGGTGCTCTTCGTGCTCCTCTTCCGTCTTTGAATAGATCAGAATGTCATTGATGAAGACAACGACAATTTGATCTAGGTATTCATGAAAACCTTGTTCATAAGGTTCATGAACACCGCAGGAGCATTCGTCAGTCCAAACGACATGACCAAGAATTCAAACTGTCCATACTTGGTGTTGAATGCCGTCTTGGAAATATCTTCCTTCCTGATCCTGATCTGATGGTAGCCAGATCTAAGATCAATCTTCGAAAACACCATGGCTCTGCCCAATTGATCAAATAGTTCATCGATCCAGGACAGAGGGTACTTGTTCTTGTTGGTGATACTGTTCAGCGCCCGGTAGCCGATGTACATCCGTACTGTTCCGTCCTTCTTGTGCACTAACAAGACAGATGCTCCCTAGGATAAAGTTCCATCTTGGATAAATCCCAGAGCCTTCATTGATCTGGTCCTTCAACTCCTTGGCCTCCTTCAGGTTGACTCTGTAGCATCCCTTAAAATAGGGGAGAGCCGGGGACTTGGTCATTGGTGAATTCTATGTCTCGATCTAGGATAATCTGGGAAGACTATCAGGGAAGACATCTACCATAAAGGTGTAACTAAAAATTTTATTCATGTGGAGAATTACAGAAAAACTCTCATGATTATTCTAAGGACATCCTGTTACAACTTCCTATAACAATTGATAATGCTATTCAGCAGTCCTAGGTATTAATCCTCATGGCTCTGGCTCTTGTACGAGCAGTCTCCAACTGCTTCGTCTTCTTCTATGATCCTCGAGTCTGCATCATGCCCTTCTGCAATGGGTGTAGGAGGCAAGGTCTGCTCGATAGAAAGAGAGTCCCTAGGTTGCGGTGTAGCAGGTGTTGCTGGGATAGGTGCTCTGGTATAATGGGGAGATAAGAGGCAGTTCTTTACCCGATGTTCAGCAGATCCACATGCCAAACATTGTCCCAATCTCTTGCGGCAACTAACGGCCTGATGACCAGGCCTCTTGCAGTAGTCACAAGCCAATAGCCTCTTACGACAAGACTGTCGGAAAGTAGAGTACTTGATGGGACCCAAATATCTTCTAGATTCAGGGGTATCCCTCCTAGGACGAGGTTCCGCTCCAACTTGGTTGGAGATAGCTATGGTTACATCATTGACGTTCTTCATGTCTTCTCTCATGATATTTATCTGTTCCTGCTGGGCTTCATCTTCAGCTTTCTGGAACTCCAGGATTTCTTGAAATAGGGCAACCATCTGGGAGGTGTTTGCTGGTATTGGTGGAGCAACAGGAATGGATACTCCCCCAAGGAAATGCAACTCAGTTTAAGAAGAGATAGGATTCGCCAGTGTAGTGAAAACTTTACTGGATGCATCATGGGGACGGTCAATCACCCGCGAGGGAATAAACCCTGGACTTGGTTGAGGAGATGGGGTATGATCCGTAGATGACACCTCATCGCCAGCAGGATTGGTCTTATTCTTGGTTATATTCTGGAAGGTTTAGGGTGCAAACATAATCAAGGTAGCCTACCAGTCTATAATCAAACAAAAATATTTATTTATATATAATTCGGACCTATGTTGTGACAAATCAATGTTCTAGTGTTCTAATTGTTTCTAGGTATATTTTCCTAAGTTGTTGTTTATGGACCTGCATGGGCCACCACTAAAAACATGTCACGACCCGATCCCAACTAATTGGGTCGAACCGGATCATGTCCAGCCTGCACCGTTGTTGAGACGGCGGCAGTAAGCTGTTCCATTAGCAGGTAACCATAACAACAACATCTATATTTGTCACAACTCAAATTCGGAAAATGAAACTTTATTAAACTTTGAAATGAAATACAACTGGAAAATGTTCTAAAATAAATAACAGAGTTTAAAATAAACAACAATGCTGAAAAAGAAAAACTATCTAATCAGCCGGTTCATCGGCCTCAGTCCCAACGTCCTCCAATGGGGACTCTGGCAGCACTACAGGGTACAGAACAGGGTCGTAGTAGCTGCTGTATAATAGCTCAGCATCCCCAATATCCCCTAAAAATGTATCTCCAGTCAGGAGGGAGCAAAGTACAATTCATGCTAATTTAAATAATTAAAATGAATAATAGAATCATGCACTTTTAAACAGTTTAGAAATGAACAGTTTTCTAGCAGTAAAACAGTATGATTTGAATAGGCAATGAATATGACCGGCTTGGGATGTACAGTTGTATCCTATTGATACGATTCGGCTTATCCCCGTGTGTATGAGGGGTAAGCTAATACTGGCCTAAGTTACAGTTGGATGTGGTCATAAACATTACTCTATTCCCCAGTCCCCAATTAGTTACAGTAGTTGCAGTCAGTACTCTCAGGGAGAGTTTCGTGTTTGTATCGTGGTTTAAACTTGCAATAAGACGATTATTAAAATAACTGTAAACTAACACAAACTATACTTGCCTCAAAATGGACTTGACTGGAGAGGATGAAGACTTCGAGATAGAAATTCAGAATCGTCCTCGAATTCCTACATTCGAGAAATTAACTCAGATTCTCAGGTTACCAATCTAGCTACGCTAGTTGAAATCTCTAATTGTGTCATAATCCATTTTAATTCTTATTTAACAAAACACAAACAGAATTACGATTATCGGTGCGTTGAATTTATAACGAGGGAAAAGATCGTTTAAACTTTGTATTTTGGGAAAACTCGTCGATACCAATTTAATTAATTAAAACTTTGTATTTTAGTAACTATAAATATAAAACTAAATTTCTTATTTTAGTGAGAAATACATGATCGTTGTTAATATTAAAACTTGTAGATTTTAGGTGAAAAAATCTTTATTAATTTTTATATGAAAATAACTTTTATTAAATTTATTCGTCTGCTACAAAAACTCGTAAAATCAGCAAATAACCAAAAATCCTACGCTACCAAATTACAGTTACAGAACCAACAACCAACCGGGCTTATGCCCATTACAATTTATTTACATAAATTGAAATAAGACAGAAACGGTCGTTAGTTCTAAACTTTCTATAATTAATTATAATTAAATAAATAAAATAAATTAAATAGGAACTAGTCTCAGATATGGTCCAATCGTCAACTAGGCTAATGCCTCAACGTCCGGGCAAAGCCGATTTCGTTTGCACTTAGCCGGGGCCCATTGACCGATACGGTCGTCGCCCAAAATCCAAATATTTAATATAATTCCGAAATCCATTTTGAAATCATTTTTAAAATATAATTAAATTTACGGAAAAATTCGGCAGCATTTTTTCTATTTTTGGTCAACCCAAAAACTGGGAAATATGCCAAATAATTTTCCTGCAAATCCCAAACCAGGGAATCCCAAAAAATATATATATATATAAATAATCCATAACCAATCCACAGATTAATTCGGAACGACCCGAAACAATTTCGGAAGTCCGAATCCAACCAAAAACGTCATAGCACAATACCAGAAATATCCGGAAGCCAAAATATATCGAAAATCCATTTTCCGAAAAGTTCCGGAAAATCCAAACAATCAACAGAACCTTTCCGAAGGTTCCGAAAAAAATACGACGTCGCTAAAAACCGAATTCCCAGGAGGGAATCGGGGACCATTCTCATCACAGACTGTATGAAAATAGAACGGAATAGGGGTTATACTTCGGGTTGCTCGGCTAGAGCTCTCAGATGAAAGAATAAAGAAAGAATAATCCGCGAACAGCAGGTCGAGAAGATCCGGGAGAGGGCGGAGGCTGGCGGGGCGGCTGCCGGGGGTGGCCGCGCTGGAATGGGCGCCGGCGAAAGCTCGGCCGCGCGGAAATGGCACCGACGGCGTCGGGATTGGCCGGAGGGAAGGGCGTCGGCGTTGCTGGGGAAGGCCATGCGGGCTAGGGCACGGCGCCGGGAGGGGGTCTGGAGGAGTTTGGGGAAGAAAGCTTGGGGAAGAGGGGGTAGAGGAGAAGGGGTTGGGTTAGAGTGCTGTAAGGGGTTTCTGGTGGTGTTGTTCTTAAGTGAGAAATAAAGAGAGAGAGGTGAGTTTTAAAGTGGGGAGTGGTGTTGTTAAGGGGGTGAGAGGGAGAGAACGTGATGAGTAGAGGAATAGGTGGGAGAGAGAGAATAGGAAAATGGGAGAAAGACTAGGGAGTGTACGTGGGAAGGGGTAAGTGCTGGTCCAATTTGGACCAGCTCAAAAGGAAAATTATTTTTTTTTAAAACAAACCCAAATCAGAAATTTAGAAATAGGTCCAGGTCTGGGTTCGGGCTTGGGTCCGGGCTCGGGTCTGGTCCGTAAATCCAAAAATCCCGGTAAATTAATTTTTGAAATAATATTAACACTCAAAGATAATAATAATTATTATAATAAATATAATAACATAGAATATTGATTTCACAAAAAATGGGTTTCACAGGGCACACTTTGGCACGACGGCACGGGAGGAGCTCAGGGCGGCACTGGGATGCCCGGCCGGCGGTGAGCCCTCCTTCCCTCTCTCACTCTTAGTTTTCTCGGGTGCTTAGTTGGGGCGTAGGTTTTGGGGGTCGCCGGCCTTGGGAGCCGAGGATGGGGGTTACGCCGGTAGGCGGCAGGCGGCTGGTCGTTGGGAGGCTGGCCACGGTGATGGTGGCGGAGTCTTGGTGGTGGTGGGTGTTTTAATTGGTGATGGTGGTAATGATTTGGGGGATTTTCGACGGGTGGGCACCGGTGATGGTGGCGGTGGTTTGGATTTTTGGGGCGGTGCCGTTAGTGGCGGTGGCGACGGTGTGGCAGTGGTGGTTCTTTTGGTGAGGGTGGTGCCGATTGTTACGGTGGAGGGGCGATCAGATGGCTGAGGATGGCCGCGGCTCGCGGTGGCAATTTCTGTGAGTGGTGATGGCAGGTGGCGATGGTATTTTGGGTTGAAGTGGTGGTTTTGGTGATGGTCGAAGGAGGCCGAACGAGGGGGATGGTGATGGTGCTAACGGCGGTGATGTAGTGGTGGCTGCCGTGGTTGTCGTCGTTGCTGTGTTGATGATGATAACCGTGGTGGCTTTGGGAATTCGGTCGGGATGGTGAACGGGCTAGGTTTAGGACTTGGGGACTGGGTCGTGTCCTGCGCGATGCGGAGACGAGTTGTGTCCGGCATGTCGGACACGGAAAAAGAATAATGTATATGTAATGAATAAAATATAGTAGATGGAAAAAGGGGGACACGGACACGATGCACGGTACTTGGGTGAGGAATTTTTATGGAACAATAGAAATTTATGGATGAGTACCAGCCTATTTATAGGATGTGAGAATTTCCAGTTAGATAAGGATTAGAATTTATTTAAAACCCAAATAGATAAATAACATATTAATTTAAATAGTTTTAAAGCAATTTCAATCAAATTCCGAATCAATTTAAATCTAGGTAAATCTTTATATTAAAATAGAATCCATAAAATACATCCATATTTTTAAATCATAATAATTTATCTAAATATCAATCAAAAAAAATTTAAAAATATATTTTTATGAACACTAATATTTTAATAATAATTAATTTCGAAAATAAACATAAATATTTAAATATTTAAAGTACCTTATTGCTAAATAATTTATTATAATTAATAAAAATAAAATTTGAAAACATACATGAAATAATTTTTCATGTGCTTTACACGAGTAGCATATTCTAGTTTTCTAATTTACCACTATTAAAATAAGATAGTATTTTATAAATAATTAAAAATAATAATTTTGCCAATCTCGATAGATACTTTTCACAACTTTTCAATAAAAATATTTATTATATATATTATTTTGAAACCATCACCGATTGATAAAATCAAAACCATTTTTCTAAAAATATGAACCCCGTCCATATTCGCACTCGACGAGTAAATACGAAAACGTAAATTCTCGTGCGACGTACAATATGACTTTGCGACGTATAAATAAAATAAAAAAATTAGTACTAAAATATAGTAGAAATTAGGGATTTTACAGCGGGACCAATCTCGTGTGCGAGACTTATCGAGACTTCCAAGTAGCGGGACCGATCTCGTGTGCGGGACTTATCGAGACTTAGCGAGACTCCCAAGTAGCAGGACCAATCTCGGCGACAACCAGTCGCGGGGACTTCCTTTGACCGTGGCATGCTTTTCACTAAACCGGCCGTGGCTCATGCCTTAGATAGGCCTGGTTCTCTAGGCGATAATACCGCTCAAGTCATATACTTTATACGACGAGCCTTGTTCTCGAGGGACTACGCGACTTGACAACCGCAGATAGAGCGGGACAGTGCTAGCAATAGCTTAGACCGACCGGCATAACTTTGCCTAACTTATTTGTGCAACGACTTGACGAGCAAAAGCTACGCCAAGCTTCGCATCGAGGGAAACGTGCCGTGCACACGTTCGACTTGAACGACCAAGTTCTCGGGTGCCTAGACTTAAGCCACAAGCCGTGCACGATGACTTAGCTTGCGGGACGTGCGAAGGCTATACCAAGCCTTGGACGACAGGACCGTGCATGCTTTATCAAGCATTCACGCGGGCGATGCCTATGATTTAGGCTTATTCGAGTGTCGTGACAACTTAGCAACTTAGGCCAACTTCCTTCTCCCAAGCCACGGGACAAAGGATCGAGTGTCATTTTAAAAGCACGCTGAGCCGACTTCTAAGCAGACCGTGGGACCATTTTCCATGTTCTAAGACATTCCGACCCGCCGAGATTATTCCCTTAGCTATGTAGATGCGTCTCTTTTGTTATCAAGCCTAACTTGTGCAAGTTAAAAACATGCAAGTTATTAAGTGAAGGCTAAGATGAGGCAAATTCACCGAAGCTGCCGTACCTGAGCGAGGCGTCGCCTCGACCGAGCGAGCCTTCAAGCAGTCGTTGCGAGGCTAGGTCCGAACGCTGTCGGCGTTTTGATTCCTCCGATTGACTTTGCGGGATGGGACACTATACCCCAAGACCTCTAAGTATCTACCTCTCCGTCAATAGAGTATCTGTGGTTCTCCCTACCTCCTCTCTTTTTGTTGAACTAGCAATCCATTATGCCCATCTTTTGAGTTCCCACTGGGAAGGTCTCGAGTCGTTCAAAGACAGAAACTCAGAATAACCAACAAAATATCCAACACAATAACCAACAAATATCCCAGACAATATCCAACACAATATTCCAACATACATACGACAAAATATCCAAACATGAACAAAATATCCAAAATATACACATATCCAAATGTCCAAATGTCCAAAAACATAAGCAAAATCACTGAGAAGGAGGAGGTGGACCGTCTCGTGCTCTCTCCGCCGCTTTCGCTCTGCGTATATAATGCTCCACCATGTTTGTCGGCACTTGGGACAAGACATGGTCTAGAAGCGAGCGTAGCTGCTCTGACGATATCATGTCAAGGAGCGCCACGATAGCAGCATCCGGTACCAGTCGGACCTCGGAAGAGCGGTCAAAAGAAAGTCGTCCGGTGGAAGAAGGACCAGGTCGATCCGAAGCACCGGCAGCAGCAGTAGACGGACCGGCACCAGACGGACCAGGAGCAGACGGATCGGGAGCAGAAGAAGGATACGGATAGTGCCCCAATAATATCGCCCCCAAATCCGACACCGCCATGGTGAAAGTCGCAAGCTGCGTCCTCCCATCGTCTACGGTGGTCACGGGAGGAGGCGGAGGCGGTGGATATCTCGGATTCGACGCCTGCAATTGTAGTGCCCCGACCCGCAAGATGCCTTATGATGGATGGTTGGTTCGATGAAGCCTTGTTGGACTTGGGATTATGCGAAGGATTGCTTGGAAGGCTATGCTATCGTGGCGGGAATCGTCCTATGAATGTGAGTAGTGTTGAACCCTTCAAAGATCATTTAGCTTCACGCTTAAAATAAAGGATAGTGTGCTATGTTTCTTGTTGAATTGCTCAATAACACCTTAAATGGAATTTGGAAAGATAATGAAAGATAATAATCACCTGAACGTAAACTGTTGTGGCTAAATAAATTGTATGCTTATATGCTGTTGCGATGAAAATACATGACAGGTGAAGGCAAAGTCCCAAATACTTGGGCGGTGAGTATATCGAGCGTTGGCTCAATGAATAGATGGCAAAACAGATGTTAAGACCTAAGAACTGGGCAGTGAGTATGCTTGATTTACATTCAAAGGAATGTATACTAAAACAGATACTAAGTCCCAGAAATTGGGCGATGAGTACATTGAGTTGGTTGGAAAGATGTATGGTATCAAAGATGTGGTACAAGGGATTGGGTAACAGCATTCTATTATCCTGTCGCCGATGTAGAATGTTAATTACGCCAAGATCCTGAAAAGATGGCAAGATGGCGAGATGGCTAGATGGCAAGATGGTAATATAAATAAGAATGGTAGCTGAATTACTTAGTTTTCCTTATCATGCATTATATGTTTTCTTCTTAGATAAGTTGCATATAGTTGCATGGTCATGGACAACTTGTCGACAAGGTGGTTTCTCGAACAGTATTCCTGGGCCATGGAACCCGGTTCGTCCTGGGGGAAACCAATGCTGAAATAGTAGCAGTACTGAAGTAGTAGCGCGGTATACAGGACTTACAATGGAGCTAGCTACCTGCACTAGCAAGGGCGCTGTATACCTGTAAGTCGGTCCAAGATGGCGTGTCGCCAGTGACCTTCATATAGATAGGTCTAGTGCTAATGATGTCTTATGCAGGCAGAGTAAGTTATTACTCAATTACAGGGAAGGATGTCGGCTGTTTGTAAGAATCACCTGAACGGTGATATTTATATTGAATCATGATATTATTCCTAACAATGTCTTGTGCAGGCAGAGTAAGTATTATAAATATACAGGGATGGCTACACGACCGTGGGTAAGAATCACCAAAGGGTGATAACAGTATGCTTAAAATTATATTGGCTATAAGATTTGCATGCTTTACTTCTTGTCGGATATAACATGAAATTGACCCTAAGGCAACAAGAAAGACCACTGTTAATAATGTTCTGTAACATGATTACTTAGTGTTGTCTTCTTAGGTGAGTTGGGCCAGCACCGCTCGCCAGTACATTGATGATGTACTGACCCACGTTGTGGGCAATATTACAGGTGTTTGCTTGGAGGAAATCCTATGAATCAGTGCTTGGCATCGATGAATCGGATGGGTGTGCAGAAGCTCTTCTTTCAAGATGTTGTCTTCTGCTATACGGGACATAATGTATGGAACATGGGAACTCAGTTGTACCAGTGAGAGTGTAGCCTTATTGGCAAGTTCATTGTAAAGAAGTCGGTATATTCATTTGTAGCGTAAAGGGCAAGTGTATACATTCAGTTGGCTATTCAAGAGTCTTGTAATCAGTTGTAGACTCTGTATTCCATTGCAAGTCTTGTAATCCATTATGATTATCAATAAAAGAGATATATTTCTTCAATATCTTGTGTGACTTCAATTTATCTGCTTGGTTTTGCTGTGTTGTCGATATTTTCTGAGAAATACCAAAAACTGTAATGGTTTTGCCTTGTACAAGTGCAATCTAGACTTGTACGGCATCACGCCCGGTGGCTAGTTTTCGATCCTCCGGGATCTGGGCGTGACATAATGGTATCAGAGCACGGCTTTACGTCCTTGGATTTCTATTCGATTTGTTTCAAATCAATGTTGCTACTAAGATGATTCTATGCTGCTTCCGCGATGATTCAAAGATTGCTTCCGCGATTATTCAAAGTTGCTTCCACGGTGAATCAAAGTTGCTTCCGCAAATACTCAAAGTTGCTTCCGCGATGAAATCAAAGTTGCCTCTATGATGACTCATAGTGCTTCTTCGATTACTCTGTGTTGCTTCCAAAATATTCTAAGTTGTTCCCTTGACTGAAAGTCCGTTGATCATTCTAACCTCTCACTGGGTGTTCCATACAATAAGTCTAAATATGTGGGTTATGATATCTGTGCTTTGTTGAATTTTTAAAAGATACCAAAAAGAATAACAATGATGCGATGTGATAATAAGTTTGTGATGTATGCTGGATGTCTTATGCGTGGAATTCTTTGAGTCGATTGTTATGCAGCAATCGACCGTGGGTAACGGTTTGGTATGTTGGAACAGAATGTGCATGGATCTCAGTAAATAGAAATCGACAGAATTTTGAGTCGATATTTGTGGTCAGCATAACCACTGCAGGATGGATTGTCCATATTGGACGTTGGTTTGATGCGAGAGAATATTGTGTCAGAATGGCTTGAGCTCTGAGTGGTATATTACATATACCCTCATCGTGATAAGATGTTCCTTGACCCTTGATGTGTTTATGATTTAGTGATTGTCTTACCTATAAGGTATTGGGTGGTATCGAATCGTAGCTGAACTTACGATTGATACATGTCGGCTAGGCGTGTTCCTTGATTGTTAAGTTGGATGACCCGTTGTAAGATTTTTGATGTGTTCGGGTGAACCATCGCTAGACCTTGTCGGTTAGCATTATGTTGGGTAATAAGAGAATTGAGAATATGAAATGATGCCTTGGTTGGAAGGAAATAAATTTTAGATTCAGGCGAAGACTTGAATCAGTTGGGTAAAATAAGGATTGTAGGCTTGGTAATGATGGTGTGGTGTTGCTATCGAAAGATTTTGCGAGAACTATGGACCGAATATTGAACGATGTTGGAATTGAGTGAAAGAAATTACATGTTGGATATCGACAGAATTGATGGTGATGTTAGACGCTTATCGGGATGTTGCAAATGATTTAGAAGATGCAGAGAGTTACATCAACGACCGGAAAGATTAAGAATGAGATTGAGGAATTAATGATCTTAGCACGTGGAGCAGTGTGGTTGAGAGAATTTGATGTGTCCCGAATTAACAAGTTACGACCTTGACTATTTGAGGCATAGAGAATGAGTACTTGACCCTTGATGCATGAAAGAATAGATGTTCCTTATGAGAGTCGAATGGCTGGGATACAAATAAGTATCGAAGTATAGCGATGTGTAATAGACCCTGTCGATAGATGATGTTGTCGCATGAAAAACAAGTTTGGTGGAATATAGAATTATGGGATAATGACTTAGCTAATTAAGTTATATCATACTCAATTGGATGATCAAAGTACGAATGCTAGATGATTGGTGCCATAGAGATTGGATCGATGCCTGAATAGTAAATTTTCTTATGGAATCATAAGGAGATGATGCAGAACGAATATTGATGGTTAACGTGAATTGCTAAGAGATGACCGTGTTGGTGCTAGAAAATTTATAATTGATGCCTCGGAAGAATTATGATTATGTAGTTGCTTTATTTTATTGGTTAAGAGAGTACGGACCGTATCGATGATCTAAAAATATGGAAAACGAATATGTCGCGAAGAGACCGTAGGAAGAGATGTAAGTGCTAAACTATTGAGATAGCAATATCGGATGATGACTCGGAACAGTTGACCCGATTGAATAGACAATTTGAGTACGATATGAGGATGCAAGTTGGATTGAACAAATGATGCTATGTCTATGCAAGTGGGAATTGAAAGTTTGGATATTCGATTGATAAGTTTTATATGATAGCTTCGGGATTGACCATAAGAATTGTTGGATAGAATTTTCGGATAGATTTGGTCGATTGCAGGTAAGTCTAGAATGGGACTTCGTTGGGTATGACCCGAATATGAGTACGGGTAGAAAGACTTGACCCTAGAATGTTGGTTGGTTGCTTAGAATGTCGGTTGGTTGCCTAGAGTGTTGGTTGGTTGCCTAGAATGTTGGTTGGTTGCTTAGAATGTCGGTTGGTTGCCTAGAATGTTGGTTGGGTGCATAAGTTCATAAGATTGGGGTGGTGTCCCATGTCCCTAAGTTGGTCAGACCATAGAGTTACCCTATGATAAGAATTAGTTGCCTCTAAGATAAGAGATAAGTATGTCCCTGATAGCTACTCATCTCATATGAGCTAGCTGAATGTTTGGTTTGGCTTAGAATAGCTGGCCGTAGAGACTTGACTGAATGCTAAGTTAACTGTTGGAAAACCGTAGGATGTCCCTATTGATGTTGCGTGAGTATAGTCGGAATGAGTAAGATGTGTTGGAAGGTAGGCTTTGGAATGGAATAGATATTTGAGAAATTTAATGTTATAATGTTTGATGGGATGACGGATCATGTTGGTTTCGAAAATTGAGTTGCCTTTGTTGGATTGCTGGAAATTATTGGAGCTGGTTGGATTTGACTGATTAATATTGAGGTGCGAAAATTGTTGGTAGTGCTTTGAGATAGTTGGAATAATTTTATTGATCGGATCAAAATCGAGGATAAATGTAACGACGGAATTGAATAGTACATGTAGCCGAGATCGGCGAGTGCGAATGTGATTAGGAATGACCCTCGGGATTAATGTTGCTGGAATACGAGAGTTGCTTATGCGAGAGGATAACATGTTGACTTGATCAATACAAAAAAATGTTGGAGTACAGCGAGAAATGTAACTAGAGTGGAATGATGGTACAATTTGATAGATGGATCATGATCGAGAAATTTACAAGTTGCAAATAAAGTGTATGGATGCGAACAATGATGAGTATAAAAATTGATCGATGAGAATTGGGGTATCAAAATAAAATATGGCAATAGGATTTATCAACTTTGGTGGCATGGATGACAATAACCTTGAAAGGAATACTTGATACATCTAAGTCGGAATACTTTGGAAAATGTTGAGATCGATTGTAGAAAATTTATCGAGTTGGAATTGGCAACATCTATTGTGTTATTAATTGGTTGGAATATTGAATAAACAAGTGGGATTATACGAGATGCTCAGAAAGAACTACTAATGTTCAGAAAGGAAGGTACACCGTAGCTCGTTCATTTTCTCTATCATTGAACTTGGCTGAAGTGTATGTATTTCGGGGACGCCTAAAATATGTGTATGATTCCAACTAAGTGATATGCTGAATTCAAACGAAGCCACGGGGAGGATTATTATGTGCTAAGAATTGCACGAGTGTTGGAGGAAAGATCAAAGATGGTAAACTATGTTGAATCAATTGGGATATTGTAACGAGATGGTACATTACTTGAAATCAATCGAGAGATTGCGGAGAAATATTAAATGGTGCAAGCTGATCGTTGAGAAGTTTCATAAAAAATCGGTTGAAGTTTTGGGAATGAGTTTTGTTTTGAGTTTCGAGGACGAAACTTTTTCTGAGTGGTATATATTGTAGTGCCCCGACCCGCAAGATGCCTTATGATGGATGGTTGGTTCGATGAAGCCTTGTTGGACTTGGGATTATGCGAAGGATTGCTTGGAAGGCTATGCTATTGTGGCGGGAATCGTCCTATGAATGTGAGTAGTGTTGAACCCTTCAAAGATCCTTTAGCTTCACGCTTAAAATAAAAGATAGTGTGCTATGTTTCTTGTTGAATTTCTTAATAACACCTTACATGGAATTTGGAAAGATAATGAAAGATAATAATCACCTGAACGTAAACTGTTGTGGCTAAATGAATTGTATGCTTGTATGCTGTTACGATGAAAATACATGATAGGTGAAGGCAAAGTCCCAAATACTTGGGCGGTAAGTATATCGAGCGTTGGCTCAATGAATAGATGGCAAAACAGATGTTAAGACCTAAGAACTGGGCAGTGAGTATGCTTGATTTGCATTCAAAGGAATGTATACTAAAACAGATGCTAAGTCCCAGAAATTGGGCGGTGAGTACATTGAGTTGGTTGAAAAGATGTATGGTATCAAAGATGTGGTACAAGGGATTGGGTAACAATATTCTATTATCCTGTCGCCGATGTAAAATGTTGATTACGCCAAGATCCTGAAAAGATGGCAAGATGGCGAGATAGCTAGATCGCAAGATGGTAATATGAATGAGAATGGTAGCTGAATTACTTAGTTTTCCTTATCATGCATTATATGTTTTTTTCTTAGATAAGTTGCATATAGTTGCATGGTCATGGACAACTTGTCGACAAGGTAGTTTCTCGAACGGTATTCCTGGGCCATTGAACTCGGTTCGTCCTGGGGGAAACCAATGCTGATGTAGTAGCAGTGCTGAAGTAGTAGCACGGTATACAGGACTTGCAGTGGGGCTAGCTACCTGCACTGGCAAGGGCACTGTATACCTGTAAGTCGGTCCAAGATGGCGTGTCGCCATTGACCTTCATATAGATAGGTCTAGTGCTAATGATGTCTTATGCAGGCAGAGTAAGTTATTACTCAATTACAGGGAAGGATGTCGGCTATTGGTAAAAATCACCTAAACGGTGATATTTATATTGAATCATGATATTGTTCCTAACAATGTCTTGTGCAGGCAGAGTAAGTATTATAAATATACAGGGATGGCTACACGACCGTGGGTAAGAATCACCAAAGGGTGATAACAGTATGCTTAAAATTATGTTGGCTATGAGATTTGTATGCTTTACTTCTTGTCGGCTATAACATGAAATTGACCCTAAGGCAATAAGAAAGACCACTGTTAATAATATTCTGTAACATGACTACTTAGTGTTGTCTTCTTAGGTGAGTTGGGCCAGCACCGCTCGCCAGTACATTGATGATGTACTGACCCACGTTGTGGGCAATATTACAGGTGTTTGCTTGGGGGAAATCCTATGAATCAATGCTTGGCATCGATGAATCGGATGGGTGTGCAGAAGCTCTTCTTTCAAGACGATGTCTTCTGCTATACGGGACATAATGTATGGAACATGGGAACTCAGTTGTACCAGTGAGAGTATAGCCTTATTGGCAAGTTCATTGTAAAGAAGTCGGTATATTCATTTGTAGCCTAAAGGGCAAGTGTATACATTCAGTTGGCTATTCAAGAGCCTTGTAATCAGTTGTAAACTCTGTATTGTACTGTAAGTCTTGTAATCCATTATGATTATCAATAAAAGAGATACATTTCTTCAATATCTTGTGTGACTTTAATTTATCTGCTTGGTTTTGCTGTGTTGTCGATATTTTCTGAGAAATACCAGGAACTGTAATGGTTTTGGCTTGTACAAGTGCAATCTAGACTTGTACGGTATCACGCCCAGTGGCTAGCTAGTTTTCGATCCTCCGGGATCGGGGCGTGACAGCAACGACTCCGCCATGGAACCTAAGTCGTACAGGTGCCCTTTCCTAAAGCCGCCGACGGATTCTATGAACACGTCATCGTAGCGAGCGGCCATAGAAGAGGGCGTCTGGGTGGGCATCGTTTCACCGACATCCTCGGCAGGGGGCTCAATCCGACGGAGTGCCTCACGATACGCAGCATATCCAATGAATGTGTTTATACTATAAGTTTTCTTAAGTTATAATCTAAATCCTATATTTTTCTAAGTTATAGTCTGAATCCTAAGTTTACCTAATTAAGTTAACAATAATTATATTTCTAACATAAATCTCATAAACGTAAGTACTTACATCAGTCTTCTGGGCCCTCGTGTCGATGAAGCTTCCGTCCTTCCGCCTATAGTACGTATACACTAATACTTCGTGAGCGGTGACCGCCTCCGCCTCTCTTCCCTCCTTCACTGTCCGTTGGGCCTGCATACATAGAATTTAATTAACTTCGTATATTAATAGTACAGAATTAAATAGTGGAATGAATTTGCGGTATCTCACCAATTCTGCACGCATCAATGCGTGTGGCCTTGATCCCCGTATGCAGACCCGCGGCCTGTCTATTCGCCTTGGCTTTCTCTGATTTCTTCTTGTATTGAGGAGTATACATCTTCTCCAACATCTCCTCATAGTACTCCGCCCGGATCCAGTCCTTCTTCGTATGCGCTGTACGAAGGTTGTACACCGCATCCCGTATCTTCTTCCCGACGGCGTCTTTGTAGGTCCGGCGGATCTCCTCCTCACGATGGAGGGCCACCAGAACGTCATCTGACATACAAATTTAAATATCATGTAATTAAAAAAATTAATGAATTAAAGAATAATTAATAATTAACCAAAATATATATATATATCCTCATCTCGTCGAGCCAAACGTACTGCCTGTCCTGAGGCACCTCAGAAAAATTGAGGTAGGGGCCATGGTAGTTATCCCGAATAATGTGCCCTAGAATCCGGGCAACATCCCACAGGAAAAATATATAAAGAAGCAACGACTGGATTATTGACTTGAATAAATGAAACAAATTTAATAAATTTACTTAAGATTCACCCGCGGGCCATATCTCTCGTCGGAACTCGCCCATCGGCCTCTCTGGTGGCGTCGGAGGATCCGAGGGTCCGCGCATGTACTCTCCGGTAACAGGATGAAACTGAATCTGGGGGTACTCCGGGGCCCACCGTGCAGTAACTGTTGGGTTCGTTGCTGCATCTGCTGATGCATCCGCTGGTTCATCCGGTGGCGGAACGGATCCGCTAGCTGATTGAGTCGCAGGCCTCGACGAAGATGACGGTGGCACCGAGGTAGATTGACGACGGGAAGAGTTTGTGCCCGGGCTCTCCAGGTCGGGATCGGAGGTCACATTCGGGGAAGACGGATGGCGACCACAACCGCTACCACCACGCCCACGCCCACGACCACCACCACCACCACCACGGCCAGCAACACCAGCACGAGTGCTCGCAACCATGCCCTGTAAATAGAACACATAAACATAATTAATAATATAGAGGTATAAATGAATATAAAAGTAAACTAAAATATATATACCAGCAGCAGGGCGACGAGTGCCGGCCAGACGAGTAGGACTAGGAGTGTCATCTGCAGAAAGAAAATCATACAATAAGTAGATGATCGAACGACAAACACATGAACTGAAATAAGAATACAGAAGTTTAATTTAAACTGAATCGTCCTCGTCCTCAGCCTCGGCCTCGACAAAAACATGAACTGAAATATACCGATATTTAATCATCGTCATCGTCCTCGTCCTCGGCCTCATCTTTATTCTCATCATCATCCTCATCCTCATCGTCGACTTCATCTGTATCCTCATCCTCATCCTCATCCTCATCCTCATCAAGTTCTTCTTCTTCCTCTTCCTCTTCTTCTTCTCCTTTTTCTTCTTCTTCTTCTTCTTCTTCTTCTTCTTCTTCTTCTTCTTCTTCTTCTTCTTCTTCTTCTTCTTCAGTCTCAATACTTGGGACAATACGCCTCTTTCTCTCCTGGTTGACATCTAAGTCTTGTATATCAACCTCCTTCTCTCCTCTATTTTCCTCAGCAGGAGGTATATCAACCTCCAATTCAACATCCATGGTATCCGACTGTTATCCCAAGTATTGGAGCTTTTCGATCTCGTCCTCTTGGTATGGTGGGTCTCCAACGTTGAATGTATTTCTATATTTAATCTTGCATACTGTCCACCAGTCAAATCGATCTCTACCACACCTTGGGTAGCTTGTATAGTAGACTTGAACAGCCTGACTTGCTATCGCAAACGTGTCGGACCCTCTATACCTCCTGCGATGATTTATATTGACAAATCCAAATTGTTTATCGATTCTTCAACCGATATTTGGTGACGTATCGAACCACTCACATTTGAACATCACAATATGCATATCATATGGGACACTATATTATAAATCTACAATATCCCGAAGTACTCTATAATAGTCAAAGTCCGGCTCGTCGTCATAGATGGTGCCTCTTATGCAAACACCAAAATCCTTAGTACTGAAGTTGTCATTGACAAATTCGACATTTATAGCATGCCGAGTTGCCTTAAACTTGAAGCCATTAACGACATAGCCTGGCCAAGTCGTCGTATGCTTCTTCTGTCCCAATGCCAAATAATGAATGCTCTCATTTATGAGTGTTGTTTCAGACAATAAAACCTGTAAACAAATAATGATAATTTATATGTTTTACTTGCATATATTTTAATGGTAGCCGCATAACATATTATCTCAGTTACTTACGTATTTTCGAAACCAGGTCGGAAAGGTACAATCAACCTCTCTTTGAAGTCCCTCATCGGTAATATCAGGTGTCCTTATTTTGACTTCATCTCTAAATACACTGTTAGAGAGAATAAAAATAAGTGTAGTCACTTACTTCACCAAATTAGAGATTATAACGAGGTGTAGTCACTTACATCTCCAAATCTCTCACTTTTTGTATGTCATAATTTAACAAGACATATCGGTGCGCGGCATCATACTCATCGTCAGTCAACCACCGTTTCTTACTAGTCCCAATAGGCTTGCCCCTTAAATTGAATATACCTCCATCCTCAACGTCTTCGTCATTCCTTTGAGGTCTATTTCGATTTGTCTCGACATGAGTATCGAAATAAATGGAGCAGAAGTTTGACACCTTCTCGATAAGATATGCTTCGCATATCGAAGTCTCTATATGATACTTGTTGCCAACTTTCTTCTTTAGATGGTGTAGGTACCTAGAAAGACAAATTATCTTGAGAATTAATAATGAATTATAAAATTCCACTTATATTATATCGATTTTTATTTACTTTTCAAAGGGGTACATCTATCGATAATGAACAGATGCACCGACAAAGGCTTCGTATGGTAGATGAATCGGTAGATGCTCCATGCTGTTGAAAAAGCCCGGTGGAAATATTTTCTCTAACTTGTAAATTGTTAAGACAATCTTCTCCTCAAGTTGTACCATATGTTGCACCGTCAGCTTAGTTGAACAGATATCCCTGAAGAATGTAGACAGCTCGACCAACGGAACCCATACAGCAGAAGGCAACAACTCTCTCAAAGCAATGGACAGTAATCTTTCCATAAACACGTGGCAGTCGTGACTCTTTATTCGTGTTAGCTTGCGTTCATTGAGATCAACACATGTAGACAAATTCGAAACATAGCCGTCTGGAAATCTTAAAGTAGATATCCACTTGCAGATTAATAATCTATCTTCCTTGTTCAATGTATATGGCGCTATAGGCTTAGTTAATTGTCCACCAGCTCCCCTTTCTATCAAGTTTAGATCATGACGTTTGCATATCTCGGCCATGTCTTGTCTTGCTTTTGGATTGTCCTTCTTCTTTCCTTTAATATCCATGACGGTATTGAAGACATTATCGAACACATTCTTTTCAATATGCATGACATCAAGATTATGCCTTATAAGATTATCTTTCCAATAAGGCAAGTCCCAAAAAATACTCTGTTTGGTCCAGTTATGGCTTTGTCCGAACCCCTCGACACGATTGTTCGATGGATCTTCCATTGCGGTGGGCAATTCCTTTACAACTTCCCAAATATCGTATCCCGATAATCTGGCAGGAGGATAAGAAAATTCTTGTTTTCCAGATCTGAATGCATCCCTGTTCTTTCGCCAATGATGGCTCAGGGCAAAAATTGACGGTGACAGTCAAAGAAAGAAGTTTTTAATCCATGCCTAAGGCGGAACGCCTTACTATTTTTCATGCATATCGGACAAGATATGTTGTCGTGCGTACTCCATCCCGACAGCATACCGAATGCTGGAAAATTATTGATTGTCCACATGAGTGAAGCTCTCATCTGAAAGTTTTGTTTCCTGTAAATATCATACGTCGTGACGCCGATCTCCCACAGCTGTTTCAGCTCATCCACCAACGGCTGCAAATATATATCGATGTTCTTCGTCAGATTTTTGGGACCGGGTATGATAGCTGTCAAGAACATATAAGGAGTCTTCATACACATCCATGGTGGCAGATTGTAAGGGATAAGAATGACCGGCCAGCATGAGTATTGAGATCCCGACTGTCCGAAAGGGGTGAAGCCATCAGAACATAGCGCAAGACGTACATTTCTAGGCTCTGCAGCAAAATCTAGATGACACAAATTAAAATATTTCCACGCCTCTCCATCCGAAGGATGTGACAATTCTTCTTCGTCCTTTATGCGTTCTTCGCTGTGCCACGTCATGTGTTCCGCTGTATTCAAAGACATATACATCCTCTGCAAGTGCTTCGTGATCGACAAGTAATATATATACTTGTAAGGACGTCGTTTTCTAGTTGACTTTCCTTTTTCCTGCACTGGCTTATAACGATCCGTATTACAGAAGCTGCAACTTTCTGATACACAATTCTCTTTGTAGTACAACATGCATCCGTTGTGACAACAATCTATCTTCTTGTACCCCGGTCCCAGTTGTCGGACCATCATCTTTGACTTGTAGAAGTTTTTTGGGAGCTCTTTTGATTCCTTTGGTAACACCTTCTTGATTAGTTGTGTGATTCGATCATAGCAAGTTTGTGGCAAGTTAAAATCAGACTTTATGTTCAGCAACCGCATCGTCACTGACAGTACGGAATGAGTCTCACAACCAGGATATAGAGGAGTATCTGCGTCCTGAAACATATCATAGAACTCCTTCGCCTCGGGATTAGGATCCTCCGGATCAAAATTAGGCCCTGCCGCATCATACACCATATCTCGTGCAAGGTTCTGCACGTCTCCATAATCAACACAGCATCCGTCGTCTTCGAGGACATCCATTGCATCATTATCATCAAAAGTATAAGTAGCAGCTTCCGCAGCCTGTCTTTCCGAATATAATTCACTTTGCGATGACCACAGGCCGTAATCACGTACGAAACCCTTACGTGTCAAATGATCTCTCACAATCACCACTTCTTCGTAACGTCTATAGTGACAATTAACACATGGACACTTGATTTTGTTACCGTCTATGTACTGAGCTTTGCTCATGGCATACTTAAGAAATACTTCCACGCCTACCTGAAAATCGTCACTTACACCAATTCTGCTCTCGTGTTGTCGTTTGTACATCCATGTACGATCAAAAAATTAATGATTCATACTCGATTTGGATGTAAAAATTTGTATCGTAAGACAAATTAAACATAAGAATAGTCCGATACCGATACTTATATAGGATTAGGGTTAGGGTTAGGGTTAGGCTCCGATGCCGATACTCATAGGGATAGTCCGATACCGATATCGGGACATGCCAAACTGTATCGGTATCGGACAGTATCAGATCGGTATCGATCAGTATCGGGTATCCGTCAGTATCGGAGCGGGACATGCCAAACTGTACCGGTATCGGCAGTATCGGATCGGTATCGGCCGATACTTTAATAAATTATTAATATTAATAATTTATTAATAGCTATTTTTTTCGATACCAAAAAATTTGATACTCCGATCCGAAACCACCGATATTACCGATACCCCTGATGCCGATACTCATAGGGATAGTCCGATATCGATACCGGGACATGCCAAACTGTATTGTTATCAGACAGTATCGGATCGGTATCGATCAGTATCGGGTATCGGTCAGTATCGAAGCGGAACATGCCAAACTGTACCGGTATCGGCAGTATCGAATCGGTATCGGCTGATACTTTAAACCATCCTCATAAGAATAGTCCGATACTCCGATCGGTATCGGTATCGGCCGGTACTTTAATAAATTATTAATATTAATAATTTATTAATAGCTATTTGTTTTTCAATACCAAAAAATCTGATACTTCGATCCGAAACCACCGATATTATTGATACCCCCGATCCGATACTCATAGAAATGGTCCGATACCGATTTCGATTCCGATACGCCCCCTCCCCCGATCCGATACTCATAGGATTGGTCCGATCCGAAACCACCTATACCCCCTCCCCCGATCCGATACTCCGATCCGAAACCACCGATCCTCATAGGAATGGTCCGATCCGAAACCACTGATACCCCCCCACCCCCTCCCATACCCCGTCGGGCAGCAAACCCCCTTTCCCTCCCCCACCCCCACCCTCCGACAGCCCACCCCCGACAGCAAACCCATACCCCACCCCCTCCCCCTCACCCCCCCGACAGCAAACCCTACCCTGTCCCCTGCCCCCTGCCCCGCACCCAACACCATCCACCCCCCGCCCCCTCCCTCCCCCCCTCACGTACCGCCGGCCCCCACGACAGCCGACCCCCCCACACCCGAAACCCTACCCCTTCTCCGAAACCCTAAACCCTACCCTGTCCCCCGCTCTCAACACCCTCCTCTCTCGCCCTCACTCCCTCCCTCCACCCCGTCGGCGCCCCCAACGACAGCCGACCCCCCTACAACCCGAAACCCAGCTAAACAGAGAGAGAGAGAAAAAGAAAGAGGGAAAGAGAGAGAGAGAGAGCATACCTGAGAGAGAGAGACCCGTCGAAGAGAGCTTCGCCAGAGAGAGACCCGTCGGAGAGAGCTCGTCGCCGGAGAGAGAGAGGGGGAAGAGAGAGAGAGAGTCTTTTTGGGGGAAATAAAAAATTTCTCCCCCTCCCCCCGCCGGTTCAATTTAAGTTAGGTTACAGTATTTAGCGACGGACTACCGACGGATATATCCGTCGCTAGGTAGTCGCTAAATACCCACTAGATTACCGACAGAACGTCCGTCGCTAGTTAGACGCCAATTTATTACACCATTTTTTTTCAGATTTTGTCGCCACAATGTGCGACATATTAGCGACGGAGATCAATCCGTCGCTAAATTTTTGTCAAATTAGCGACGGATGTGCGACTGATTTTGACACAAAAAATTAAAAAATTATCCATTGCTTTCTGACGGTAGTCCGTCACAAGGTAGTCACTAGTCTGTCGCTATTAGCGACGGATAAGTCAAAAATAAAAAAAATTATCCGTCGCTAATAGTCCGTCGCCAAATTGCTGTATTTTAGTAGTGTAGGCCATTTCTCAAGGCTAAGTCAACGTCAGGATTGGAATCATAGTTCCCCAACAATAATGCCAATAATGACTCCAATCCTAGGGTCAAACCAAAGTCGATAGTACGGGGTTTTCTACCCAAGCTCGCGTTACTCAGATTTCTAAACATCGAGCACGATCACCTAATTCGTATCAAGGCATGCGTTGTGCATATTCGAATCCATTCAGTTCACCAATTCTAACCAATTCATGTATTCGATCACGAGGTCGTCTAGCTCGACAATACGTTGTGCCCCAATCTCACGCGAGTTCGATTATCCATGGTGGTTCATGAATCACCATGCAACGCCCCGGCAAAATAATCATTCTCATCGGGGTATAACTCTTGTTTGAGTCTAGACTAATTCATTCTCGATACACGGATCGGACCTACTTAATCCTCAAGTTTGATCATCAAGCACACTAAGTCACTCTGGAGTCCACCTTCGCCTCAAACCACAAGTCGAAGCAATCAAATTGCCACGCCATGCAAGTTTGATCACTCCCATCGTATGAATCACCATACCGGCGCTCACGCGGAGTGATCGCCCTAATCGGCATAACGCATGTGCGAGGCTGGAGTTGCGCTCGTATAAGACAAGAACGTCAACGTTGTGGTTATCGTCGATGCAATCCAAGCATTTTTATTTTCATCCAAGCCAAGATCTCAGTTCGATAGTTTGACCGTCATTCGTTCAACTAGAAAATCCTCAAGCCAAGTCTATTTTTTCCTCGAGACATTCCAACATCCCGAGTATAGCATCCATCGGAACAATGACATCATACACGATCATCGTTCCTCGAATCAGAGTACTCCCGAGTTATCGTACATCGATCTTTGATACGCCTCAATACCATCGATGATGTACATAACCTGACGATCTTCCTTTACAACAAACTCCGAGTCGTGCGACTGATGCTATTGTCCGAACTGGATAAACCACAATTCCATTCGATATTCAAGATCAAGTTCGATAGCTATTCCTCAAGCTAGTTTCAACATCGTTGTCCAAAACTCAAGTCACGTTTCATTTGACTCAATCAGAAATTGTACGTGTGATTTCCTAGATTTCCTCGATCAAGACATTCACTTTTATTCATCATTCCGAATCGTGATTCAATATCGTTTTCTAACTCGCGTTGCCCATTCACAAGTTGTCCAAACGGCATTTCGTTCGAAACATTCGAAGTCACGACCAACTAAGCGTGACATGTTCTAAGGCTTTGTACGATCGTATCGCCTCGCCGATATACTCGTTGTTACTCGTAGTCCTCAATTTTTGCTCGAATGATTTCCAAGACAAACCATACACCACTCAGGATTCGAGCCATCTGATATAGTCCAAATCACGTTCGCATTACTCGCTAACACATCTTTTAGATTCGTTTGACGAATTTCTAGCGTAATCGCTCATGTCGTATCGACGCACTACGTTGTTCGCACTATTCCTCAAAATCCAAACCAATCTTCCGTGCACGCCTAAGCATTAGTCCAATAACGTTTCTATCGATACACAATCTAAGTGTGTCTCCGTTTCCGACTGAGCGATACTTAATATTGCTCGCGACTCGTTTGCACCAAAAGGTCGAGGTACGCGACACGCGACACAACTTAGCCAAAAGGCCGTGTGCATAGCTATCCCGTGCATACTGTATACGAGTTTGCATACTTATTTGCTAATGTCGACGTAGGACTATTTGGGCACGTGCACGAATTGCTAACTTTAGCATGTGTTTTTTATCGAGTCAAGTTTGACTCTGTTCGGCACAAAGGCCTACCGATGCGTCCGGTGATGGTCTACCGATGCGTTCAATTAAACGCTTGTACAAGCTTTTGAAAATATTTAGACTTATTGTATGGATATACTGTAATACCCCGCTCCGTATGGTGCATTATTGTAGTGCCCCGACCCGCAAGATGCCTTATGTTGGATGGTTGGTTCGATGAAGCCTTGTTGGACTTGGGATTATGCGAAGGATCGCTTGGAAGACTATGCGATCGTGGCGGGAATCGTCCTATGAATGTGAGTAGTGTTGAACCCTTCAAAGATCCTTTAGCTTCACGCTTAAAATAAGGATGAGTATGCTATGTTTCGTATTGTGTTGTTCAATAACACCTTGCATGAAATTTGGAAAGATAATAAAAGATAATAACCACCTGAACGTAAACTGTTGTGGCTAGATGAGTTGTATGCTTGTACGCTGTTGCGATGAATTACATGACAGGTGAAGGCAAAGTCCCAAATACTTGGGCAGGTGAGTATATTGAGCTTTGGCTCAATGAATAGATGGAAAAACAGATGTTATGACCCAAGTACTGGGCAGTGAGTATGCTTGAATTGCATTTGAATGAATGCATGCTAAAACAGATGCTAAGTCCCAGGAATTGGGCGGTGAGTACATTGAGTTTGATTGGAAAGATGCGTAGTATCAAAGATGTGGCAAAAGGATTGGGTAACAACATTCTATTATCCTGTCGCCGATGTAGAATGTTGATTACGCCAAGACCCTGGATTGGACAGATGATAATGTGAGCATTGGCTCAAGGCAAGATGGCTAGATGGCAAGATGATAATACGAATGAGAATGATGGTTTTGCTTAGTTTTTTTCCTTATCATGCATTATATGTTTTCTTCTTAGATAAGTCGTATATAGTTGCATGGTCATGGATAACTTGTCGACAAGGTGGTTTCTCGAATGGTATTCCTGGGCCATGGAACCCGGTTCGTCCTAGGGGAAACCAATGCCGAAGTAGTGGCAGTACTAAAGTAGTAGCACGGTATACAGGACTTGCAGTGGGGCTAGCTACCTGCACTGGCAAGGGCGCTGTATACCTGTAAGACGGTCCAGGATGGCGTGTCGTCAGTGACCTTCATATAGATAGGTCAGGTGCTAATGATGTATGCAGGCAGAGTAAGTTATTACTCAAATACAGGGAAGAATATCGGCTGTTGGTAAGAATCACCTGAACGGTGATATTCATATTGAATCATGATATTGTTTCTAACAATGTCTTGTGCAGGCAGAGTAAGTATTATAAATGTACAGGGATGGCTACACGACCGTGGGTAAGAATCACCAAAGGGTGATAACAGTATACTTTTAATTATGTTGGCTATGAGATTTGCATGCTTTACTTCTTGTCGGCTATAACATGAAATTGACCCTAAGGCAACGAGAAAGACCATTGATAATAATGTTCTGTAACATGATTACTTAGTGCTGTCTTCTTAGGTGAGTTGGGCCAGCACCGCTCGCCAGTACATTGATGATGTACTGACCCACGTTGTGGGCAATATTATAGGTGTTTGCTTGGGGAAATCCTGTGAATCAGTGCTTGGCATCGATAAATCGGATGGGTGTGCAGAAGCTCTTCTTTCAAGATGATGTCTTCTGCTATACGGGACATAATGTATGGAACAGTGGAACTCAGTTGTACCAGTGAGATTGTAGCCATATTGGCAAGTTCATTGTAAAGAAGTCGGTATATTCAGTTGTAGCCTGAAGGACAAGTGTATACATTCAGTTGGCTATTTAAGACTCTTGTAATCAGTTGTAAACTCTGTATTCCGCTGCAAGTCTTGTAATCCATTTCGATTATCAATAAAAAGATACATTTCTATATAAATTGTGTGACTTCAATTTATCTTCTTGGATCCGCTGTCTTACTGATGTTTTCTGAGAATTACCAGGAACTGTAATGGTTTTGCCTTGTACAAGTGCAATCTAGACTTGTACGGCATCACGCCCAGTGGCTTGTTTTCGATCCTCCGGGATCGGGGCGTGACATAATGGTATCAGAGCACGGCTTTACGTCCTTGGATTCCTATTCGATTTGTTTCGAATCAATGTTGCTACTAAGATGATTCTAAGCTGCTTCCGCGATGATTCAAAGATTGCTTCCGAGATTATTCAAAGTTGCTTCCGCGGTGAATCAAAGTTGCTTCCGCGAATACTCAAAGTTGCTTCCGTAATGAAATCAAAGTTGCCTCTATGATGATTCATAGTGCTTCTGCGATTACTCTGTGTTGCTTCCAAACTATTCTATGTTGTTCCCTTAACTGAAAGTCCGTTGATTATTCTTACCTCTCACTGGGTGTTCCATACAATAAGTCTAAATATGTGGGCTGTGATATGTGTGCTTTGTTGAAATTCTAAAAGATACCAAAAGAATAACAATGATGCGATGTGATAATAAGTTTGTGATGTATGCTGGATGACGTATGTATGGGATTCTTTGAGTCGATTGTTATGCAGCAATCGACCGTGGGTGATGGCTTGGTATGTTGGAACGGATGTGCATAGATTTCAGTGAATGGGAATCGACAGAATCTTGAGTCGATATTTGTGGTCAGCATAACCACTGCAGGATGGATTGTCCATATTGGACGTTGGTTTGATGCGAGGGAATATTGTGTTGGGAATGGCTTGAGCTCTGAGTGGTATATTGCATATACCCTCGTCGTGATAAGATGTCCCTTGACCCTTGATGTGTCTATGATTTTGTGATTGCTTTACCTATAAGGTAGTGGGTGGTATCGAATCGTAGCTGAGCTTACGATTGATACATGTTGGCTAGGCGTGTTCCTTGATTGTTAAGTTGGATGACGTTGTGAGATTTTGATGTGTTCAGATGAACCATTGCTAGACCTTGTCGGTTAGCATTAAGTTGGGTAATAAGCGAATTGAGAATATGAAATGATGCCTTGGTTGGGAAAGAAAAGAATTTTAGATTCAGGCGAGTACTTGAATCAGTTGGGTAGAAGGATTGTAGGCTTGGTAACGATAGTGTGGTGTTGCTATCGAATGATTTTGCAGGAATAACTATGGACCGAATATTGGACGATGTTGGAATTGAGTTAAAGAAATTGCATGTTGGATATCGATAGAACTGATGGTAATGTTAGACGCTTATCGGGATGTTGCGAATGATTTAGAAGATGCAGAGAGTTGCATTGACGACCAAAAAGTTAGAGAATGGGCTTGTGGAATAGATGATCTTAGCACGTGGTGCAGTGTGCTTGAAGGAAATTGACATCCCGAATTAACAAGTTATGACCCTTGACTATTTTGAGGCATAGAGAATGGGTACTTGTCCCTTGATGTACGAAAGAGTAGATGTTTCTTACGAGAGTCGAATGGCTGGAATACAAATAAGTATCGAGGTGCAGCGATATGTAATAGACCCTGTCAATAGATGATGTTGTCGCATGGATAACAAGTTGGGTGGAATATAGAATTGTGGGATTATGACTTAGCTAATTAAGTTATGTCATATGCAATTGGATGATCGAAGTAAGAATGCTAGATGATTGATGCCATAGAGATTGGATCGGTGCATGAATAGTAAATCTTCTTTTGGAATCATAAGGAGATGATACAAAACTAATATTGATGGTTAACGTGAATTGCTAAGAGATGTCCGTGTTGGTGTTAGAAAATTTATAAATGATGCCTCGGAAGAAATATGATTATAGTTGCCTGATTTTTGTTGGTTAAAAGAGTACGGACCGTATCGATGATCTAAGAATGTGGGAAACGATTATGTCGCAAAAAGACCGTAGGAAAGAGATCATAAGTGATAAAGTATTGAGATAACAATGTCGGATGATGATTCAGAATAGTTGATCCGATTGAATAGACATATGAATACGATATGAGGATGCAAGTCGAATTGAACAAGTGATGTTATGTCTATGCAAATGGAAATTGAAAGTTGGATATTCGATTGAGGAGTTTTATATGATAGCTTCGGGATTGACCCATAAGAATTGTTGGATAGAATTGTTGGATAGAATTGTCGGATAGATTTGGTCGGTTGCGGGTAAGTCTAGAATGAGACTTCGTGGGTATGACTCGAGTATGAGTACGGGTAGAAAGACTTGACCCTAGATTGTCGGTTGGTTGCCTAGATTGTTGGCTGGTTGCCTAGAGTATCGGTTTGTTGCCTAGATTGTTGGCTGGTTGCCTAGAGTGTCGGTTTGTTGCCTAGATTGTTGGTTGCTTGCTTAAGTCTCAGATTGGTTGGCTATGTTCTTCAGTTGTCCGTGTTGGGTATAAGTTCATAAGATTGGGGTGGCGTCCCATGTCCCTAAGTTGGTCAGACCATAGAGTTGCCCTATGATGAGAATTGAGTTGCCTTGGTTGAAATGTTGGAAATTGTTAGAACTGGTTGGATTGGTTGATTGATATTGAGCTGCGAAAAATTGTTGGTAGTGCTTTGAGATAGTTGGAATAATTTTATTGACCGGATCAAGATTGAGGATAAGTGTAATGACGGAATTGGATAGTGCATGTAGCCGAGATCGGCGAATGTGAATATGAATGACCCTCAGAATTAATGTTGCTGGAATATGATAGTTGCCTATGCGAGAGGATAAATATGTTGGCTTGATCAATACGAGAAAATGTTGGAGTACAACAAGAAATATTACTAGAGTGGGATGATGGTACAATTTGATGGATGAATCATGATCGAAAAAGTTACGAGTTGCAAACAAAGTGTATGGATGTGAACGATAATGAGTACAAGATTTGACCGACGAGAGTCGGGGTATCGAAAATGAAATATGGCTATGGGATTTATCAACTTTGGTGGCATGAATGACAATGAACTTGAAAGGAATACTTGATACATCTATGTCTGAATATTTTGGAAACGTTGGGATCGATTGAGGAATATTTATCGAGTTGGAATTGGCAATATCTATTGTGTTATCAATTGGTTAGAATATTGAATAAACAAGTGGGATTATACGAGATGCTTGAAAAGAATTATTGATGTTCGAAAGAGAAGTTACACCGTAGCTCGTTCATCTTCTCTATCGCTGAACTTGGCTGAAGTGCATGTATTTCGGGGATGCCTAAAATATGTATATGATTCCAATTTAGTGGTATGCTGAATTCAAACGAAGCCACGGGAAGGATTATTACGTGCTAAGGATTTGTACGAGTGTCGGAGGAAAGATCAAAGATAGTAAACTATGTTGAATCAATTGAGATGCTGTAACGAGACGGTACATTACTTGAAATCAATCGAGAGATTGCAGAAGAATATTAGATGGTGCAAAGTTGATCGTTGAGAAGTTTCATGAAGAGTTGGTTGAAATTTTGGGGATGAGTTTTGTTTTAAGTTTCGAGGACGAAACTTTTTCTGGGTGGTATATATTGTAGTGCCCCGACCCGCAAGATGCCTTATGTTGGATGGTTGGTTCGATGAAGCCTTGTTGGACTTGGGATTATACGAAGGATCGCTTGGAAGACTATGCGATCGTGGCGGGAATCGTCCTATGAATGTGAGTAGTGTTGAACCCTTCAAAGATCATTTAGCTTCACGCTTAAAATAAGGATGAGTATGCTATGTTTCTTATTGTGTTGTTCAATAACACCTTGCATGGAATTTGGAAAGATAATAAAAGATAATAACCACCTGAACGTAAACTGTTGTGGCTAGATGAATTATATGCTTGTACGCTGTTGCGATGAATTACATGACAGGTGAAGGCAAAGTCCCAAATACTTGGGCAGGTGAGTATATTGAGCTTTGGCTCAATGAATAGATGGCAAAACAGATGTTATGACCCAAGTACTGGGCAGTGAGTATGCTTGAATTGCATTTGAATGAATACATGCTAAAACAGATGCTAAGTCCCAGGAATTGGGCGGTGAGTACATTGAGTTTGATTGGAAAGATGCGTAGTATCAAAGATGTGGCAAAAGGATTGGGTAACAACATTCTATTATCCTGTCGCCGATGTAGAATGTTGATTACGCCAAAACCCTGGATTGGACAGATGATAATGTGAGCATTGGCTCAAGGCAAGATGGCTAGATGGCAAGATGATAATACGAATGAGAATGATGGTTTTGCTTAGTTTTTTTCCTTATCATGTATTATATGTTTTCTTCTTAGATAAGTTGCATATAGTTGCATGGTCATGGACAACTTGTCGACAAGGTGGTTTCTCGAACGGTATTCCTGGGCCATGGAACCCGGTTCGTCCTAGAGGAAACCAATGCCGAAGTAGTGGCAGTGCTGAAGTAGTAGCACGGTATACAGGACTTGCAGTGGGGCTAGCTACCTGCACTGGCAAGGGCGCTGTATACCTGTAAGACGGTCCAGGATGGCGTGTCGCCAGTGACCTTCATATAGATAGGTCAGGTGCTAATGATGTCTTATACAGGCAGAGTAAGTTATTACTCAAATACAGGGAAGGATGTCGGCTGTTGGTAAGAATCACCTGAACGGTGATATTCATATTGAATCATGATATTGTTTCTAACAATGTCTTGTGCAGGCAGAGTAAGTATTATAAATGTACAGGGATGGCTACACGACCGTGGGTAAGAATCACCAAAGGGTGATAATAGTATGCTTTTAATTATGTTGGCTATGAGATTTGCATGCTTTACTTCTTGTCGGCTATAACATGAAATTGACCCTAAGGCAACGAGAAAGACCATTGATAATAATGTTCTGTAACATGATTACTTAGTGCTGTCTTCTTAGGTGAGTTGGGCCAGCACCGGTCGCCAGTACATTGATGATGTACTGACCCACGTTGTGGGCAATATTATAGGTGTTTGCTTGGGGAAATCCTGTGAATCAGTGCTTGGCATCGATGAATCGGATGGGTGTACAGAAGCTCTTTTTTCAAGATGATGTCTTCTGCTATACGGGACATAATGTATGGAACAGTGGAACTCAGTTGTACCAGTGAGATTGTAGCCATATTGGCAAGTTCATTGTAAAGAAGTCGGTATATTCAGTTGTAGCCTGAAGGACAAGTGTATACATTCAGTTGGCTATTTAAGAGTCTTGTAATCAGTTGTAAACTCTGTATTCCGCTGCAAGTCTTGTAATCCATTTCGATTATCAATAAAAAGATACATTTCTATATAAATTATGTGACTTCAATTTATCTGCTTGGTTCCGCTGTCTTACTGATGTTTTCTGAGAATTACCAGGAACTGTAATGGTTTTGCCTTGTACAAGTGCAATCTAGACTTGTACGGCATCACGCCCAGTGGCTTGTTTTCGATCCTCCGGGATCGGGGCGTGACAATTATGCTAAGTCGTTGACTCGAAGAGTTGCGTTGACCCGATCGCGTATCGATGCGAATCGATACAAAGTGTTAAGTTGTCCTGAGCAATACATCGAACTAAGTCGATACGAAGAGTCGTCTTGTCCCAAAGAATGCATCGAGTGAATCGATGCGAAGCGCCGCGTTGCCTCGAAGGATAAGTGCGTTGAGACGGCTCAAAGATTCTAAGAAATCGAATCGACCCAGGGCGCAAGTCCGAATCGATGCAAGTATTGATTTTAGTTGGTTTTATGTGCAGGCTATATGTTTACGCTGAAATGTTAGAGTCGATCTTTTGCCTTATTCAGTAAGGGGTCCGCGAAAGCAAATCGTCGCTTTGCGACGGACGGAAGCGTTGGTACGGTAAGCCAAATTGGACGTATAATTCAATGGAGCGCGAAGTGCTCGAATGGCTAAGTCAAGAGAGTTGCCCGTGCAACAAAGTTATGAAATCGAGCCGCAACGGCTCGGCGAAATGACAAGACGCATCGATTCAAGGTGGAGGGACATTAACTCTCTTTCCTACTCCGTCATGCTTAAGTAAAATACATATCATTGTATGCTGAGTTAACCTATCAATGCCACGGGCGTGGCTCGATAGAGAGATAAACATAGTGCGTGTCGAACACTAAGATAGAACAATTGAAATGAATCGTACGGCAAGTGTACGAGTCGCTTCAGAACATTGAATATCGCAAAGGCGAGCGCCTCGGTGCGCAAGCCGCAATAACATGAGATAACTGTACTCGGCGAGTGCCTTAGTGCACGAACCATACCGTGCCTTCGTGCAAGAGTTAGAACAGCTAAAATATTGAAAGACAATAGGCGAGCGCCCTAGCGCGCAAGCCACGGACATTGAATGCTAAGTCATAGAACATCGGAACTACGGTCGAAACGTGCCTACGTGCACGAGATAATAAAAGATGGCTTCGTTGCGAAAGAATACAGTTGTGGCATGAATGTGGCGGAACTGTCGGATATGACATAATGCCTCGAAAGGTGTTCGGGACCTTCGGGTCATTCGGTTGATGAACATTGAGTTGAGGTATAATGCCATTGAACATTGAAACGAAGTATGAAACGTAAGAACATAGAAAGTTAACGGAAGAAATACGAGATGATAATGCGGCATAGTGTCCTTCGAAATGTTCGTAGCCTTCGGGCGTTCGTTGAGGACATTCGGGCGTTGTGCCAATTGAAATAGAGATAAGCGAACTTGCTTGGTTGTATGAAAGATAAGATTCGTTGCATGGTCAAATGGACTTAAAGATATAAAAGCCCGTGCATGGGTATTCCCTCGAACGCGGTGCGCCAGGGCGCTGGGACCGTTCGGCCTAGGAGGGATTCGTTTACGATTTTGTTGGTGCACTTCATTTAGATGGGTAGCGACCGTCTGGTGAATGTGATAAGCCAGTTGCTGCGATTATTTTGGTGGCCTCTGATGTTGGTTAGCAACCGCACAGAGTTAACATCGTCTTATGTTTCGATTCGATAATATAAGTCCATTCTAGCCCGGAAAACTAGTGACCTTTATATAGTTAAGGGCGATGGGTTTGGAAATGCAAGGTATGCGTATATCCTGCATGGATGGATCCTGAATAGCGAGCACTTATAACATGACAGGGAAAACAGATAGGCGTATTCACCTTGCGTCGGTGCAAGGGCGAGTGCGTCGATATTGCTAAGTTGCGCCACGAATCAAACACGAGATTGCTTGCTTGTTTACTTACGCGAATTAAATAACCTGCTTGCCATGCTTTACAGTCTTTGAATATGCCATGAACTCATCCTAAGGAGAACATAGAAAGAGAACTAAATTGTATGCTTGCATGAATCAATACAATATTAAATGTCGGTTTGTTAAGTGGGTTTTTGATCAGTAAAGCGAGGACGAAAGTACTTATCCCCCACTAGTTTTCTAGCAGGTTCAGGGATTGGTCTGCTCGCGACGGAGCTTCGCTTGAACGCGTTGAGGCTTGGAATACCAAAGCGTATTGAAGCGTGCGATCGCATTGACGCTCGGATATGCAACAGGATTGATGCGGCCGAAATATAGAAGGCATGATGTATGGAACGGTGAAATCCTTTGTGGGCAAGAGATAACCTGAGTGTTGTAGCCAATCCGGCAAATTCTGTTGGGCTATCGAAAGCCTTTGTAATCTGATTTTGAATATCAATAAAGAGATTCGTTTCGTATACTCTATTTTCCTTTCGTTGTTAATGTTCAACTCAAAGATAACCATTTGAGAACTTGTCATCTTGCCTTGTACGAGCGCAACTCCAGGCTCGTGCGGCATCATGCCCCAAGCGAGGATGAAGATTCGGGTGATTTCGGGTCGGGGCATGATAAATTGGTATCAGAGCTCTAGGCTCAATTTCCTCTGGACGCTTGCTTCATTTCAGTTCTAAAAGTTGCACACCACCAATCGAAATCACTCTCGACTCTACTCGATGCCGCACTGGATGTTCCATACAATAAGTCTAATACAAATCATGTAATTTTGCCGCGTATTGTTTTGGAAATTACATGGTGTTTGCGGGAAAAGTCGAAAAAGGTTTGTTGCTATAAGCGCAACAAGTTGCGAGATATGAATTCAATGAATTGTTGCCGCAGATGCAACATGTCGTGAATTGAAATTCGAGATATTCGTTGTTTACAACGAACGATACGAGAAATATTGGTTGCATCGATACAATAAAAGTCGTGGAATGTTGCTGCAGTAATTGCCACGCGTTGATTGTAAATGATGCGTTGAAAAGAAAATAAAAGTTGATATGGAATGTGTCGAACGGATTCACATATTGATTTTGAATGTGCGTTGCGATGAAAAGCGATAAGTCAATATCGAATGTGTTGAACGAATTTGAGCATTGACTTTGAATGTCGGAAATAAAATGTTGCATGAGGTGCAACAGATGTCGAAGATAAATTGATACACGAGGTGCAGTGAATATCGGAAATAAATCGTTGCACGATGTGCAATGCGTATTGAAAGTAAAGTAAAATTATTGCACGTGGTGCAACGCGTATCAAAGTAATCGCTGCACGAAGTGCGACGGATATTGAGAATGAATTGTTGCACAAGATGCAACGGAAGAAAATAAAAGTTATAAATCGAGAAACGAAATCGGTTCGGTTGCGCACCGAGCTTGTGTTGGCAAATGAAAACATTGGCCGAGTTGTTTCGAACTGCAAAAATTATGAGTCGGAAGAGATCGTTGGTTCGTAAAGAGTACGTTGCGACGGAAGTAACTGAATTTCTGGGTGGTATATGGCATACCACCGATGAAATGAATGGCTCGATTCCGAGTGGTATATGTAATACCATTTGTGCGATGAATTACATCGACGTATTGTGAGAATTGTGGAAGGTTTGTCCGCAACGGACGGGATAGCACCGAGACTCGATTAAGAATTTGTATAACGGCATGTTGATGCAAGTGTTCTTCGATGATCGGTTAGAACGGTAAGGCGGGACTTGTTGTTGACACAAAGTCACAGTCAACCAAATATTGACTACAGTGACCAAATAATACTTGTATTAATTCAATACGACACACGACGACTGCATTCAGTTCAAGACAGATGACAGCTCAGTCTTCAGCTCTCAGTGTGTTCTGGAGTCTGTATTTTATGATTTCATTGAGTCTAGATTTATGTACTCTGAGTTATGCTGAGCTCTTGGAACTTAGTCTACAAGCCTACCCAAAATCCCAAGCTCCACCAAAACCAAATTGCCCACAAGTCCCTCTTAGGACCATTCTGTGCTCTGGAGACAGAGTTCGGGCCGAACTCTGCCTCCACACAGAGTTCGGGCCGAACTCTGTCCCCTAGAAATCAGGAACCCTAATTTTAGGGTTAGCTGTTTGCTAGCTGTCCAACGGCCAAATTTTTGAATTTCCTTACCCGAATTCTGGCCGAATTCTGTCCCTAAAATCAGTATAAATAGGGCATGAATTCTCTCATTTTGAATCACTCAATCTTCTCTTCTCTTCTCTCCTACAAGCTCTATAAGCCATACCCTTCTCATCTACTAGCCACAAGCCTCCTAAGTCTCGAGTGCTCAGCATCTCTCATTTAGGATTCTTGTGCAAGAGTGAAGAAATCGCTTGGACAATTCCAAGCAATCGCCACTGCGATTCTCTGTAAGAAGTTGACGTGCTCTTCTGAAGTAAAGGCACGGGTTGTAAGCTACTATTTCACAAATAGTGGATTTAATCCTGAGCTAGAGTTCTCAGGCCTGGACTAGTCCTCCACGAGGGAAACCAGGTTAAAATTGCTGTGTTTGCGTATGCTCTCTTGTCTTTCATTTACATTCCGCATTTTACTCTGATTATTCATTGTTAGTGAAAGAGTTAATTTTTAATTGGTCATTATACATATATACTCTATTCACCCCCCCTCTAGAGTTGCCATACTGTTCTTCAATTGGTATCAGAGCTCTGTTCTCCTTATAAGGACTAACATCCTAAGAGCTGATCCATGGCAACCACACAATCCTTGATCTCCAATCATGGTGAAGGTCAGTCCACTCATAGGCCTCCCCTATTTGATGGGACTAACTACACATATTGGAAAACAAGGATGAGTTTTTATCTGAAGTCTCTAGACTTTGACCTGTGGACTGTCGTAACTGACGGTTACAAAAAGCCCGCCAGAATAGTTGTCGATGGTGACCTCATTGAGAAGCCACACGACAAATATTCTGTCGAGGAGAAGAAACAGGCAAGTCTAGATGCTAGGGCTATTAATGCTTTATTCTGTGCTATAGACAGGAACGAGTTTAACAGGGTCTCTACATGCACCACTGCTCATGAAGTATGGAGACTTCTGGAAGTGACGCATGAAGGAACCACTCAAGTCAAGGAATCAAAGATAAGCCGTCTCACTCAAGAGTACGAAGCCTTTAAGATGAAGCCAAATGAGACGATCACTCAAATGTTTACAAGATTCCTCGACATCATCAACCCGTTATCCTCGCTTGGTAAGCAGTACTCAAACCATGAGAAGATCCGCAAGCTACTCAGAGGGTTACCAAAGATTTGGAACCCTAAGGTGACAGCCATCATAGAAGGAAATGATCTCACAAGTATGTCTATGGAGACTTTGATGGGCAAGCTCATGACTCACGAGCTTGACCTCAAGGACTTCGAAGAGCCTGCTCCGAAGACCAGGGAGATAGCACTCAAAGTCCATCGACGAAAGGTTGATCACGATGAGACTGAAGACGATATCTCAGATGATGAAGACCAAGCTCTCATGGTACGTAACTTCAAGAAATTCCTTCGCTTCAATCAAAGAAAGAAGGAACCACAAGAAGACGATGAAGAAGAGCCAACTTGCTATGGTTGCAAAAAGACTGGACACGTCAGAAGAGACTGTCCGCTCTTAAAGAAGAGCAACCGGTATGAAAAGCCCTACAAGAAGAACTCATCAAAAAGATATGCCAACACAAGCATCTGGCATGAAAGCGAAGCAAGTGACTCCGAGGAAGAAAAGAACTCTCCTCAAGACAAAGCAAATGTTTGCCTCATGGCAAATTCCACCAAGGTATCAAACGAAACTTTAGATGACTTCTCTTTTGATGAACTTGGCGATGCTTTCACCGATTTACTTGATGATCACAAAAAGGTTATCGGTAAATACAAGCATGCCAAGGACAAAATCAAAAGTCTAGAAGATGAGATACAAAGAATTTCCTTGCTTCTTAATAATGTTAGAAACACATCTCCCACAAATGACACTGATGAAGTATCCAAGCTTAAATTAAGCTTACATGATGCTGAAGCACGCATTGAGCAACAAACTCAAGACATCACTACTCTCAACACATTGCTTGCTGAAGAAAAGAGTAGACACAAGATTTCTATGACTAAGATTTATGGCTTAAATATTAAGGTTGATGAATTACAAGCTGTTTCTAAAAGATTAGAAATCAAATTGGGAAAACAGGTTGCTAAACCTCAAACCCAATCACATGAGCACAACACCACTCATGCTAGTCAACCACATCACCCTCATACAGCACATAACCATGCATTTATATACACAAACTTTCACAAACCGCATGCACGTAAAAATACTCCCCATACTCATCATATTGCACAAAGACACAACCAATATCACTCTACACATAGACAAAGTCATCATACCATACCTCATCAACATGCCATGCCACGTAGACAAAATCATCATGTTATGCCACATAAGCAAAATCATCATATCATGCCACAACATCACACTATGCCATATAGACAATTTCAGCATGCCACTCCTCACAGTCAATATCATCATGCTATGACACACAGACATAATCATCATGTAACTCACTCTAAGCATAGTCATCATTACCATGCTAACTCTCCAAATCATCCTCATCCTGTTGCTCATAGATATCATTCTCATGCTTCCAGTATAAATAAAAATGCCATCTGTACTTACTGTGGAAAACATGGACACATCTCACCACAGTGTAGAATTAGAAGACTGGTAGACAAGAAAATATATGCTTGGTTTCCAAAAACTAACTTTTCAGGACCCTCGAGAAAATGGGTACCAAAGGTCACATCTACTCTTGATGTAGGTGGACCTTTCCTCCTCAACTGAGAGTAAGTGGATTCTCGATAGTGGATGCTCGCGACATATGACGGGAGACGCAAATCTTTTTGCATCACTATCGATGAAAAGAGAAGGATACGTATCCTTCGGTAACAATCTCAAAGGGCACATAATAGGTAACGGTATCATTGGTCATCCTCCTTCTCCTGTTATAAAGGATGTCTGCCTAGTGACCGAGTTAAAGCATAACCTGCTCAGCATTAGCCATCTTGCTGATCATGGATATGATATTAACTTTGGACAAAACTGTTGCTACATCTACGATAGGTCAACAGGAGACATTGCTTTTGAAGGGAAAAGAGAGGACAATATATATATTTTCTATCTCTCTATAAATACTAACAATGCAGGTAGATGTTTATATGCCCACAAAGACGAACGACTACTTTGGCACCAGCGTCTCGGTCATGCCAACATGGATGCTATATCCAGGCTTTCTACCAAGAAGCTAGTGAGAGGATTGCCTGACATCACATTCAAAAAGGACACGGTATGTGCCGAATGTGAACTAAACAAGGCAACTAAATCCTCATTTCATTCCATCAACTCTGTAAGTACTACTAGACCCTTGCAATTACTCCATATGGATTTATTTGGTCCTAGTAGAATAGCTAGCCTTGGTGGCAAACTATATGCTTTTGTTATTGTTGATGATTTTTCGAGATTTACTTGGGTTTTCTTTCTCGCTAATAAGAGCGATGCTATCTCTGTTTTCAAAGTTTTTGTAAATAAAGTTCAAAACGAAAAAGGCTACATGATTACTCGAATCCGAAGTGATCATGGAGGCGAATTCGTAAATTCAGATTTTGAAAGTTTTTGTAATGCAAATGGTTTTGATCATGAATTTTCTTGTCCTAGAACTCCTCAACAAAATGGTGTTGTGGAGCGGAAGAATAGGACTCTTGGCGATATGGCTAGAGTCATGTTGAATAAATTTTCTCTTCCGAAATATTTTTGGGCAGAGGCTGTAAGTACAGCATGCCACATTTTGAATAGGGTGCTTATTCGTCCCATTTCGAAGAAAACACCCTATGAGCTTTGGTTTGGGAGAACCCCAAATGTTTCTTATTTCAGAGTTTTTGGCTGCAGATGTTTTATCCTTAACACCAAAGACAACTTAGGCAAATTTGATGCCAAAGCTGACGATGGTATCTTTCTTGGTTATGCTGCCAAAAGTAAGGGATATAGAGTTTTCAATAAACGCTCACTTATTGTGGAGGAGTCAACTAATGTGACTTTTGATGAAGATAACAGTGCAGTAAGTACTCTTGATGATGATGTTGTGCCATCAACTTCCTCTACTCCAATGAATACTTCAACTGAAACTAATTCTCTGGAGGGTTTGCCTAAGAAATTCTCATTCAAACCTTCTCATCCAGAAAATTTAGTCATAGGTGAAGTTTCACGTGGAGTTACTACTAGATCATCATTAAGAGACTCTGTTGCTAGCACTGCCTTCATTTCACAAGTAGAGCCTAAAAACATTTCTGAAGCTTTTACTGATGAATTTTGGATCTCTGCTATGCAAGAAGAACTCAACCAATTTGAGAGAAGCCAAGTATGGGAACTAGTTCCTAAACCGGCTAATCACTCAATAATTGGTACCAAATGGGTGTTTAGAAACAAAGTAAATGAAGATGGTTCAGTCACACGTAACAAAGCTCGTCTAGTAGCTCAAGGATACAACCAAGAGGAAGGTATCGACTACGATGAGACATATGCTCCTGTTGCTAGACTAGAATCCATTCGGATGCTTTGTGCTTTTGCCAATCATCAGAACTTTAAATTATTTCAAATGGATGTTAAAAGTGCTTTCTTGAATGGCTTTATTAAGGAGGAAGTTTATGTCAAACAACCCCCTGGCTTTGAAAATCACAAATTTCCCGACCACGTGTTCAAGCTAAAGAAAGCGCTTTATGGCCTTAAACAAGCTCCCAGAGCTTGGTATGAAAGGCTAAGCAGCTTCCTGCTTGAGAAAGGTTTTTCTAAAGGGAAAATTGACACTACACTATTTATCAAATCTTTCAAAGACACCATTCTATTAATTCAAATTTATGTTGATGATATTATTTTTGGATCTACTGATGAAACTCTTTGTCAAGAATTTGCCAAGTGTATGCAGACAGAATTTGAGATGAGCATGATGGGAGAGCTCAACTACTTTCTTGGCCTGCAAGTAAAGCAACTGACAAATAGAACTTTCATCTGTCAATCGAAGTATACCAAGGACATGCTGAAGAAGTTCGACCTTGACAACGTCAAACCAATTAGCACGCCAATGGCTACTTCAACCAAACTCGAACCAGATGAGAGCGGCAAACCTGTTGATCAACGTAAGTATCGAGGTATGATAGGCAGCTTACTTTATTTAACTACTAGTCGCCCCGATATCATGTTTAGTGTTTGCCTATGTGCTAGATATCAAGCAAATCCTAAGGAATCTCACATGACTGCGGTTAAGCGTATCTTTCGATACCTTAAGGGTACGGTTACAGTGGGCCTATGGTATCCCAAGTCAACATCATTTGACCTCATCGGTTACTCTGATGCTGACTTTGCTGGATGCAAGGTCGACCGTAAAAGTACGAGCGGCACGTGTCATTTGTTAGGAAAGGCTCTAGTCTCATGGTTTAGCAAGAAGCAGAACTCTGTCGCACTATCCACAACAGAAGCTGAATATATAGCAGCTGGGCGTTGTTGTGCACAGATTCTGTGGATGAAGCAAACCCTTGAAGACTATAAGTTATCTTTCATGCATATTCCTATATTCTGTGACAATACTAGTGCCATAAATTTGACTAAGAACCCTGTCTGTCACTCACGCACTAAACACATTGAGATCAGACACCACTTTTTGCGTGATCATCAGCAAAATGGCACGATTAACTTAGAATTTATTGACACTGATCATCAGCTTGCAGATTTCTTTACTAAGCCACTATCCGAAGAGCGCTTTAATTTTCTTTGTCGTGAACTTGGAATCTTAGATGAAGCAGTCATAAATTGAAACTCACCTGCGTAAATATCGAGTATATTATGATTCCTTTACGAAGAATTTGGTATGGGTACAAGCCGAAAGGGCCCTTCTGACAACAAGGCGTAAAAGCCTAAGCGACACGGTGCACTAGTCTTCAGGACTACCGCTAGCTGGGATCCGGCCCCTGCAGCTAACCCATGGCAAATTTGGACTATTGAACTACAGTATATGTCCTTATTTATTATATGGCTTGTTTCGATTTAATATTGCCTAATTGACATTTTCTAAAAGTTCATTCTACTTTCTGTATACCTCTTATTTGCATTCAACACTCTTTGTTTTCCCCGACTATCATTTTGTTTATTTATTAAACATTTTCTTCCTGACTTTTGCCTATTTTCAGTTCTGGACTATTGAACCAGAACTCGGGCCGAACTCTGCCCCTATCAGAGTTCGGGCCGAGTTCGGTACCTAGGTTCCAGAATCGGGATCTGGCTCCACCGTTGGATCTTTTCTAATCCTATGGTCAATATTTCACCCGACCAAAGACAAAGCCCTACTTTATGTCGGGATTCCTTCTCTTTCCTCCCATATTTCCTTCTTCTCCACCTCTTCCATCTTCTTCCTTCCAAACCCTAACCCTAGTTCTTGATCTAGAGGACTCTATTTCTTCTCAAAATCAAGGGAAAGGGGTTTTTCAACGTTCTCTTCAACTGTTTGACATTATTTTCAGGTATAACTCTCTCTTTCTCTCCATTTCAAGTTATCCAATTTCTTGTAAATGGCTCCACGCTTGCCCAATCGCGGGAAGAGGATCCGAACCGAGGGTGCTTCCTCTTCGAATCCTCCTCCTCCGATTGAACAAGTAGTTGAACAACACCCCATTCATCCGTTGTTCAATCCGCCGAGTCCCGATGACCCTAACACATACGACGACCGTCTATTTGTATCGCTAGACGCCTCTAATGAATGGTTTAGCGATTTTAGGACTCGTCCGGTGTTTGGGGGCCATCCCATCAATTTCACAATATTTTCTCAATATGAGTCTTTATTCCATGATCTTTGTTTGGATGCTTTAGTTGCTTCAAATTCTGTCATCTACCGTAGTGCAATCCAAATGTTCTATTGCAATTTAACTTTTGATGCAACACACATCTATTCCCGGGTTGCCGGTATTGACATCGCCTTCAATGATTCTGAGTTGGGGGATTTTCTTGATCTTGTTAATCTTGATACTTGGAACAAACTTGTGGAAGCACGTCAATTTCAATTTGTTGGCGATACTTCTCTTGAAGGATTCAAGGAGGAATTATGTGCTCCTAACATAAGTCCTCGCAAACTTATGGCCAAGCATCTCAACCCCTACTTCTATGAGCTTCACCGAATGGTTTTTAACACCATCTTACCCAAGGCTGGCTCAACAGATGAAGTCACTTATCTTGAGATCTCCGCCTTATATCATCTCCACTATCGTATTCCATTCAACTTTCCACGGACTATGATGGATTGGATGATCAACTGTCAGAAGAAACCAAGAGCTTTGGTTTATCCTCTCTATCTTCCTTTAGTTTTTCGTACTTTCATCATTCCTATCCATGATTGTCCGTTCCTGCCTGCACCTGCTTTTCTATCCAAAGTACGACGCCTTCAGCCTGTCGCTGCTTCTGAGTCATCTGAGCATTCTGCTGATGAGGAGCCTGACGCCCCTCCTTTTGGTCAGGATGCACCACCTCCACCTGCCACTCTTGAGTCCATTCAGACCATGCTCCGGGATCGTTTTACTCTTGAGGACGATCGCTGGACACAGCTGGACTATCGTACCACTCTGCAGATGAGTGCTCTCGGCAACTCTCTGCATGATATCCGGTACTCTCTGTCTCAGCATCTGCACATTCCCATGGAGAGGGATCCAGCGCGCGCGGGTTATCGCATTGATGATCCGTGGGTTATGCGTTACATGGATCCGGATGATGCTTTTGTGGACCCTCGTCGCTCCTTCCATGGTCCATCAGATGTTCCAGGACCTTCTCGTGCTCCATGATGGAGACTGGCTACTATCTGCTGCTGCTACTACTGATGATGGTCTTAGTTACTTTTGCTTTCAGTTATTTAGTTTATCATGGATTTATGTAGCTGGTTTTATGTACTCTGTTTATGAGTTGGCCACTTGGTTTGGTGGATGACATTATCTATCTTTATTATCATTCTCTGTCAGTGCTTATTTTGCTTAAAATTATACTGTTTCTTCTCTTAGTGTGGTTGCATTACTATTCATTGCTTCTTATATTGCTAACTGCCAAAAGGGGGAGAAACATATGTATATTTTTGTTTTGGGAAACTATTACTGGTTCTATGCATTCGTATATCTGTGTATATCTGTGCTTCTTGCTCTGGAAAATATTATCTATCAGATCACAGGTACTATGCATTTTGTACGGGGGAGAGCTATAGTTTCTAGTTTCTAGCTCGACACCGCTCATGATTTATGGGGGAGCTATTTTCGCTTAGCTCAGGCATCGTTTATGGGGGAGCTATGGAGCTATATTACAATCAACTGTGTCCAGGTATGAATATTGAAATATACATATATTATTTTGTCAATTATCAATATGGGGGAGATTGTTGACACAAAGTCACAGTCAACCAAATATTGACTACAGTGACCAAATAATACTTGTATTAATTCAATACGACACACGACGACTGCATTCAGTTCAAGACAGATGACAGCTCAGTCTTCAGCTCTCAGTGTGTTCTGGAGTCTGTATTTTATGATTTCATTGAGTCTAGATTTATGTACTCTGAGTTATGCTGAGCTCTTGGAACTTAGTCTACAAGCCTACCCAAAATCCCAAGCTCCACCAAAACCAAATTGCCCACAAGTCCCTCTTAGGACCATTCTGTGCTCTGGAGACAGAGTTCGGGCCGAACTCTGCCTCCACACAGAGTTCGGGCCGAACTCTGTCCCTAGAAATCAGGAACCCTAATTTTAGGGTTAGCTGTTTGCTAGCTGTCCAACGGCCAAATTTTTGAATTTCCTTACCCGAATTCTGGCCGAATTCTGTCCCTAAAATCAGTATAAATAGGGCATGAATTCTCTCATTTTGAATCACTCAATCTTCTCTTCTCTTCTCTCCTACAAGCTCTATAAGCCATACCCTTCTCATCTACTAGCCACAAGCCTCCTAAGTCTCGAGTGCTCAGCATCTCTCATTTAGGATTCTTGTGCAAGAGTGAAGAAATCGCTTGGACAATTCCAAGCAATCGCCACTGCGATTCTCTGTAAGAAGTTGACGTGCTCTTCTGAAGTAAAGGCACGGGTTGTAAGCTACTATTTCACAAATAGTGGATTTAATCCTGAGCTAGAGTTCTCAGGCCTGGACTAGTCCTCCACGAGGGAAACCAGGTTAAAATTGCTGTGTTTGCGTATGCTCTCTTGTCTTTCATTTACATTCCGTATTTTACTCTGATTATTCATTGTTAGTGAAAGAGTTAATTTTTAATTGGTCATTATACATATATACTCTATTCACCCCCCCTCTAGAGTTGCCATACTGTTCTTCACTTGTAACATTGAATGATACGTCGATTGAAAAATTTATGTGTCGGTCGAATGACGGGAACTAGCGAAACGATTAGGCCTTGAGGCAACAATCGGATCGACGGGATAGGAAACTCGAAACGTTGAAATCGAACCGCACGACTTGCGAGCTCAATAAAAATGTTGGGCGATACAAATTATAATCGAATCGCACGACTTGCGATTTCGATAGAAATGTTGGGTGATGCAAATTGTAATCGAATTGCACGATGTGCGACTTCGGAAAGAAAGTTGGTTAACGCGAGTAATCGTGCCTAAGAAATGGTTGGTTACGTTACGGCGAAACTTATTTGAGCACGACTGAAAACATGCAAAATTTAGAGGGCGAGATCGTATGACTTGAGGGTTCGATGTTGGATAATCGGTAACTCAGTTACGCGATCAAAGTATAGAGGGATGCAACAAATCAAAGAATGAGTCGATGCGTATGAAAAAGTTCATTGCGAACTTGGATGTATGCGATACGAGTTAAGTTGACGTTGAAACGAATTCAAAGTTGACCCTTACGTTATCGAAATGGATACGGCGTATCGAGATCGATACGTAAGGAAACGTAAACGATGTGAGAATACAAAATAGAGTGTGCCTCGCGCTGTCAAATCTTGTCGATAACGATGCGAGAATGAACGAACTTGGTTGATCGTAAATTTTATGATTGATCAGGGCGAGACTATAAGTCATCGACGATTGTTCGATACGAATGGCATCTCGTGTGTCGACCGCAAAATAAGATAGACACGAACTCGATACGAGTAGATGTTTCGTAAAATTTGCAAAATCATCAACGGTAGTGCATGACTTGACTTGGAGGATAGTTGCGCATCAGTTGCGCCAATAGAAATAGTTTTGTCCGGAATTGGATAGTCGCGTAGAAATCGTCGGAACGTGATTTGGCTCTGAAATAAGATATAGCATGGTTCGTAGTAAAACTTTCCTTCGATGATGATCCACATTTATCGAGCGTAGCTTCGGGACAGCTGACCCTAGAAGACTTGACCGCCAAATCAAAATTGAATGTGCAGACCGTAAGATGACCCATGCGATATCACATATGAGATTGTATCGATAACAAATACAATGTGGTGCATGTTGACGATAAGTCTAGACGATCGAGAATTGTTTAAACAACTTTCGATTGAGAATGATATAGTTAGATTTGAGTATTTGTCGGATGAATATTTGAATGGTTATGTTGGTCGACGATCAAACTAGAAATTCACCAACGAACTTGATGATTCGGATAGACGATTGCGAGATCGTGCTATGCACGAGAGGGAACGTTAAGGGAATGACTTACGAGTCATGTCGTTAGATTCGGATTCACCTTACAATTGAGCTTGTGTGAATTGAACTTATGTTTGATGTTACAAGACGGATAAGTCAAAAATTTGGCTAGTGAAATTCCTACTCGATAGGAATCGAACGTAAGGCATGTCATAAGGACCTTCGTGTAAAAGGCGATCGTTGTCTTGAGCACGGTCGCCTCGATGTAAACTGTTATGTCGGATAGATTGTGGCCTTTGTGCAATGTCAATTTAAACTTGCGTCGGAAGGATTTGAGCACGGTGTCTAGGTAAGTCACCTAGCGGACGTAGTCCTGAATGTTGATGCTTTTGCAAGTCAACAAAAGAGAATCATGTCGAGATAGGATACGAAGTGAAACATCAGAAATCGTTGGATAGTGATGCCGAACGCAAGGCGTTGCGGAGACACGTTGTGATCGGATGTGCGACGGCTTGACGCGACGCGTAGAATTGATAGTCCCGATGAAACATACAAAGTGAGAAATACAATTTTTGAATCGCATCGTGTGCCTTGACTTTTGTTGGAGGATCGCGTATGTATCAATATGCATATGCAATAGAATTTCGAGAACTTATGTTAGAGCCCAAGTCCGATCGAGAATACGAGATGGTAAGTTATTGAGAATAAGATGTTACGTGTTTGCGTTGTTCCGATATCTTACAACTGAGCTTGGTTGAAATGCATATATTGGTGGGACGCCTAAAATATGTGTATGATTCCAAACTAAGTTGTACGATCCAAACGATAGTGAGACGAGATCGTGGAACGATCTAATGAAACCCTTGGAAATTTAGTATTGGTTTCGGTTCGGGACGAACCTTGTTTTGAGTGGTATATTATGTAATGCCCCGCTCCGCATGGTGCATTATGCTGAGTCGTTGACTCGAAGAGTTGCGTTGACTCGATTGCATATCGATGCGAATCGATACAAAGTGTTAAGTTGTCCCGAGCAATGCATCGAACTAAGTCGATGCGAAGAGTCGCCTTGTCCCAAAGAATGCATCGAGTGAATCGATGCGAAGCGCCGCATTGCCTCGAAGGATAAGTGCGTTGAGACGGCTCAAAGATTCTAAGAAATCGAATCGACCCAGGGCGCAAGTTCGAATCGATACAAGTATTGATTTTATTTGGTTTCATGTGCAGGCTATATGTTTACGTTGAAATATTAGAGGTCGATCTTTTACCTTATTCAGTAAGGGGTCTACGAAAGCAAATCGTCGCCTTGCGACGGACGGAAGCGTTGGCACGGTAAGCCAAATCGGACGTATAATTCAATGAAGCACGAAGTGCTCGAATGGCTAAGTGAAGAGAGTTGCCCGTACAACAAAGTTATAAAATCGAGCCGCAACGGCTCGGCAAAATGACAAGGCGCATTGATTCAAGGTGGAGGGACATTAACTCTCTTTCCTACTCCGTCATGCTTAAGTATAATACGTATCATTGTATGCTGAGTTAACCTATCAACGCCACGGGCGTGGCTCGATAGAGAGATAAACATAGTGCGTGTCGAACACTAAGATAGAACAATTGAGATGAATCGTACGGCAAGTGTACGAGTCGCTTCGGAACATTGAATATCGCAAAGGCGAGCGCCTCGGTGCGCAAGCCGCAATAACATGAGATAACTGTACTCGGCGAGTGCCTTAGTGCACGAACCATACCGTGCCTTCGCACAAAAGTTAGAACAGCTAGAATATTGAAAGACAATAGGCGAGCGCCCTAGCACGCAAGCCACGGACATTGAATGCTAAGTCATAGAACATCGAAACGTGCCTACGTGCACGAGATAATAAAAGATGGCTTCGTTGCGAAAGAATACAGTTGTGGCATGAATGTGGCGGAACTGTCGGATATGACATAATGCCTCGAAAGGTGTTCGAGACCTTCGGGTCGTTCGGTTGATGAACATTGAGTTGAGGTATAATGCCATTGAACATTGAAACGAAGTATGAAACGTAAGAACATAGAAAGTTAACGGAAGAAATACGAGATGATAATGCGGCATGGTGCCCTTCAAAATGTTCACGGCCTTCGGGCATTCGTTGAGGACATTCGGGCGTTGTGCCAATTGAAATAGAGATAAGCGAACTTGCTTGGTTGTATGAAAGATAAGATTCGTTGCATGGTCAAATTGACTTAAAGATATAAAAGCCCGTGCATGGGTATTCCCTCGAACGCGGTGCGCCAGAGCGCTGGGACCGTTCGGCCTAGGAGGGATTCGTTTACGGTATTGTTGGTGAACTTCATTTAGATGGGTAGCGACCGCAGATAGAGCGGGACAGTGCTAGAAATGGCCCAGCATAACTCTTGTCTAACTTATTCGGACAACGACTCGACGAGCAAAGGCTACGTCGAGCTACGAATCGAGTGAACGTGCCGTGCACCCATTCGACTTGAACGACCAAGTTCTCGGGTGCCTAGACTTAAGCCAACAACCGTGCAAGATGACTTAACTCGCGGGACGTGCGAAGGCTATGCCAAGCCTTGGACGATGGGACCGTGCATGCTTTATCAAGCATTCATGCGGGCGACGCCTATGACTTAGGCTAATTTGAGTGTTGAGGCAACTTAGCAACTTAGGCCAACTTTCTTCTCCCAAGCCACGGGACGAAGGATCGAGTGTCGTTTTCAAAACACGCTGAGAAAACTTCTAAGCCGACCGTGGGACTATTTTCCATGTTCTAAGATATTCCGACCCGTCGAGATTATTCCCTTAGCTATGTGGATGCGTCTTTTTATTATCAAGCCTAACTGGTGCAAGTTGAAAACAAGCGAGTTACTAAGTGAAGTCTAAGATAAGACAAGTTCACCGAAACTATCCCACCTGAGCGAGGAGTCGCCTCGACCGAGCGAGCCTTCGAGCAGCTGTTGCAAGGCTAAGTCCGAACGCCGTCGGCATTTTGATTCCTTCGATTGACTTTGCGGGATGGGACATTACAATATACACCACTCAAAACAAGTCTCGTCCTCGAGACTTTCCTGAAGGCAAGCCATCCTACCATTTCTATGGCCAAGACTTAATCGAGCCTAGATACGGGACTATAACAGTCGAGCGAGGTACGCCATAATTTATCGTGCACACTCCGTCTACGCGTTTCTTCGATTTCGAGCCACGCTGGCTCGTACAAGTATCAATCTTTTTCTTTAGCACGATTTCAAATTCTCGACACTCTTCCATTCCTTAAGTCTTGCTTGAACGCAATGTATCACTTGGCTGGATCGTGCACGCATTCCTGGCGTCCCTAAAATATATGCATTCAATCAAGCCGCATGATAGAGATTTGTCGTTCTCACTCGAGTCGCATCGTGCACATACTCAAGCGTCCCTGAAATATATGCATGTCAGCCGAATCTCGTGAGGGGCATTCCTATATTCCTGTTTCACTCCATCTATCCATACTATTCATCAAGATCAATCTTTCTAATGCTAATTCTTGAAACAGGGCGTCTCGCCTAACCGCTAGGCCATTTCTCAAGGCTAAGTCAATGTCAGGATTGGAATCATAGTTCCCCAACAATAATGCCAATACTGACCCCAATCCTAGGGTCAAACCATAGTCGGTAGTACAGGATTTTCTACCCAAGCTCGTGTCACCCAGATTTCTAAACATCGAGCATGATCACCTAATTCGCATCAAGGCATTCGTTGTGCAAGTTTGAACCCGTTCAATTCATCAATTCTAACCAATTCATGTATTCGATCACGAGGTCGTCTAGCTCGACAATACGTTGTGCCCCAATCTCATGCAAGTCCGATTATCTACGGTGGTTCATGAATCACCATACAACGCTCCCGCAGAATAATCATTCTCATCGGGGAGTAACTCTTGTTTGAGTCTAGACTAATTTACTCTCGATACGCGGGTTGGATCTATTCAATCCTCAAGTTCAATCATCAAGCATACTGAATCATTCTCGAGTCTACCTTCGCGTCAAACCATAAGTCGATGCATATAAATTGCCATGCCATGCAAGTTCGATCACCCCCGCTGTATGAATCACCATACCACCGCTCACGCGGAGTGATTGCCCTAATCGGCATGACGCATGTGCGAGGCTGAAGTTGCGCTCGCATAAGACAAAGACGTCAACGTTGTGGTTGTCAATGAAGTAAATCTAAACATTTTGTTTTCCTCCAAGTCAAGATCTCAGTTCGATAGTCCGATCGTCATTCGTTCAACTAGAAAATCCTCGAGCCAAGTTTATCTTTTCCTCGACACATTTCAATATCCCGAGTATAGCATCCACCGGAGTATTGACATTTGCACGATCGTCATTCGTCGAGTCAGAGTACTCCCGAGTTATCGTATATCGCTCTTTGATACACCTCAATACCATCGACGATATACGTACCCTGACGATCTTCCTTTGCAACGAATTTTGAGTCGTACGACTGATGCTATTGTCCAAACTGGATATACCACAATTCTAATCGATTAAATCCGAAATCATAAGCACGATCCTCTAGGTTTCCTCGATCAAGACATTCACTTTTATTCATCGTTTCGAATCGCTTTCTAACTCGCGTTGCCCATTCACAAGTTGTCCGAACGACATCTCGTTCGGGACATTCGAAGTTACGACCAACTAAGCGTGACGCATTCTAAGGCTTTGGGCGATCGCATCGCCTCGCCGACACACTCGTTGCTACTCGTAATCCTCGATTTTTGCTCGAATAATTTCCAAGACAAACCATACACCACTCGGATTCGAGCCATCCGATCTAGTCCTCAATCACGTTCGCATCATTCGCTGAGACATCTTTTAGATTCGTTCGACGAATCTCCAGCGTAATCGCTCACGTCGTATCGACGCGCTAAGTCGTTCGCACTCTTCCTCAAAATCCAACCTAATTTTCTGTGTACGCCTAAGTGTCACGACCCGCACCCACTTTTTGGATACGAGACGTGTCCAAGCCAGCCTACGCCGCAGAGTCGACGGTAGAACGCTGTCAAGCCCGCAAGAAAATAGATACTCAAAAATAAATATTTGTTGCTCATTCACATTTCTAATTTATTACAACATTTACAACATTTATATTTAAAGGAAAAACAAAGTTTTACAATTAAAGAAATTGATACAATTGCTTTCTATTCTAGGTTGTCCTCAGCATACCCAAGTCTTCCCACTGCTAACAGTGATCGCGGCTAAACCTGAAAAATGTTGGTTTCCAGTCAGGAATGAAACAAGTACACAAACCGACGGCAATACAAAACACAATAGAATTAATAATGAAAATA
>JANAVB010005597.1:21450801-21472494 GCA_029216955.1 Iris pallida
CTCTCGATTACAATGCTTGAGGCAGCAGAAACTTCGAAGGCGATGTCCATACATTATGTCCTGTATAAGTCTTGAGTCCACGCGGCCACATGCTTCGAATCGCCAAGGAACTTCGTACCTCGACGCATCCAAGCGAGCTCTGCGCCACGAGCTTCTACCTGTGCATGCACATGGAAATTGTGTGGGTGTCAGTACTCAACTGTACTGGTGAAGTGAGCTCCTCTCCCACCCATACATAACCGACACGTTCATTTACTTTGTGCAGCTTAAATCCCTTTTTGATTGTCTTGCTAGTCTTGCCTTAGGATCAGTTTTAAGACTACGACGCATGACCAAAACGATGTGCAACGACATGGTCTTGCTATAGTGCCAATGTGTATTTCGATCGAGACAGTGCCTCATCGCTTATGTACTTGACCGAACTTCACTCGGGACAGCAGGGTTGTGCCATACTCTATTCGCGACTCTAATATATTCGGGACAGTGCTTCACCGAGGAGCAACTTATGCGAACTCGGTCGTGCCAAGACTTTCACTTAAACTCAATTGCCGCTTGACCAATTATCGTGCCAATGACGTCAAGGGGACGACTCGTGATGGTCGTGTCTCTTTACCTTGCTTAAACTTGTTCGTGCTTCAAGATTGAGGCCGTGCCTCGCAAGTACCAACCAGACTTAACCAAGTTGCCTTACGGCCCTTCCTGACTTTAACTCGAGATGAGACCACATTCATGCCGAAGTACGTATCCATGCTATAGCCATCTCTTAGGCTCTAAATTTGGTGATGCAATCGTGCACACCCTAACCCGTGCCGACTCAAGATTTATGCTTGTAATAAGCATGACTTGATAACCCAACTCATAACTTGCTAGTACTCGACGCAATCCAAAGGCATACACGCGGATAGCCGCTCTTGCCAACACATCTATATGAGTGGTCACTAGCAATGTCAAGCTATCTTAGACTCGGCTCGAGATATCGGCTCGTCCCTCCGCGGGTAGCTAGCCCCTGAAGCGCCAAGTATCTCCCATGCGGTTATCCAGCATCCTACCGTGAGCCGCCTCGCTCCTCCCGGGCCGACATAATCCCGGTGCCTCGGCGATCATTCGAGAAGACTACACCTTGTCGACAAGTTGTCCAATAATCATACAAGACTCAACTCGATCTACCAAATCCTTTCTTAACATGACCATACTTTTCATCTTTCTATCGAGACTCCCTAGTAGCGGGACCGATCTCGTGTGCGGGACTTATCGAGACTTAGCGAGACTCCCAAGTAGCGGGACCGATCTCGTATGATTCCTTATCGAGACTTAGCGAGACTCCCAAGTAGCGGGACCGAACTCGCATGCATGCTTATCCATACTTATCGAGACTTAGCGAGACTCCCAAGTAGCGGGACCGATCTCGCGTGAACGAGGCTTAGCGAGACTCCCAATTAGCGGGACCGATCTCGCGTGAACGAGGCTTATCGAGACTCCCAAGTAGCGGGACCGATCTCGGCGACAACCAGTCGCGGGAACTTCCTTTGACCGTGGCATGCTTTTCACTAAACCGACCGTGGCTCGTGGCTTATATAGGCCTGGTTCTCTAGACGACGCTATCGCTCAAGTCATATACTTTATACGATGAGCCTTGTTCTCGAGGGACTACGTGACTTGACAACCGCAGATAGAGCGGAACAGTGCTAGAAATGGCTTTGATAGCCCAGCACAACTCTTGTCTAACTTATTCGGACAACGACTCGACGAGCAAAGGCTACGCCGAGCTACGAATCGAGTGAATGTGCCGTACACGCATTCGACTTGAACGACCAAGTTCTCGGATGCCTTGACTTAAGCCAACAGCAGTGCAAGACGACTTAACTCGCAGGACGTGTGAAGGCTATGCTAAGCCTTGGACGATGGGACCGTGTATGCTTTATCAAGCATTCATACGGGCGACGGCTATGACTTAGGCTAATTCGAGTGTTGAGGCAACTTAGCAACTTAGGCCAACTTTCTTCTCCCAAGCCACGGGACGAAGGATCGAGTGTCATTTTCAAAACATGCTGAGCAAACTTCTAAGCCGACCGTGGGACTGTTTTCCATGTTCTAAGATATTCTGACCCGTCGAGATTATTCTCTTAGCTATGTGGATACGTCTTTTTTATTATCAAGCCTAACTGGTGCAAGTTGAAAACAAGCGAGTTATTAAGTGAAGGCTAAGATGAGGCAAGTTCACCGAAACTATCCTACCTAAGCAAGGAGTCGCCTCGACCGAGCGAGCCTTCGAGCAGTCGTTGCAAGGCTAAGTCCGAACGCCATCGATATTTTGATTCCTCCGATTGACTTTGCGGGACGGGGCATTACATCTACATGAGTGGTCACTAGCAATGTCAAGTTATCTTGGACACGGCTCGAGATATCGGCTCGTCCCTCCATGGGTAGCTAGCCCCGGAAGCGTTAAGTATCTCCCATACGGTTATCCAGCATCCTACCTAGAGTCGCCTCGCTCCTCCCGGGCCGACATGATCCCGGCACCCTGGCGATCACTCGAGAAGACTTCACCTTGTCGACAAGTTGTCCAATGACCATGCAAGACTCAACTCGATCTATCAAATCCTTTCTTGGCATGACCATGCTTTCCAACTTCTATCGAGACTCCCAAGTAGCGGGACCAATCTCGTGTACGAGACTTATCGAGACTCCCAAGTAGTGGGACCGATCTTGTGTGTTTCCTTGTTGAGACATAGAGAGACTCCCAAGTAGCAGGATCGATCTCGTGTGTGGGACTTATCGAGACTTAGCGAGACTCCCAAGTAGCGGGACCAATCTTGGCGACAACTAGTCGCGGGGACTTCCTTTGACCGTGGCATGCTTTTCACTAAACCGACCGTGGCTCGTGCCTTAGATAGGCCTAGTTCTCTAGGCAACGCTATCGCTCAAGTCATACACTTTATACGAGACTTATTTTGAGTGGTGTATTATGTAACGACCCGCTCCGCCCTAGCGGAACGCCGATTCAAATGGCAAGTTCAACGACTCAAACGAGCCGTCGACCCGAAGAGTTGGCCTCGACCAGATGTAGAATCGATACAAGGCTTGCATTGGCCCGTCAAGATAAATCCAGACTTAGACTTTCAAAGGCACGCTCGGAGTATCGCTCGGCCGATGCGAACATCGCTAAGGTGGGTGGCTCTGATGAACCCGTCTTTGCTTAGCCTAGACACTTAATAATGCGGACATTATCACGAGAATCGCTAGGCGATAACACCGTACATGTTAATAAATGACTCAACGCACCTAGCTAAGGGATTAATCCCACCTTGCGTGCTTGTATAGAATATGGAAAGGAACATGGAAAATATGAGAACTCTAGCACCGCGCTCCATGCTCGTGCTACGGCACAAGCTTACGTTCAAGTCCCTTACGCGTTCAACAATGAAACAATGAATGGATTACAACAATAAAACGGGAAGACTATCAACATAGTCGTTCCGAGTAGAGTGTAGCAACATTAAAAGGCTATGGGACCGATGGGTCGCCAAGGCGACTCCCACACTGGGAGTTGCGTAATGCGTAAATGAATGAATCAACAAATCAATGAATGAATGAATGAATACGTGAATGAATCAATGAATGAACGAACAAGTGAAAGAAAGAAAGAAAAAAAAGAATGCATGAAAGATAAGAAAGGAAAGAATGGTTAGCGACAGGTGTGACGGGCACGTACAGCGGGGCTCGCTACCCGCGCTGCACGGACGCTAACCTGGTCGATAACGCATTATGGCAAAGGGTTAGCCTACGGCTCGGAGATAGCCGTTAAGTTAAAATGACAAGATAATACGAAATGGTCGTGGACAAACGGCATGGGCGATGGGGGGAATACCGTGGCCGTCATGAGGAAGGATTCTGTGGCATAGGCGATGGGGAGGAAAACCGTGGCCGGCCTAGGCGGAATTAATACGGGGCTTACGGTATGCCTGGATGCGGGCTTGGGCACCAGGGAACGTAAGTGCAGGGTATATTCAAGAGACTTAACGGGGTGTACCAGCCATCACACTACGCTAAGTTGAGAATTACTAAGGGGATATGTCCAAATGGCTTGTGATGCCAGCGACCACTGCATATAGATTAAGTGGGCTTTGGTGGTGGCTATCCACGTGCAAGTCCTTGTATTGAAATCAAAGTAGTCTAAGTAAAATGAACAAGTACCTCCATGAACATGCTTGAAATGTAACATACCAAGTGAATAAACAGTAATTCATACAAAATGAGTTAGAGGACGTGCCTACGACGTGCTAGAACCCGAGACATAGACACGACCGTAACATTGAATGTTTACATGAATCACGTTAAGTACTTCATGTTAATTGTTAACTAACTTGGTTTACCTTGGACAGGAAAGGCCGGACGGTAAGTATGGGTAAGTCGTGCATATATTTTTCATGCGACACTTGAATTCGGCAACACGAGATAGGTCATGAATTATGCCATGAAACTGATCCTAAGGCAAGATTAGAAAGACAATGAATGATAGACGGTGCACGAAAGTAAATGGAACGTGTTTGGTAATGATAGCATTGTAGGCGAGCTAGCCTCCCCACCAGTGCATAACAATGTACTGATAACCCCACAGTCTGCTTGCAGGATGCAGGAGACGCTGGCGGGTGCGGAGCTTCCAACGAACGTGTCAAGGCACGGAGTCAACTCTGGGGCCTTAGAACGTTGCAAGAAGCTGAAGCACCCTATACAGGACATAATATATCGGAACATCGCCATGAATCATTCCAGGTTGTAAGCTACTTGGCACGTCCTTTTATATTTCAGAGAGAGAGAGCTTGAGCGACTTGTAAACTCGACCTAGCGCCGCTTGTAAACTTCTTGAATATCAATAAAGGGATTAAATTCGCTTCAACTTGTGTTCGTTTACTTTCCGTTGCAAAAATGGGGACACTCTGTGCGACTCTGTGGCCTAGCTCAAATCGGCCGTTTCTGGGATTAGCCTTGCACGGGCACAACCTAGGCCCGTGCGGCATCACGCCTTAGCGAGGACGATCGTTCCTACGGGAGCGGGGCGTGATAACACTTGTAAAAGTAATCATGATACAACAAGTGGTAATAGATATGATGTATTCTATGTAGTTTCTTTCCCTCTCTTTACTGTGAACCTTGGTTAACATTAATATTTCTACACTTCTCTAGGGTGAGGTTGAGATAGATATCCTATGATGCGGAATAGTCGACTGAATGACCCGAATAAGAAGGAAGGAAGTAGGGAGGCTCACTCTATACACTCTAGGATTGACTTATTTCGTCGTTGATTTGACTTATTTTGGTAGTGTGAAATGTCAACAATATCCGATACGGTACCTCGAAGACCTAAATATAGAATATTAATGTCAATTGGTGTTTTGGAATCATAAAAATGATATACTAGGTCAATTCTAGGTCTCCAATCATTTCTAGGTCATACTAGGACAACTGGGTCAATACATTGCCAAACTTGGTCAAGTCATTTCGAGCTTGACATAAGTCATAATGTGCAAATTGGAGGGAAAATTGGCAGGGTTACCACCTTGTCAACTGGGTAGTTTGTAGAAGGAAAAACTTCTTAATGTACAAATCGTTCCTAATTACAACTGATAATGTTAAATGTTATACATAAATATACATGTTCTGTATTCCACCTACCTGTTCATGTGTACCCATGGACTGAACTATAATGAGATAGACTGCAACATGGTTATGTGGGCTGAACACATACCTAGGGTGGACTGAAACATGATATGCAGTGTGTTATACAACAAGATGGACAGGTAATTCAATAGGCACATGTGGGCTGAACACATACCTAGGGTGGACTGAAACATGATATGCTCTATGGTATGCAGGACAGATTCATGTAAGTGAATTGATACCCAATTGTGACAGGGACTGTCCTCATAGGCAGTACAGGACCCGGGCTAAACCAATACCCACTTCTAACCTGAGCCATTCCTCTTCCTTCGACTGATACTAACATCAATGGAAATTGTTACAACCATAGGAGTGGATTGCACAGTAGTAATGAACATGTGATGGATGCTATTTAAGGGACTGAATAATTACTTAACACCTGAACCTTACACTTGTAACAATACCTTAGCTAGGGACATGAGTAGGGCTGCAAACGAGCTAAGCCGAGCCAAGCTTTTGTAAGCTTGAGCTTGGCTTGACTAGAATTAATCGAGTTCGAGCTCGAGCTCAAGCTTAATAAATTTTTTATTTTAGAGCTTGAGCATGTTTATATTAAGCTTGAGCTTGGCTTGGTTTGAGCTTGAGCTTGGCTTGATAAGCAAGCTTGATTCAAGCTTGGTAAACAAGCTCGATAAGCTCATATCAAGCTCATTAAGCTTGATTTCAAGCTTGTTCACCTTTATTTCAAGCTTAATGAGCTCGATTTCAGCCTAGTTATGCTTGAATTCAAGTACATGTAATTTAATAATTTATTTATAAAATTTTAATTAAAAAAGTTCCTTTATATCAATTATTAAGGACATATAAATATATAAAGCACACAACCATATCATTATACAAACATACATAAAATTAGAATTCAACAAACAAACGAGCTTCTAAACAAGCTCCTAAATGAGCTTCTAAACGACCCAGCTCGCAAGCTCATAAACGAGTCAGCTTGCGAGCTCGAATGAGCCGAGTACTTCTAAGCTTGAGCTTGGCTCATTTATTAAACGAGCTCGAAAACGAAGCTTGAGCTCGGCTTGTTTACTAAACGAACCGAGCTCAAACGAGCTTTTATCGAGCCGAGCTTCGAGCAGCTCGTAAACGGCTTGGCTCATTTGCAGCCCTAGACATGAGCTCTGGTATTCGAACCCCCAATTGATGCATAGGTCCATGGGGACCCAAGCTCGATGATTAGCTCTGACATAAGCCAAAGTGTCAAAGTATCAAAGTGTCAAAGTGTCAAAGGGTTAGGTCTGGTCGTGTCTGTGTCGCATCAGAAAAAGGGAGATAGGGTTAGGGCTTACCGACACAGCGTTGGGGTTGGGTCGGGGTCACCGGGGCTGGAGCAGCGGCAGAGAAGACTGGTCGGGTGGTCGTCGGAGGGAGTTAGTCGTCGGAGGAATGGGGTCGTCGGGCAGGGGGTCGCCGCGAGCGGGAGATTAGAAAATTTTGGAGGGGGAAATAAAAAATCGATCAGGCCAGAACCCTATATGAAATGTTTTAGCGACGTCATTTAAAGACGTCGCTAACCGACGCTATTTATTAAAACCTGGCGACGTCATAAAAGTGGCATCGCTAAACGTCGCTGAATAAAAAAAACAGCGACGTTTTACGACTAGTATGCGATATCAGTTGTCCAAAACATAAATGGTGTCGCTAACTGTCGCTCAAACGTTGCTGATAGTGACGTTCAGCGACGTATATATAAAATATTGCTAAAAGCACTAAACTTAGCGACATATTTATCTGGAGTCGCTAATTTCGTCGCCATTTTGACTTATTTTGGTAGTGAACGCTCCAAGTAAATTTAATGGCAATGAAGTGCGCTGACTTGGTTAGTCGATCGACGATGACCCAGATGGCAACATTTTCCCGCGGCGTCTTCGGCAGACCAACAATAAAATCTATGCATACGTGCTGCCACTTCCATTCCGGAATCGCCAGATTCTGCATCTCTCCGCCCGGTCTCTGGTGCTCAGCTTTCACCTGCTGACAGGCCATGCATTGCGACACGAAGAGTGCCACATCTCTTTTCATCCCGTGCCACCAGAAGTTTGTGTGGAGGTCCTTGTACATCTTCGTGCTACCGGGATGCAAGGTGTACTTCGTATAGTGCGTCTCCGACAATATCTCCTTTCTAAGTTCTGAATCGTCCGGAATGCATATCCTACCCTTCAATCGAAGCATACCGGTTTCATCTTCCGCAAAGTCGGTCGTCTTACCCGTCGAGATTAGCTCTCGTATTTTCTTCAGGTATGGATCATCCTTCTGAGCAGTCTTGATCTTTTCTTGCAAGCTCGGCTCTAACTGCAACTTTGCCAACTGCACATTCCTGAATCGGACTCGGAGTTTGATGTCCATCTCTTCTAGGTCGCGTAGCAGTCTGCGGTCGATGGATAGCGAGACGATATACTTCCGACTCAAAGCGTCCACCACAACATTTCTCTTTCCCGGCGTATAGTCCATAGTCAAGTCGTAATCCTTGATCAGTTCAAACGAACGACTTTGCCGCAAGTTCAGTTCCTTCTGCGTGAATAGATACTTGAGGCTCTTATGATTAGTATAGATCGTGCATGCCATGCCATAAAGATAGTGATGCCATAATTTTAACGCGAACACAATCGCCGCTAACTCCAGGTCATGAGTAGGGTAGTTCTTCTCGTGCGGCTTTAGCTGTCGGGAAGCAAAAGATATTACCTTATTCCGTTGCATCAGCACACACCCCAAGCCCTGACCGGACACGTCGTTGAATATCTAGAAACCCTCAGTCCCTTCTGGAAGTACGAGTATCGGGGCCGAGACGAGCCATTGCTTTAACTCCTGGAATGAAGCTTCACAGTCGTCTGACCATTCAAATGCGACTCCTTTCTGGGTGAGGGGACTCAGAGGCGATGCGATCTTTGTGAAGTCTTTCATGAAGCGTCGGTAGTATCCCGCTAAGCCAAGGAAACTTCGAATCTCGCCAACGGACGTTGGCCATTTCCAATCGACAACGACTTCAACTTTCTTTGGATCGACTGTAATGCCTTCAGCTGAAATGATGTATCTGAAGAATGCGATGCTGCTCAGCCAGAATTCACATTTGCTTCGCTTCGCATATAACTAATTTTCTCGAAGGGTCTGAAGCACGGTCCGTAGATGCTCAGTGTGTTGCGGCCTATTCTTCGAGTAGACAAGGATATCGTCGATAAAGACTACTACGAACTTGTCAAGGAATGGTCGGAACACCTGATTCATCAAATCCATGAAAGCAACAGGGGCGTTCGTTAGGCCGAACGGCATTACCAGGAATTTATAATGGTTGTATCGAGTGCGAAAGGCAGACTTCGGCACATCGTCCGGCTTGACCTTGAGTTGATGGTAACCCGAGCACAGATCAATTTTAGAGAACAATGTGGCTCCTTGCAGCTGATCAAACAGATCATCTATGTGGGACATGGGATATTTGTTCCGGACGGTGGCTTTATTCAGCTTGCGGTAATCGATACAAAGACGCAATGAGCCATCCTTCTTTCTTGTCATGACCCGCACCCTAGAATAAGGGCACGAGAAGTGGGTACGTCCAGCCTACGCCGCAGTGTCAGCGGTAGAACGCTGTCCTAGGTCTCATGCATCTAACAGTATAAGGTTAAACAGTTTATACTCCCCGAATGGGGGTGACATAGCAGATACAGACTCAATCACATCTAAGGTAGAGCATGATAAGGATAGATAAAACATGAAATCCAAAGGAGGTACAACAGAGAGAAATCTAAGTGTCTAAGATACACAAATCCAGAAATACATCTCAAATCTCCAAACTCAGATACAGTAATCCATAAAGTAAATACAACTCCAGACAATTGAAATAACTATCTAAACAACCTCTAATGTGTCTCCTCTAGGCTAGCAGGTAACCTCCAGCTATCTGTAAAATTTATCAACAGGTCCAGTCAGGACGGAAACGAGCACATATCTCTAAAACAATTCATAGCAGGTTAGGAGTATAAATCATGCAATAGAGTAAAATACAGGAAGTACTGAATAGGAAGTACGAGTAAACATGAGATATTTTGTAACTGAAAATAAATACATGATAGTAGAGACTGTAAGTGGCTACGTGATTTAGAGCACAATGGTTATGTAAACGGCTTGGGGGCACATGAATACAAATAAGGAGGCACATGAATACAGCTACTGGGGATAGTGATCACATAACCAATTCTACTCACCCTGCCCCAATCAATACACAAGGATCCGTTCAAGTTATGTTATAAGCACATGAATACAGCTAAGATACGTGAACTCATGTAATGAGTAGTACATGAGGCACATGATAAGCACATGAAAGCACATGAAAGCACATGAATCACATGAAGCACATGAGAACATGTAAAAATATGAACTAGTACGAGTACAAGGAGTACCTGATGCACATGATAAAGTATATGAATATGAAATACCCGATGCACCCGTAGAGGGATAACATCTCAAGAAAGGATCCATATAGTACTAATCCGTGAAAATACGTGTCAGCATCAAGTAGAGTAATCTAGAGCAAGAATATAATCCAGATAAGTATGAAAAGATCAGAGAATGTACTCGCCTGGTGTCTGAATGTCCAAAGTAAATATACTGTCCGAGGAGAGGTGTCTGGCTCCTAATCAGAACAGCACAAGTCACAACATGTCCAGAAGGGTAATATAAAGCACTATAATGCATTCTACATGAATCTAGGTCAAACTAGGCCAAAATCAACCCTTGGTCAACTCTGGTCAACTGCACTAGTCAAACTAGGTCAAACTAGGTCATGTCCTAACCCAGCAAGTCTTACTAGGCCTAACCAAGACTATCCTAGCAAGCACACATCAATACAAGGCTATATAAACCAACATACACCCAACTCTATATAGCATGCAATTATTCAATACTCAAATAGGCAAGAATTCACATTAGATATACACTAGATAATCTATTACTTTAAGCTATACATGTCTACACATATATACACATGCATATATTGGTATTCAATATTAGGTCTATAATCATGGCCTTTCAAATGGCTGTATAAACTTATATATTACAATACAATATGCTAACATATATATAATATACATACATAGCTAAGTTAATTATATTCATAAATACTTATTTAAGAGGCTATGTGTGTGTATGTGAACATGGCAAAGGGGCAAGTGAGGGTTAAATGGGCATACATAGTGTATACATATCAAAGAGTGTCAAAGTGTAAGTGAACAAAGTGTCAAGTATGATAGTATCAACATAGTGTAAGGGGTACATGAGGTAATATAGGATTTGTGTTAACATAGAACATTACATCTCATTAACTTGTATATTGCATAAATTATATCTATTATTACATTACATTCATTCTTGCATTCATTCATCATTCATTTATTCTCTTGCACTACTATATGCACCATACATTACATACTATGGAACCTACATATTCATTACAAGCCATACTTATACATGCTTACATTAGATAGGATACTTACACCTCATACATCATTTATTTAACCATTTACTCATGCTTGCATTCTCTATTTAGTTACATAATGTATATACATTAACATGGGTTAAAATCAAATAGAACATTATATTACACACAAGGGTGCACAAAATGCATATGCCGAATAGTAACTCCTACTAATAATCAATACTGTACCAACTCAGCATGAATTAAATTCTAGGATTAAAGTATGTTATAGATCTATGTGTTAGCTTTCCGAAACTTCAAACGGATCGCATTTTCGTTTCCGAAAACTCCCGAAATCGCGAAAACACCGAGAACGCGTTTGTCTTTCGTATAGCTGACACTCAAATAATTCTCCAGAAAGTTATAGAATGAATTAGGCCTATTAATACATATTTTTGGAAAGCTAACTTCAATATGCTTCTTTTAAAAAAAATAGGAGACTAAACCGAGCTTTGAGCTAGAAGTTATGACATTTATAAGTTAGGGCTGAAATTAAAAATGTGGATAAAAATCATGACGGATTTAGATAGTTTGAGCCAAAAGAATACACAATATATATCCTAATTATCCACAACAATAATAGCAATAATAATATAAGGAACCACACTCACAAACTTCATTATATAATCATCATGAGCCATTTATTACATATATAAATATAGATACACTCTCATTACAATATATATATATATATATATATATATATATATATATATATATATATATATATATATATATATATATATATTTTGTATATATATATATATATATATATATATATATATATATATATATATATATATATATATATATATATATATACATACACAAATCTATATATGTAACATGAACACATCTATAACAGATACATGAATGAAATGTAAAGTACTCAAGAACACATCTCTACATATTCAAATCTGAGATTTAATATGAATTAATTCATTTAATCAATATTTTAAATATAAAGCGTGTCCAAGTTTGGGGGTTTTCTCCATGGACACAAGACACAACAATAATACAATAGAAATCCCTAAAGGACACATAATGGACACAAGAGGACAGAAAAATAGGGACACAACAATGGGGGTCATTCCTATGGTTAAAACTTTCCTAAATGCAAAATGGAGAAATGAAAGAGAATGAAATATTACCTAAAGGAGAGAAAATCCAAGGAGAAAGGCTTCTTCCTTGGGAGAGCTTGAGAGCACTTGGGGAAGAAGACTTCTCAAAGAAAGGAAATGAGATGGGAGTCCTATTAGGACCGGCCACAATGGTTATATCCCCCCCTCATTGAATATTACAAGTTTGCCCCCCCCCCCCTTAGTTACAAGTGTTTAAAACAATTTTGGTTAGGGTTTGGGGGTAAAAGGGCCAAATAAAAAAACTCTAAATGGTTAACCTAATAATTAGGATTATGACTAATCTTTCTAACATAACTAATTAAAATGTCGGCCATGGCTAACTAATGCATGGGTCCAACTAGAGTCTAAGTTACCCTGGGTCCCCGTTACAAGTCGGATTGAGATGAAATTCGAACCCGACTCAAGTAACCCCAAAACAATATCATAAATAATAAAATAAATATCAAAATAATTCAAAGAGGTCAAATGCAAAATATCCTTAGGCCAGAAATGATATTAAAATATCATAATCACATGGTTAGGCTCTAGGTCAAACAGTCTCTAGGGTTTCACTAGCAAAACGTCAAAACCACAAGTCATTGATTTAAATAATTTTAAAATGATTTAAAATTACCAAAATCATATCATGAATTAAATATTATTATTAAAATAATTATAAATACGAAATTTCAAAATTACCCTCATTTGGAAAACGGGGTGCTACAACTCTACCCACCTTAGAAAAATTTCGTCCCCGAAATTTAAGATCGATAGTACTCCTTCTAGAGCCTCTAACCTACCCAATATCTAAGGTAACACTTCCTAACACTGGAATAATAAACGGACATCTAGATAGTGTCAATCTAGGAATACCTCCAACACTGCTCTGCTGTACGGCGGTAATGGAACTTCAATAAAATATGGACTGGAACCTATATCCAAGGGACTGGACCTATTTTAAAGTGGTCTTAACTAAGGATGGAAAGGAACTGATCATAGGCTATAGGTATGCTCAAACTATTATCTTCCTATTAACCATCTATTAATACATTCTATTACCATAGGACGATGCATTACTAAGACATATAGGCCCCTATCTCTCATAACACATTTATACTCACCAAAAGACTAGTACATCCTATCAAGGCTGATACTATAATCTCTCATAAATCTCATAAGCTACATGTTTATAGACACACATCCCCACATCAAGGACTAACCTATATATATCTACAACAGATACTAATGGGGTGACGTCCCTATTTTCCAACAATCAAGGTCTTAAGAAAATTTATCTAAATCATACAATTTGAAGGAATAGTATACAAGGTCAGGGCATACCATAGCAGTTGGAAGTCTCACCTAGGTACACTAATCATTCTAGGTCAAAACAGTACTATGGTATCAACACACAAACAATCTAGGGTGTCCTAATTGGAAAGGTAAGGAAACAACAATCATCAAGGTTGTAGGGCTGTCTACCATCCTATATAAAAATTGGTCATTAACAAGCAACTAAGAAATTATTAAAAGGTTACTATTCCATAAAATGGCAAAAATTGAAAATTTAGGCACAACAAATCACAAATAGATTTTTGTCTTGACACGATCTAAGTTGATCAATTTCGGGATAAAACGAGATTTGGGAAAGAAGGGAAATCAATAAAATCAAAGTATAAGCACGAACATCCAATGATGGAGATTCAGGTCATGATTAAATTTAATTCGACTGAGTACGAATACGAGGTTCATAGACGATGAAAAGATTTCAAGGAAAATTGTCAAGGCTGTCGCGAATGAGACTCTAGGGCCAAGTTTAACTATGTCTCCATTCTCGTAGATTGATACATGAAAAAGCGAACCAAAGTGCAATAGGTTGATCAGACCATCATGTACCGGTTCTGATTAGACAATATGTTAGTGGGTGACCACCCAATAAAATATGTCATGACCAAGCTCGAAAATAGATAAGCTTGCAAAACTAAGGCTAATTTAGCAGCACAAGATATAAGGGTGGTAATGATGAAAGGAATTACATAGTCCAAGTTTCTTAACCAACGGGTCAAGTAATCAGATAAGGTACAAGGTTAAGCATCTAAGGAAACAAGCAGAACACCATCACATGTCGGGTCGAAAGAATTGAGTCAAGGCTGGATTTCTAATTAAAATAAGAAGAAATTTAAATTTAGTATAATGGTAGAGGTTATAGTTTAGCCAGTTGACCAGAAAATCATATCAAGAAAATAGAGTACAAGAAGACGGGTTTTAGTGGGACATGATACCTACACGAAGGTAAGCTCGTCTAGGTCTTGCATATAAGATTTGTTGGAGGGTAACAGCTAGTATTATATTCCGAATATCAAAGTCACGATAAGGAACGTCAAAGGATCTCAATTAGAAAGTGGGAGTTCAAGAGGTGGTAATTAATGCACAAAAATAATAAAGATCGAGTTAGTCATCTGCTTCTGATACTCTTAAGTTCATCTGGTCATAACTTGCCAATCATATCTTTACCTCACCTGTCTCCATATGAAAATTTAACCTTTACTTAAACCCTTACCATGACTACCGTAGGCAATTCCCAATTTCCAAACATCACTCTTGAAGCACAGCCCTCACATTTAGGAATCAACATTAACCATTTATTTAAATTTCTAAGTTCTTTCACCTTGTCTTAAATTTGACCCAAAACCTCTAAATCCCGTTTACGAATTCCTTGAACTTGTTCAAATTGTTCTCCTCGTATTATTTAATTTAAAACTCTAGGCCTTACAAAACTTATCTTCCATCATAAAATCAACTTCCGTATTTTCTTCGATATACACCCTTGAATATTATTCTCCTAAAAATATTTCACAACAATCTCTAAACTTCCATAACTTTGTGTTCTCTCTATCCCTAGTCATTTCCTCGCAACATCTTGTTTAATATCCTTATTAAACACAATTAACTTCTCTTTTCCATTACTAACCTTCTACATAGCCTCAGAGTAAAAGTTTTCCCCAGAATCAATAACCAAGATTTTTTAAGTTCTCAAAACTAGGTTGACCTCTGATATCCTCATTAGTTTTGAATACACCTATAAACTATCTCATAACCCCAAAATTTCTCTAAATATAATTGTTTCCAGATTGGCAGTATACATCTCTTTATTCTATTCGAGACCTTTACCACATTTCTATCTCAAGTTTCCATATGGAATACTCCACATTTGATTTCCTTTAGATCATCATAAAATAACCAGTTACGTCTTCTCTGAGCTACATAATTTACGTCACTTTCTTAGCCTTCCCCATGCAAAAGATACGAAGATTCAAGAGTTTCGAAGTACATCTGGTAGGGACGACAAGATATGGGTAATTAATGTAATGAGACAGAGTTTAAGATAAGAGGTAAATAAGAATGCAAGGGAATAATGGCGAGAAAGAATAACGAAGATATGTTCCTTCTCATCGGTTCAAACGAGAGGAACCCATCAAGCTTAAATTAAATAGCAAGAAATGAGGGTGAATCCAAACAAGAGGAAAAAGAATTCCAATTGAAGTTCAAAATGAGTTTCTCAGGGGTCGTCCCAGAAATCTCTCAAAGAATCCTAAGTGTGATTGAGTACCTTGGATTTGAAATATTAATCTAAATACAAAATTAAATCAACAACTACAAAAATTTTATCAAAATCATCAACTAATACCAGGATTCAAAGTTCTACAATGATCCACAAAATCAAATTCAAATCAAGGAAAAAGGTTAATCAAAACAAGGAAATGGAGTTTAAATCGGAATTCAAAATGAGATTCTCAAGGGTCATCCCAGGAATCTCTCAAGGAATCCTAACAGTAATTGAGTATCCTCTCATCCTAACATCTTAATTTATATATCCTATAGCAGGCTCGTAGTAGTACAACTAAGTCGTTGCGCTACTACGAAATTGTACTAATGCGAATCTCGACCTGCATGGGCCACCACTAAAAACGTGTCACGACCCGCACCCTAGAATAAGGGTACGAGAAGTGGGTACATCCAGCCTACGCCGCAGTGTCAGTGGTAGAACGCTGTCCTAGGTCTCATGCATCTAACAGTATAAGGTTAAACAGTTTATACTCCCCGAATGGGGGTAACATAGCAGATACAGACTCAATCACATCTAAGGTAGAGCATGATAAGGATAGATAAAACATGAAATCCAAAGGAGGTACAACAGAGAGAAATCTAAGTATCTAAGATACACAAATCCAGAAATACATCTCAAATCTCCAAACTCAGATACAGTAATCCATAAAGTAAATACAACTCCAGACAATTGAAATAACTATCTAAATAACCTCTAATGTGTCTCCTCTAGGCTAGCAGGTAACCTCCAGCTATCTGTAAAATTTATCAACAGGTCCAGTCAGGACGGGAACGAGCACATATCTCTAAAACAGTTCATAGCAGGTTAGGAGTATAAATCATGCAATAGAGTAAAATACAGGAAGTACTGAATAGAAAGTATGAGTAAACAGGAGATATTTTATAACTGAAAATAAATACATGATAGTAGAGACTGTAAGTGGCTACGTGATTTAGAGCACAATGGTTATGTAAACGGCTTGGGGGCACATGAATACAAATAAGGAGGCACATGAATACAGCTACTGGGGATAGTGATCACATAACCAATTCTACTCACCCCACCCCAATCAATACACAAGGATCCGTTCAAGTTATGTTATAAGCACATGAATACAGCTAAGATACGTGAACTCATGTAATGAGTAGTACATGAGGCACATGATAAGCACATGAAAGCACATGAAAGCACATGAAAGCACATGAAAGCACATGAAGCACATAAGAACATGTAAAAACATGAACTAGTACGAGTACAAGGAGTACCTGATGCACATGATAAAGTACATGAACATGAAATACCCGATGCACCCGTAGAGGGATAACATCTCAGGAAAGGATCCATATAGTACTAATCCGTGAAGATACGTGTCAGCATCAAGTAGAGTAATCTAGAGCAAGAATATAATCCAGATAAGTATGAAAAGATCAGAGAATATACTCGCCTGGTGTCTGAATGTCCAAAGTAAATATACTGTCCGAGGAGAGGTGTCTGGCTCCTAATCAGAACAGCACAAGTCACAACATGTCCAGAAGGGTAATATAAAGCACTATAATCCATTCTACATGAATCTAGGTCAAACTAGGCCAAAGTCAACCCTTGGTCAACTCTGGTCAACTGTACTAGTCAAACTCGGTCAAACTAGGTCATGTCCTAATCCAGCAAGTCTTACTAGGCCTAACCAAGACTATCCTAGCAAGCACACATCAATACAAGACTATACAAGCCAACATACACCCAACTCTATATAGCATACAATTATTCAATACTCAAATAGGCAAGAATTCACATTAGATATACACTAGGTAATCTATTACTTTAAGCTATACATGTCTACACATATATACATATGTATATATTAGTATTCAACATTAGGTCTATAATCATGGCCTTTCAAATGGCTGTATAAACTTATATATTACAATACAATATGCTAACATATATATAATATACATACATAGCTAAGTTAATTATATTCATAAATACTTATTTAAGAGGCTATGTGTGTGTATGTGAACATGGCAAAGGGGCAAGTGAAGGTTAAATGGGCATACATAGTGTATACATATCAAAGAGTGTCAAAGTGTAAGTGAACAAAGTGTCAAGTGTGATAGTGTCAACATAGTGTAAGGGGTACATGAGGTAATATAGGATTTGTGTTAACATAGAACATTACATCTCATTAACTTGTATATTGCATACATTATATCTATTATTACATTACATTCATGCTTGCATTCATTCATCATTCATTTATTCTCTTGCACTACTATATGTACCATACATTACATACTATGGAACCTACATATTCATTACAAGCCATACTTATACATGCTTACATTAGATAGGATACTTACACCTCGTACATCATTTATTTAACCATTTACTCATGCTTGCATTCTCTATTTAGTTACATAATGTATATATATTAACATGAGTTAAAATCAAATAGAACATTATATTACACACAAGGGTGCACAAAATGCATATACCGAATAGTAACTCCTACTAATAATCAATACTGTACCAACTCAGCATGAATTAAATTCTAGGATTAAAGTATGTTATAGATCTATGTGTTAGCTTTCCGAAACTTCAACGGATCGTGTTTTCGTTTTCGGAAACTCCCGAAATCGCGAAAACACCGAGAACGCGTTTGTCTTTCGTACAGCTGACACTCAAATAATTCTCCAGAAAGTTACAGAATGAATTAGGCCTATTAATACATGTTTTTGGAAAGCTAACTTTAATACGCTTCTTTAAAAAAACAGGAGACTAAACCGAGCTTTGAGCTAGAAGTTATGACATTTCTAAGTTATGGCTGAAATTAAAAACGTGGATAAAAATCATGACGGATTTAGATAGTTTGAGCTAAAAGAATACACAATATATATCCTAATTATCCACAACAATAATAGCAATAATAATATGAGGAACCACACTCACAACTTGATTATATAATCATCATGAACCATTTATTACATATATAAATATAGATACACTCTCGTTACAATATATATATATATATTTTTTTTTTTTTTTACAATATATATATATATATATATCTATATATATATATATATATATATATATATATATATATATATATATACAAAATATATTTATATATATATATATATATATACAAAATATATATATATATATATATATATATATATATATATATATCACTACAAAAAAAGTGATTTTCTGGGACCCCAAAATCCGTCTTAAAAAGACCCAAATCAGTCCTAAATTATGATTTGGGACGAATTTTAGGACGGTAAGTGACGGTGCTATTAGGGTGGCGTGGCAAAAAGTTTTAGGACCAAAAATGCCGTCCTAATTTGGTTTTAGGGTCGAAAAATGTAACCGTACCAAAAGAGTTTGAATTCTTACATCTTTACGACGGTTTACAAAACCGTCCCAAAATAAAGAGTTTGTGACGAGTAACACCCGTCCTAAACAAATTTGCCAGCGTTACAAAAGAATGTCGTTTTTATCTAGGACAATTACATAACTGTCCCAAAAGTAACACTTATGAAATTAATGTCTGTATTTTTCAGCTATAAAACATACAATTTAAATACACATAAATTCATATAATCATGGACGTTGTCAAGCTTGTCCTCAGATGTATCTCCAGGCATCAAAGCTCCAATACCAAAAAACTTAACAACATCAAGCATTCTTTGCCATTAAGTAGAAGACAACAAAATTCATATATAACTATATATGTTCAATTGATAAACAACCATTTCCAAAATACATCCAAACATTAAGCATCCTTAACCACCATTTCCAAATACATCCAAAATACTACATCACCCACAGCGCAGTTACAAAATGAACCATTGTCTCCACCATTACATACAAATGCTGAACCCATTAAGCATCCTTAACCACCTTTTCCAAAATAAATCCAAACACTAAAATCACCCACAATTCAGTTACAAAATGACCCATTGTCTCCACCATTACACCATATTTTTAGTATTATCCAACATGAACCCAAAAATTAACCCAAACTTTTCATCATCACAAGATCGTCGCCCATCATTTTAGCATATCCAGAATACTTTTGAAGGTCCTGCAAATGAAGATATGCCAATATATTAATTAGCAACCTGCTAACTATACATGAACAACCAGAAAAGAAAGACAAGTTCTTCCAAATTGTACAGACTAGACCACATTAGTTTGTGAAGGTTTAAACAAATTGTACAACCTACTAACCGTTCTTCCAAACTGTTCGTACCTGCGTAAAGAAGTTGGAAAAAAACAATGTACAGAAAAAGCTTCAAGTGACAAAGGAGCTTCAAGTGAAAAAGGAAGTTTAAGTGAAGACGGGAAAAATTGGGAAACATTTTAAATGGGAAGTACAATTATCTAGCAGAAAGAATTACAGTAACAAGCTGGAAAAAACCATGTAAAAGTTAAAATCAATAGACTGACACCACAGGTGGTTTCGAGAGCAAGCCATTAAGGATGTCTCTTCCTCAGAAGGAAAATGACTTCCCAACCAGGGTTTTGCCTTAGGACGACATCTCTCAGTACTACCCATGGCCTTCACTGATTGGCCAATTACAACTAGGGGTAGCTGTAATCAAGTGCATGTAATATATGATAAGGGTAGGGTCGGATACCATGTTCAGTCGTGCTTCAATAATTTAATAAGATACTGACTGTTGATGTATTCGAAAAATGGTAAAATGAAAACATCACCTACTTGGTATCAATATGAATCTTAATAGAGGTTGGCTCGAACAACACAAGTTCTAATGCCTAAGAGTGGTTGTCAGGTGTTTCGAAAGCTTAATTGCTTTCGTTCAGTTATCTGATCAAACGGATAACTCAGTATCCAATACAACGATCTAGAACGGGTTGATCCTATATATCAAGAATTTCGAGGAATACCAACTATGACCGAGTTCATAAGGTACCTTGAGGAAGATACACATCAGTATTAACCTGACGTGTGCCGAGCAGAGTCTGATCCAACATCAGGATAATGAAGGGTCCGATTTGATTTCCCAATGTCCACCCAATACTCGGTTATCAGTAAAACCAATTACCGTACCGAGTATCCTCTGAACTTGTCAATATATATGACGTCATCCTTGATACTTGCGAATACAGTAAAACTAATTACCGTACCATTACCCTTAAATAAAGTTACAGCAGCACCTAAATTACTGTATCATAGTGTGATTGAACCCAGGAAATGCAGTGAACCTACATGAATTTGCAGTGGACGGGATCAAGGTGGACAGATGCAAGCTAACCTGGGGTTAGGATACCAAAACATCCCACACACAGGTTCAATGTTCTGAACTTGAAGTTCATCTCCAAAATAAAGTTCAAGACTGAACTTGAAGTTTCAATTGTCTGAATGAAGGTACAGATCGGAATATCAAAACAGGGAATGAACTCCTTAGTTCAGAAGGACGTTTATAATGACCTGAACAAAATAATGGACTGATATATGTAGGTGATATGGACATTTAGAGACTGAATATAACTGTATAGTTAAATCTGAGACTGAACATTTAGTCCAATAATTTTGAACTTAAAACAAAACAATGGATACCCATCTAACTACTCTAAAATTCAGTGTAAAAAATAACTTGGCAATATGTAAAAAATATCACTGGTTTCGGAGTTTCCAGGGAAAAGGACACAGTGAAAACAGAAGCTAAAATTCAGTTCCGATACTGATACCGAGATTATGCAAAATTCAGACTATGCAAATTCAGTCGAAAAGATCAGTCCAGAAAAGA